>LR732085.1:367566-788199 GCA_902506015.1 Armillaria ostoyae | reverse complement strand
ACCGTTTTCTCTTGCTTCTTTCTGGTGTGAGGTCCGTTTGTTAAGAATCCGTTTAAGTTTCGTTTTGAGCGGTACTAGTGGGTCTTCAGTTGTATTGCATCTATCTTCTCCGGAAATGTCTGGAGGACTAAATGGACAATTTTCTAGTCCTAAGTGGCCCTTTCTACATCCACTGCAACTCTTTTTAGCTCACTGTATCCATATCTACACGATCCCCGCAACGGGGTAGTGAGCACTCAGAGTGCCGCTTAGCTGCCGGTCATCCGTATTCAGGCTAGAGATTGATGATGCGATCATTCTTCCTTCCAGATTGAGCACTAGTTCCTCTAATGCTAGTGAGGTTTCCGAGTTAGCCATGCAGGTTTCCACTCTTTTGAGGTACACTAGTGACTCGTTAAGTGTGACTAGTGAACTTTCTTAAAACGTAAGTCCACTAGTGACTTAGGATTTTCACTAGTGTCCGATCGCACGCACTATTGGCGACCAATTTGATCTTAGACTCGATTCTTCCGTCACTAGTTATTTCAATTCAACTTGGGTATTCTTTTGCACAGTTGGATATTGCGTGAGCGGCGTTGCTCGTGGTCTGGCCTTTAGTAATTTCTTATTGAAATTTCTCGGAAATTTTCGCGAAATTTTTGCGAGATTTTGACTAAGTCCCAAAGCACGGTCCTCCCCCACACTATAAATTCAACGTCCCCGTTGACTAGTCTTTTCGTCGTCTCACTAGTGGACTTCTTTTCGTGACCAGCCCCATCACTCCAAAACTCTTCAAACTATTCTTCCAAAATATTTCATAAAATCATCACTAGCCATGTCTAATCCTACCGACGTCGCTGTCCTTGTTGCTCGTGCCAATGAGGCTATTCAAGCTGCCGATACTTTGTGGGAACACAAAGTTGAGCTGGAGACGCTTGTCAAACAGTGTAAAGCTGTTTGCGCTATCGGGGTATGTGGACTAGTGATTCAATTTTCGATCTTCGACTGACTAGTGCTCCAGGCAGAGCTAGTGGAGAAGCATCGTGCTTCGGTCATTGGCAATGCCAAGAACGAAGACGTGGTTTTTCGTATTAAGCAGGTCTTCGAGCGAATTCAGTCAGACCACTCCACCGTTCCGACCTTCAAGGACTATCACACCGTTCGTACTTTCACCGGGATCATCCATAGCGAGCGCGACAAGCGAGCAGCGGCTGTTGCGGCTGCTATTGCTGTCGTTACCACTCCTGCTGAGTCGACTCCCACCAAAACTCCGGTCACTAGTGGCAAGCCTAAGGCTTCCAAAGCGGTGAGTACTTCACTAGTCATTGTTTCTTTCTATTCTTAACCGACTATTTTGCTTTCTAGCCTGCCAAACGAAGTCGCTGCCTGCTAAGTCGAGAGCCATCATCGAGGACTCGTCCGATGAAGACGCTAGCGTCGTCGCAGCCACTGAGGAGGACACGATCATGGGTAACCCTGATGCTTCCAGTGCACCACCGGAAACTGACCCGGTATTGATTCCTTCAGCTGCCATTCGTCGCAAGGCTGATACCGTCATTTCGCGCTTTGAACAGATGAATATCGACGAGGATGTCGATGTCATTGTCAATCGCGATCCGACTGCCGGTAACATCGTCGAAGGCCATAAGGTTCCGCTTCCCAAGTTCCTCAAGAACAAGAAAGCTGCTCAGGCTGCTCAGGTTCGTTTACTAGTCGGTTTTATTCTTTACTAGTCTAAAATGTTTTCTTTCAGAGGGAAAAGGAGAAGGCGGAGCGACGCGCAGAGGCAATCCAGGTGATTACCTAGTCGCTAGTCTTCGAGCTTCACTCATCTTTACACATTTACCAGGCCGCCGAGGCGACTATTGCGAAAGGGAAGGCCATCGAGGCTGCTAACCAAGCTAGGAAGCGTCCTCGCGCTTCTGCTGACCATGCTTTCAAGGATTCCCCTTACACTATTGCTGGTATGTGCTTATTAGTGAGTTATGCGACGCACTATTGACCTTCTTTCTTTCACTAGCGGCTGACTTAGCTATCAACAACGAAGCTAGTCAGAGTACTATCGACGCCGCGGCTTCACTAGTCGTTGCTGGAGATCATATCAACCCTTCCGAAAGCGTCTTGCACTCTAGGGAGGCTGATCTTCGCAACGATGTTATCGCCACCACCCACAAAATCGAGTACCTGTTGAAATACAGGGAGTTTGTGGTTGCTCACCATGGCCAAGTCGTCAAGCAGCTCGAGAGCCGCCTTCCTGTACCTATGGAGGCCGATTCCTCTGTTCCAGTTGCTTCTGGCTCCAAGATTAACTAGTACTAGTCGCTCTGGAACCTTACTAGTCACCGCATATATCCATTTTCTATTACTAGTCTGTCGTTTTTCGTGCTTTCCAACTGCCTAGATATAGTACCTAGCTTACACCGTCGTTACCCCGCAATATACAGTGTTTTTAACCGTCCCCAATCGCAGTTTTTGAGCTTCTGAGTCGACTAGTGATGGGGACTTCATCGTCTTCATCACTATTGCTATCATTATCATTAAGCTGAGGGTATCCCTCTGCTTCCGAAGCTGAATCATCGCTGTCAGACCCACTAGTGTCGCTCTGCTGCAGTCTAACTCGGTCTACACCATATAATTTCTTGCCTAAGGTCCGATAGTGGTATTCTGTTGGGACAGACTCATCACTATCCACCAACTCTTTAAGAGTTTGGGGACTTACATCGATTAAATCATGAATTTTCTTGGGTAACTCGATACTATGCCTCGCATGGTATGGGATTACTCTAAACTGAGCGACTGTGCCGCCCACTATTGAACCATCCAACTCTGCTAAGACATAGGAACCACCTTTCGTCCTTCTTATGACGACTAGTGGCCCCAAGTACCTTGGCTCCATCTTGCTATCGAGACTATCCTCGACTCGCGTGTTTCGCATGAGTACTAGTCGACCTGGTTTGAAGTCGTAGTCCACTATAGTGGCCTGGTGCTTGCGTTGGTAGCGTAGTACTGTATCGAGTTTATTCTTGCTAACTTTCTGTCGCATTTCCATTACATGTTGCGCATGCTTGGCTAGTGCTTTCGCTCGTAGGCCTATAAGGTCTGCAGTACTCAAGATTCCACTTGGAGGCTTGACTAGCCAAGTCGCTTCTACTACATCAAGCGGTACTATTGGATGCGCTCCTAGTGCCATGAAATATGGTGAACAACCGGTACCACGCTTAATAGTGATGCGATCAGCCCATAATACATGCGGTAGGAAGTAAAACCACTTCCTCGAGTTGCCACTAGTCACTTTGAATAGCGCCTGACGAAGGTCCCAATGACCTCTTTCAATCTTTCCATTTGCTTGCGAGTTGTAAGGCGTGATCCTTATGCCAGTAATGCCGTACTTATCCTTTAGCCACTGTATAACAGCGACCCAAGGTCCTCCATTATCAGTCACTATTTCGTAGGGACAGCCCCACCTGCATATCACATCCTCAAAGAACCAAATCGCAATTGCTTTAGTGTTTTCATTCTGTAACGCCCTAGCTTCTGGCCAAGACGATAACGAGTCGCGCGCGTGAACTATATACTTGCACTTATTAGATGCCGGGGACATGATCATAGTGTCGCAATGTACCTTCTGGAATAGCGACGGCGTCTGAGTGACAGTGGGTGGAATACGGAGCATGGTCTTCTGTCGGACTTGGCATAAATGACAAGACTTGACATACCAACTGACATCTCTTTCCAGCTCTGGCCACCAGAACCGTTGATCCAATAGTGACTTAGTCGCGTAAAAGCCTCGATGCCCTAACGAGTCGTGTGCCGATCTCATCATATGCATCCAGTGCTCTTTATCAACCACTAGTCGATGGTCTCCTTCGGTACTGCAACTATATAATCGTCCTTCCTTGTCCAAGAAGAAGTTACAACAGTACTGCTTGTCGTTAAGTCCTTCTGGGCAGTATCTGAGGTTTCTCAACCAAGTTCTGACATGCGGTAAGTGTTCATCCTGCGCTAGTCCACTATAGTCCATTGTTTCTCTCGATAGTCCTCTCGCTTGTTAGGATCGAACTTATACTCGAGACCTGGGATGAGTGGAGTCGCTTTCAAGAACTCGCATGCAGTTTCATCGGTTTTCTCCTGTGCTAAGTATAGATCTCTTAATTCTAGTTCATGAGAGTGTGCATCATTCAATTCTATAGTGAAATCATCGATACTAATGGCTAGTGTGTACATATAGCCACCTCGACTGTCAATTTCATTCTTAAATTCTTCAAGTTCCTTCGGCAGTGTACTAGTTCCTTCTGCGACTTCAAATTTCAAGGGGCCGTGGTCCTCAAGCTCGTAATCCTCCAAGTCAGGATGGACTTCATCTCCAGGTTGCGGATCTCGCCTTGATAGTCTGTCTGCAGGGAAAGTACTTCCTTTCACATGACGAAGAGTGAAATGAAACATCGGAATGTCTTCTATCCATCATGGTAGTCACATTCGGTCCCATTCCAGCTACTTCATGTTGGTTTCAACCACTAAGTTGCGAGTTCCAATGAGCCAATACTGACAAGCTTTCAATGCTTGCAATAGTCCATACAACTCGCACTTAGGTTGTGAAAACCGTGCTTTTCTCTCATTCATAGTGTACAATTAAAAGATTAAGCTTATGAGTGTATGCTAGTTGCCATATTATCGCATAATTTAATGTTACAATCGAGCTGGAAGCTCAAGACAGTGATATAGAACTTGTATCCAATGGATACTTTATAATATCATCGTCTTTAACGCTATAGCCAAAGAACAAGCGCCTGTCTCGCACCGTAGCATCGTCTGCATTGACAGAGTTATTACTAGGGCACTTCACAACGTTTCTCGCTCCTTGACTAGCCGTCTTTTGGGTGCTAGCGGACATGATCGGTCTGCTAACGGTTTGATAGGACTGTGAGTTCGAAAGTCCAGGGTATACTATTGGAGCATCACTTCCAACAGCGGAAGAAGACGTAGGCATTTCCATTGAAGAACTCTTCTGACTATCCAGCACGTCTACAGTAGCTGGCGCCGCTTCCTGTTCTGCTCTATTGCGAGGACTAGCAGAAAGTACAGGCATGCATTGCGTTGGTAGAATTGTACGAGTACTGGACAGAAGAGTCGTTTCCTTCGAAGGAAATACTACAATCATTCTTTGAGGGGACATCGGAAACGAGCCACCAAGTAGCTGTTCCGAAGCCCAAGTGCGCATAAAGTCTGAGAATCCTCCCCTGCACATAGTGATACTATGGCAAGGGTCAGAAAGACGATAGTACGCAGGCTAGTTCGAATAATATGCTTCTTTAACAAGACTAGTGTCAAATAAAAGGTCTTAATTCAACGAGATTATCAAATCTGAAACTCCCTCGCGGTGGGCTCCAGATGATGTGCTCGGTAACGGCGAGTGGCAAAAGACTAGTGGGCGGAAATGAGCTCCAACCAACACTAAACCTCTCTACACTCTACACTATCACCAATTGATTGAATTCGGGTGTTTCGAGTACGATAGAAGCACTCTGCAGACTCAATAATCAAGGGATGTTGTTCAAAAGACACTTTATTCATTACTAGTGAGTTTTACAAGCGTACTACTCGCACTAGTGGGATGGGTAAGACACAATTGACTGAATGTGACTTGGTTTTGAGCTACTGCGCTCGTTGGGACTATGACTGCTTCGAAATAATGGCTCTCTTGGCCCTGTACTACTTCCTACAAGTGATCTTCACTTGACTAGTTCGCACTCTTGGCTTACTAGTGGCACTCTTGGCCTAGAAACTGCTCCTTACAAGTGATAACACTTGACTAGTTCGCACTCTAGCTTACTAGTGGCACTCTTGGCCTAAGAATAATACTTTAACTTCGAGAAATTGCAAGAATTACTTCGAAACACTCTTGGTCTTTGCAGGACACAATAGTATTGCTCAAAAGGGACTTCAATTCACTCAATTCTATAGGTAACTTAGCGACTAGTAGCCGCTTCGTCGAGGTTAAGCACAAAAGCCTTTAATTGGGGCACTAAACTCTTGTTAGTCACTCGCAATCGCAGGGATGGCTTGCCTGTCGTTGCGATTGGCTATTCTACTACTTATATACTGTAAAGAAAGGTACAAAGTGACACAAACAGCTACACTAGTGGGGTATTTTCGGTACTGATTTCTTGGCTAGGCCCGAAATACCGCGCATAAACACGCAATAGTTGGTCTAGAAATTGCTATTGGACGACTAGTGAGCCACGGAGCTCAGCTAGCGGTTTAATCTCGCGTGCTTGACCCCGCAACGCGCCACTAGTGCCGGAGATGAACGACTAGCCACATCCTCGTGCTCGCAACCGTAGTCGGCCGTGATCGAAAGCACAGCTGGGCTATACTAGTACCGATCGTAATAGATCTGATCACACTAGTCGGATCTGGGCGTAATGTTAATCCGTTGTTAATTCATTTCTAAGTCCTGCTTCGAGATTGCTGCGTGACTAGTTAACCTGACTTAGGCGTTTCTGCCCCGATCGGTCTGCTAGTGACTGAACTTCACGAGATCTGTGTATTCTGCTTCTTGTTTGGTGCGCTAGTCGCGATACTCGTCTACTAGTGGTCTTATATTAATTAGTCCGGCTAGTATTCAAGTCACTAGTACGGCCGGCTGGTAGATTTGACCCACTAGTGGTGTCGTATCTAAGTCCTGGCTTCACTAGTCGCATACTGCTGTAACTATCAGCTCGAAGCCTCAGCTATAGTCCTTTTACTATCACTAGGATAGGATAGGTATGCAATTGTATTGTTACAAATTCGCAAAATCTAGGTGTGAACGCGTAGACGGCGTATCAACGGTACGCTGCAACTCCAAGGATATACCAAGTAACATCCATACGCATGCAGAGCACTGCTAACTGACTTCGAGTCACAGAGAAACCAGAGTCTGGCCCCAGGATGGAGCTCTGAGTAGCCGCCAAGCTATGGTGTGATGACAACGACATGCGTGGGACCCAGGAAACAGAGTTCTGCAACCCAAATAATACTATATATGGTTGTACTAATTTGTAGGATGTAGACTAGATAAATAGCACAGTGTAAACTGTAGTGTAAAAGTTCTGGACCCCCATTGTAGTCACGAGCAAGCCCTCAGCTTGATGCTCTAGCTTCAGGAGTAGTTTGTAACTTCGAGCGAGAGAATATACCTAGATTGATAGCATTTTGAGTGACTTGAGTACTGTGCGAGGCATAGAAAGCTAACGCGGCACTTGTGCTACTGTCTGATTGATTGGTTGACTTGCGCTCTAACCTGAGAATAAGAGTTTGGTGTCATTGTGGACGTGCTCTTGTATTTTGAGGGTTTCTTGTGATGCGAGGTACTACAGGTGGCAGAGGTTCAAACCCTTTGGCTTGATTAGTACTCGCTTGAGGGTATATATTTCCCAAGTGGCATAGGTTCAAACCCTGTGGCTTGCAGACGGGGTTTTTAAGGTTATTGTGTCTCTGGGTCGCATAGGTTAGAACCCTGTGGATCTACGATTGGTTTGGAAGCTCGAGTGCGTAGGTTTGAATCCTGTGGCTTTAGTGGACGGTTTTGTGAAGGGTTTCTGCTTAGAGCACAAGGCTTTGAGTCATGTATTGGGTGTTTTTAAGTTGTTTGAGGTCATTTTGTGTGTCGCTCGAGACTTATTGAGGGTTTTGTGTGTGTCTCTTGACGTTGTGTGTATTGTTACTACACCTTTGCCTTGAGGCCCAGCGACAACTGTTGCTCCTCTTGTTTTAAAAGCCTTTGGACTTAGAGAAATCTAGATACCATACGAGCGTGATCGCTATACGACGTATCATATATTCTGAGAGTTTGGTTGTGCTAATTCTATCTGTTTCTATCACATCAGAATCCCCCATGAACTTGAGGGTTTGTGTGTGTGTAGTGTTGGGTGTGGGTGTGATCAGTGTCTTCAACTCTGTTGCATTTCTAGCTTGCGCGCACCAAAGTCTCTTCAGCGGGTAAGGGTGTGGGTCAGGTACCCTGCACCCGTAGGATACCCATGCTGTTCACTAGCTGCAGCAGAACAGGCAGTCTTCAGACACGTCATTGACAAACACGTCTGGTTTGTAATGTGTCTGGTTTGCAACTTCGGATTCTGAAAACTAGATGTGTTGACTCGTCTGGAGAATCAGTTAAGTCTCTCATCAGTTGCCATATACCTCCCTGGCCCTCTGGGGTTTGTCATCGAATATACTAAAGTACATACATGACCAGCACTTGTGACATCATGCAATGCAAGGGTGATTCAAGATTGTGGCCCACTGACAATGCCACTTCACCATGGTTGATGTACATGCACGATCTAAGCCTTTATCTCAGCCAACTTTATTGTGTTTAGGCCCAGAGCATGCTCAACACTTCCCAGTAATATACTTCAAATCCCATCACAGGGCGATAATGCACTTCTGTTTGTCCCTCAATGTCAGATTATGCTCACTCAATCACAACCTTGGTCAATGAAGTTCTCCTGCATGGTATTCCTGTGTCATTGGGATCCATCCAACAAATATTCAACACTGAGGGTTATGGGAGTAGACAGCACTTGCGTTGACGACTATAGCGAGACACCCAAACTGCCCATGAGGACCACGAAAAGGCGAGGGAGGAGCCAGTGGTGAACATCAATGGAAATCATGAGTGAAAAGGGTGGTGACAGTTGTTGTGTGGGGATCTCCTGTCCAAGCATCATGAGACACCATACTACCCCCTGGCAGGACAGAGTCTGTTGTTATAAAGGCAGTGGTGAAACTGATTCAGTCATGGAGAGAAGTCAAGAAGGTTGTGGCATGACCATCTTCATTGTCCAAAAAATCAAAAATCAACCAGAGTCGTCCCGCTGACCGCAAACAAGGGAAAGTAAACAATACAAGAAAGAGAAGCCACAGGACAAAGCATCACTATCAAGAACAAAAGGAAAAACAAGTGAAAAGATATGACAAGAGTAGAAGGAAAGGATTGGGATGACAACACCTAAAGGGGGCAGATGAAACTGGCAGTGAATAGATATATTCCCATGACCCGGCCAAGCTGGTAAGTCAGCAAACACCATTAAGGTTTGACACAGCAAATAGAAAATTTCCCATGGTAGAGCTCAACCTGCATAATAACTAAGTTACCTATATTCATAGGACTCAGAATACAACATGTTCTGCACACATCCACATCAATAGTCAGAAAGGAAAACACACTTGAGCTCATGAAGGCAGTGTTGTAGACAAAAGCAATTCTGGCTGAAAAAAATCTGGGTTTAGATGTCATCAGGCCATACTCAACCCACATTCAAGCTCAACAGCTATTCCTCATGCCCCTTCACACTGCAGTCACTTCATTGCTCTTCTAACTATTTTTATTTTTATTTTTTTCATCCCTCTGTTGTCTCACTCCAGTCCAGCACTCATGCTTGTCCTTCTTCATATTTTACTAGCAAAGTATCCAACCTCTTTTCCTTTAAGCCAAAATGAAAAAACTGCCACAGTTCCACAAGGAAATTTGAGCACCATCGAGCCAAGGAGGTGCCGGGATTAGACTTTGGTACACAACATTGAAAAAACTTTTAACAGCACTTGACTCCCAACCTACCTACCATATGATATCATTGTTACTATATATAGCATAATATGCCTGATGATCTCATCTGGCAGGCTTGATGCTGCATGCCATGAGCCGTGCTGAGTATATAGTCGAAATCCCACCTCGTTGTAACCAATGGTGCCTCTGGTACTAATGCATGATGGAAAAGTATGTATGATAATGAGAGCACATAAAATTAATTTGATAGCATGTGCAACTTGCAGGAAGTCAAAAGTGCATATATAAGTATTTGTACAGTCATAGCAAATGTTTAATAACCAAAGAACCCTTGAATGGGTTCAGATAATACACAGAGTACATCGACTTTGTATGAAAATGTCCGCATGTACCTATATATAGGGTAAAACTATATGTTATAAAAAAAAATTAATGGCCCTTCATGCCCAATCTACCTACCACCAGTGTGTACTGGTCCACAATCCTGGCACCCCCTTGCATCAAGCTCAATGTGTACCAAGACAACAAGTGAAGACTGGAGGATTGCTTTCATTGGGACATGTGGGGATCATAGTAGAGAGACGCAAGTTCCAAGGACTTGCATCACTCTTCTCATGTGCATCCCCTCTTCTACTCTGTAGCCCGCATTTTAATATGAATAACTCTCTAATATTCTGACCAAACACGTATGACTCACTGTGCTCCTTTCCAAGTCCTATATGTATATATAGGTAAACTCGGTCCTTATACTGGAATTGACCATGGGAATGATGCTATCTGGGACTTGCCGGCCACCTCTTGAGCATTATCATGGGAAAAATTAATGCGTTCATCAAAAGTCTGGGAATACCTTGCCCCATTCGCTTGCTTGGGTTTGGTAATTGCTCCTCTAGCCTATCACCACGTCCGTTTGCTCCTACTGTTTGCCTACTTGTCTATCATATTGCCCTTGACATGAATGAAGGTGTGTTTTAAAAATTTCCTATTGCTCTGCCTCTCGCTTATTTGTGTATCTAAGCTTTTTCTTGTTTTGTTTGGCCGGTACTGAGTGCCCAGTACCTCTCATGCAACGTGTAAACATTTAAACCCTTGAATGATGCAGCACATCCTGCAACTGATGTTGAGCACATCCACAAAGCCCTCACAATGATCTGTATTTTCTATGATGAGTCTGGCCAATGTCACCTGCTGGTTCACCACTATGCCCACTGCTCTGCCTGACCCTCAATACAAAGATTGGCCTTAATCCTGGCCAATGCCTGCAATTCATACATGGTATGATACCACCTTTGCAAGAACATTGAACATCAGATGCAATCTGGGAGCATGGAGCCATATGCAAAGGCCCTCGTTGTCAGCATATCTGGCTGCTCAATGACAATGGCAACTACGGTCTGCACCATGGGAAAGGCAGTTTGTTTTGCAATAGAGTGGCATGTATGTGGGTGCTGCTGCACTTCCCAGGGGGGTGGTCGACAAAGGGGAGGTGAGGTTAGGAAGAGGGGGAGTGGGAGTGGGAGTGAGAGGGTAGGGTAGGGTAAAGATATGCATGCGTACGGCTATATATGCCTGATCGAATGGCTTTGTGTGTCCCTTTCTTTCTTTCTTTCTCTCCACTTGTGACTGCATACACAGGTATTCTTGGCCAAGAAAGCTGGGCTCCCCTCCTGGAAGCTTGATGACGATGGCATCAGCAAATATAGGTCAGGGTGACTTGTAGGAGGATCAGTGGCATTGTACGTCCCTTCCTTCCTTCCTCCCATTTCTTTTCCTTATATGACTGCTGGGCCAGGTATCCACAGCATCATGCCTCTGAGAATGAGAAATGAGAGTGGCAACAGTACATGTTCTGTTCGATCGCCTGCATCATTTGCGTTGTCTGAGTCGTGGACACAACCACTGCAATGCAGACCTCAGTGATGTCATCATCTGCTGATACACTCACAACATCCTTGATGACAACTGCTTTGACGAACTCGACTTCATCTACGTCGACTACAGGAACAACAAGTACCACCAGAACGACTTCAAGCACAACCTCATTGACAACTGCTACCACTGCGTCCACCACTTCAAACACTGGAACAATCTAGCCCAACCAATCTAACCACAGCAGTACCTGTCACCACCATCTTGAGCAGCTCATCAACAAGTGAAATTACTACCATGACAGATGGAGTTGGGGGGATTGTGACTGTGATTACCGTTGTCCCAATCACACCAACCACTGTGAGAGTGATGAGCAGTAGTACAGCAGCAACGGTGAGCAGTAGTTCGAGTTCCAGCAGGGGGTGCATTCATTCGATTCCTCCACATTACTCCAACTAATTCCCACCATCAGGTTTTGGAATAACATAGGAAAAATCTCCATAGTAACTAAAAGGAGAAGTACAACTTGATGAACACTAAAATCACAATTGCGCATTGGTTATACATCTGTATCATGTGACCTGGGCTCAGTATGTTTTGGCAGGATTGGTGGATATGAAGACTGTGATAATGGCAGTGTTGTTGTCAAGGGAATGATAGCACTGCTTGACAGGTTTCAAGGTTGTCCAGCCACCAGCATCTCTTTGATCCCTCACCGCCATCATCCTATGTCATGCAGCGAAGTCATTTTTCACCCACAGCCCAAAGCTGACTACAAGCCTTGGACACTGCCATTGTGGCTGACAGAGTTGACCAAGTGGAATAGCATAAAATCAACCATCACATTGACAACTCTTTCTGGCATGGAGCCATTGAACATCTTTGAGGTGTAGAGATAAGACATGAGCAAGATTTCCCTGCTTTGCCTCCATTTTCTCATTTCTGTTTGGCATTTGAATTTTACAACTCTGAAGAACTATGCCGGTCCCAAGTGTCACTGTCACCTGCCAGTGCGCCTGCCAGCATACCTACCAGTATGCCCATCAAACTGCCCTGATCCCCCCACACAAAGATTGGCCTTAATTGCAGCCAATGCCAGTGATTTATACACAAAAACGACGCTGACTTCGCAGCAACATTGAATATCGGACGTGATCTGGGAGCATGGGGCTATATGCAAGCCTTCCAGCTGCAAGCATATCTGGGAACTTGACGACAGTGACAGCTTAGGGTTGGATTGTCTTGGGCTTCGGGTAACATTTTTTGGAGTAGCAGTCTATGACATGGCAGATTCAATGCCTTGTCATCTCCAAGTACGTGTTCATTCATGTCATAGGCTGCTGATAACTCTTCTAACTGTATCTTTGTTGATTTCAGCATTCTCAAAGAACAATACAGGCATGCTGTAAGTGTCACTTTCCTCCCTCCTTAGCACCATGTTTCTCACCTTTCTAGAGCATCATTTTTCTGGGATCCAAGTCCCACGGCAAACGCAACACTGGCTCATTAATCAATGTTACTGTGTAGCTTGAAAGTGGAAGATGGTGCTGACTGTCTAGAGTGAAGTACCATGTTTAAAGGTGAGTTTATACTTCGTCTGCTAGTCTTCAATCCTGGTAATGCATAGGGATAGTTCTCTTATGACCCATATTGCACTTAAACAACATATCACCATCTGGCCATCAAGTCGAGATTACGTGTCAATGTCCTTGCCACCTATTTTTGCCCCAAGATGACAGATTGTCATCCAGCAAGCATGGTAAGCTCATCTTTCGCTTGCCGTTTATCTTAACTAATCTGTTTTTAGTTAGAATAGCATCCTCAGCATAAACTTTCTTCCAATACAATATATCGTCATCTGGGGAGCTGTGTAAGTCCATCTCGCCCTAGCTGTTCATGTTGACTTATGGTTCTTCAGTGTATCCATGCACCCGTAAGACGTGAGTCTCCTTGGCACTGAAGTTTGGCCTGAGATGATGTGTCATTATCCAGCAAGCAGAGTCATCAGCAAGTATCGTAAGTCTGTTGTTAGAATATTTCATCCCTTCCTTCTGACTCATTTTTGCTTATTTTTAATGCCAAAATTTTCAGGAATCAAGCATTGCAGGGCCATCACTGATCTAGTAGTGTAAGTCCCTCGTTTTCACATTTCCTTATCACATCTGATGGTTTTATTGCCAGTTTGGAAGCCACATCACTGTGGTTATTCCAACCATGGCCTGTGTAGTGGGACAGGTGGCTCGCTTGTGAAGGAATGAGATGTATCAGGGTGATGCTGAGCTGTGGAGGGTTAACAAAGAGCATAGGAAGAGCAGAGGGATGAAAATGGATGGGCGGGATGAAGATCACTGTTCCAATTGCTAGCAATGGCAACCATTTTTAAAGACACAATGGATGCCGGGAAGATCACAGTGATATATCCCTTGATGTCCCTGCTGCTGCTGCTCTCGCCCAATACTGACATCGCAGCCTACCACCTGCCGCAGGCCTATTTTCGACATGGGGATCATAATTCTGGCATCGGTTCCCCTCATGTTATCTCTGTGGCTGCTGCCAACGATTATTGATCCCTGTCCACCAGCCATTCCATCCCCTCCAAAACTTCTGGGACCATTTCTTATGCTGGGGAGTAGAATGGTAGTATTGGGTTCTCTTCATGATCTCTCCTTAACGCTCAAGAGTGTTGCCGGCCGCACACCCACTTTCTGCTATCACCACCCACTCCTGCACAACAGTAGGACACACATCCGTTGTCATGCCCATGGCATGGCTACCCATGTAAATTCGCGATTTGGCATGTTTTAGCATTAGCTTATAGGCTATAGTTAGTGAGCTCGCTAAGCAGATACGTGGATACCTGTTCTAAGCGAGATTACTGAGGCGATATCACAGTATGTCAATGGAAACATCAGAGTTAACCAAGGACTTGGTCATAGCACTGTACCGGAAGGGCATGCTTGACAAGAAGGCCAATTAGTGAGCTCACTCCTTCCAATAAGTTTGACCTGTGCTCACATCAGTAGGATGAGCTTAGAACTGGATCACAACATAATATGGATGGTAGCCATGTGTTTGCTTAATAAAAGAAGCCTGGTGCCTGAAAATCCGGAGATAATCTTGTGCAAGGAAGGAAATGAAGAGATATCATGAGGCAGGCCCAGTACAAGGGGTTTTGGCCAAGAGATTAGTGAGTTTTGCTAGGAATCCGAAACCTCTGATGCTTAATATGCCTAAGAAAGGAGCTGTCCACCAGAAAAGAGCTGCTGAAGAGAAATGCCATGGAGATAGGAAATCTTAATCATTAATTGCTAAGATCCTAAGTCAGTGATGGTGGCCCTTGACATGCACTGGTGTCGCAGGGCATAGGGTACACCTTGAGAGACCAATCAGAGACAGTCTGACTCACCTGCTAAGGAATACTGCAGTTGCGGCGGACTGACATCAAAAATCATAGAAAATCATCGAAATGTCTAGACCTTTTACCTTACTCATGGACCGTTTGTAATCACCTTTTGCTCATAGTATATAAGTAGTTCAGTTAGCCAGTGTACAATTCAAGTTACTATTTGCCCTCCTCTCTGCTAAGGAACTGTGCGAATGGCTAGAGTTACATTGAGAAGGTCCAGCTCAGAATCTGGGGATCTCCTGCCTTGTGTGGTGCACCTGCTAGTCGCTGGCCTTTGAAATTATAACAGACAAGTGCCACAAGCCTGTATTCTGGTGAGGGAGCCTTTAGTTTACTTCCGGGCTCATTGAGATTAGCGAGCTCACAGAGAAATAGAATAAGAGATACATTTTGGATATAAAACTTCGGTTTTACTTGAGATAAGAATGAGATTTGGAATCAGTGAAGCTGAGCCAGTCTCTAGAGAGAGAACCTGAGAAAACATCTGAGAGAAAGCTCTGTTCCATTTCTGGTGCAGTGTAAGAGAGGTGTTCATGTTGAGAGAGTTGTGAAGGAACTGGCCAGATCAGGCTGTTTCATGACAGCTGCACAAGGTGCAGTGGGTGTGTGTGGGCTGAAAGAAATCCAGCAGTACCTTGTTACTTAGTGAGCTCGCTGTGTGCAAGACCTGATTGTTTTGTGTATTGCTTGAGAGTGCCGAGGGCCTCATTTTTGACGAGTCAGGATTCAGGTTTAGCAGACTAGATTAAGGCAAAGGTGTGTGCAGTTGGACCTAGCGGCACTTTGTACTAGCAAGCTCACTGAGTGGACTTTGTCGTGACAGGTTGGGATTCAGGTTTAGCAAGCTAAGAGAAAGGCGAAGTTGTGCGCAGTTGGACCTAGCAGCAATTCGTACTTAGCGAGCTCACTGAGCGAACTTGATCATTTTGTGGATCTGTGTGTCCATTTGTATTCTATTGAAAGATACCATTTCCTTGAGGGTTGCATGGTTCACCGTGCTCTCTTGTAAAAGCTTTGAGGAGAAATAAAGAGAACTGGAGATATTGCTTGTTACTTCATGTCGTGTCATGCCATTGAGCGAGCTCTCTGAGATTTGTTGAGATACTGTCAGTGCGCAAGCAGAATTAAATTCCTTGCTCCCCTCCACACTTATTTGAGATTGGTGTGTGTGTTTGTGGGGTTAAGTGTAGGTTTTTGGTGTGTTGTTCATGCTAAGCCATGCTCGGTTTCATGGGTGCCTGCCACCAGCCTCATCACCATGTCATTGTTAGTGCATACAAGTCCTCCATCAATGCCTATGACAAAGGTGAATATTTTTTCTCATTCTCTATCTCAACATGATACCTATGAGGTTCTTCAGAAAATAAGCAAAACCAGCCCAAAGATATGCATGATGCCAACAAAGAATTGGTACAGAAACAACTGTACAAAGAAATGGAGGAAGAACAGCATGATGACATCAAACTCTGAGAACGATGTCATGCCTGCAGCGTGTCTAAGCATGTAATTTTGCGAGGAACAGCAAATTACATTTAGGCACGGTACAGACTTAGCAAGCTCGCTGACAGTGCAAGCAGCACAAGAAGAAGCAAGGTCACCGAGTCAGAATACACTTCTGTCAGAAAAAGAAGCCATGAAATTAAAACATAGGACTTTGTTGCTGCACTGTACCTCACAGGCATGCATGGCAATAAGGCCAACTAGCAAGCTCACTTGCAATGACATCCGTTGGCATTGGGGATTCAGACTCGGTGGGATGTGCTTGCACTCAGACCAAAGCTAATTTAGATAACTACACGTCAATAATCAATGACACATAGACCCTGGAGATCCGGAGAAGTGATACCACATGAGAGATAATCAAGAGAACCACCAGGCATGGCCTAGAAACAGGTACTGGCCAAAGGGATTAGCAAGCGGACTAGAAGTCTGATGTGTCTCTTGGTTACTGTGTCTAGGCTATGACACTGTCACCTTCGGAGCAGAACAGAGAACCCAGAATGACAAGTGATCAGTGATCGCACGTTATACAGCAATTGAGTGCTAGTCCATGGACAGCCGCTGCTGTTGGGCGAGCGATGTCGATGCCACCTAGTCCTTTGAGACTACCAAACAGAGAGAAAGCAGTGCTCTGCCAAGAACGCAGTGGCACTTCGGATGAGGAATTATCAGCCGATTCAAAAGTAGTTTACTAATAGTCCATTTGTAACCATCATTCACTCGCAGTATAAGTAGAGTAGATTTTCATGTATTAAAACAAGCTACCTACCCCCCACATATAGTAATAAAGTTTCAGTCTGAATCTGGACTTGTTGTGATGCGTGAGAGTTAGTAACTTCGAGTTTTGGCTATACTAGAGAGTTAGCGAGCTCACTAGAGAAATTGAAAACAGAGATACATTTTGGATACAAAACTTTGGTTTTACTTGAGAAACGAACGAGACCCATGTCAGTGAAGCTGTGCCTGGCTCTAGAGAAAAACTGAGAAAACATCTGAGAGAAACTCTGTCCCATTTCTGGTTCAGCAGTATAAGAGAGAATTGAGTTGTGTTGGCCTCTGTGTAGGCTTTGAAGGAGATTTACAAGAGAATCAGCCAGCTTGAGCTGTTCTAGCAGTTGCACAAAGTGTGACAGGTGTGCGCAGTTGGACCTCACGGCACCATTGTTAGAGTGAGCGCACTGTGTGTGAGGACTTGTGGGGACATTTAGCAAGAGAATTGCATATTGTGTTTTGAGAGCACCATGGGCCTCTAGTGTGACGAGTTTAGGACTCAGGTTTAGTGAGCTAAGACAGGAAGCAAAGGTGTGTGCAGTAGAACCTTGTGGCACTTCGTACTTAGCGAGCTCACTGAACAAACTTGGTCATTTTGCGGATCTGTGTATCTGTGTATTTTCTATTGAAATATCAATTGCCTTGAGGGTTGCGTGGTTTGCCATGCTCTCTTGTAAAAGCTTCGAGGAGATAGCGAAATTGAGATTTGCTTGACAATTGTACGTGGTTGCATTGCATTATTTAGTGAGCTCGCTAAGATATTTTGAGATACTATCAGGGCACAAGTAGAATTAAATTCCTTGCTCCCTTCTGCACTTATAGAGATTGTGTGTGTGTGTGTTAGTGGGATTGAGTAGTGGTTTAGAGTGGTGTTCATGCTAGGCTGCACTTAGTTTCACAAGTGCCCATTACCAGCCTCGTCACCGTTCTCAAGCAAAGCCTTTATCTCTTATGGCACTATCTGGTCACCTTGGCTACACCATGACACTGGAATCAATGTAGTTGAGCCAAGGAAGCCACTGCAACAACACAGGCAAAGTCAAAGAACAATTGTCCACCTGAAATAGTGAGTTACTATAATGGATGTATGAGAGTAACCTCAACAAATCTCTAGGTTGTTGCTTATGCATTAATCTCCATCTGCTTTTCCAGAAACAAATATGCAAAACTTCTCCCAGCCAACAAAGGACTGCTTCTATTTGCATGTTCAGCCAATCAATACCTCTTCTCTCTCAAGTCTTGTAATGGCTCTGCTGTCAGCTACCATGCAATATACAAAGCACTAAAAAAATATGCTCAACATGATGGATGCCATGTTCTTGAATGGCACCATGCAGCTGACAATGTATTCTTGTTGATGGCAAGAGATGGTATACCCAGAGAGATAAACTTATGTTCCTGTTATTAACAATAAGAGAAGAACACTAGACACAAAAAAAAGCACACCATCTCATGCTCAAGACCCTTGGTGAGATAGATGATGTCCATCAATGGGTTCTGTGGGTATCCACAGTTCATTTGTGCCTTCGTAGGATGGGAAGTTGGAAGTTTTTGAAGCTCTCGAAGTGCCATCATGTATCCATAGAAGTAGCTAGTCTTCCCTCCACCTGTATGAAGCACATAGATGATGTGAAGACCATCCAGTGCTTTGCAAACACCCTCCAGAATATAGTCATGTAAGTCATGAGAGAGACAAGGACAAACAAGCTGCTGGATGAGTTTCTGTCCCTCAGGACCGGACAGTCCTGTCATGGCTACATTGGGGGACAAGGGCATGCAACAGGGATGATAAACGGAAGTCAATCAACAAGCATTCAGCACATTATGTGTTTGCACATGGTCAGCAAGCTGTTGGCATGTAGTCGGGGTTTCAAATCTGCACCCATGAGCAATACCCCCCACCCTGGATGCCAGGCTACCGCCACATCACCGCAGCTCAACAACCTGGCAAGGTATTATTCTGTTAGTTTTAATGCAGCAGCATTTACTCTAACCTAGCCAAGTGTGAACTGTGAGACAGATTCACAATAGCTTATGGTTACTTGAGGTATGCACACATTTCCTTGATGCCTTCTATGCTTGATCACCACAAGGATTAGTTTAACTAGTCTCTGAAGGCCATCACATTTGTGTGGCATTACCGAGTCCTATAGTTAAATATTCCATTATTCTACAACTTGAAGACTACACTATATGTACCTATTTTGTAATATTTGTGTTTCATTGCATTTTGTTTTCCTTCTGCTGAGGCATGGTCTAATCAATCCATATTTTTGTATATCTAGGGCCCTGGGCCACCCATGCTACTTGAAAAAGATTCACTCAGTGGTGGCCTTCAGCTGCCACCAGCTCACATTTTCTCCAAGCCTCTTCTCAAAATCTGTGACTTGTGAGAGAAAAGTAAAAATTCTGTAATGGAAATGCACATTGGTCAGATGATATCAACAGACTGAAAGTGTCAGATACCCTTTGCAAGTGATGTTGAGTCTCTTGATACTGCCTTTCCATAATTAAGATCATGGCACAACCAAAATTTGGTCTGAGTTCACAGTCAGTTGGACTTGATACTAGGGTGGTGACTGAGATCAGAGAGAGATACACACAATGATAAGATTGCATCTTGGATACCGCTGAAAGATGCATCGAGATCTGAATTGTCGTTGATGAGCCTCCAGGCTCTGTACACTCAGAATTCGTGGATTTTACACACTAATTGCCACTCCTATCCACCCAACAGACTTTCAGCAAACCAAAGATTGCACACATGCTCATACTACGTTCGTGCTATGGCAACCACTCCTCATGTGCTTTGTTATCCATCCCATCTTGTTACGCACCATAATTGCCAAATTCCATCATGGCAAGGCACCTTCGATCGCAAATCATCTCAAAACAGAATTGCCGCATCACTTCCCATCAGCACAGTAATGCACCAATCAATCACTTAATGAAATGACGTGATTGCCATGGCCACTCATCCATCCACAATATTTTGAGCACATGGCAACTACAGGCCACATTTTACTAAGGCTGTTACTTTGCCAAGACCTGAAGAAGATGTAGACCCAAGCATGCACCTCAGTACAAAAGACATACCTCACCAATCTGCAGCTAAACAGCACCTCACAATCCGTTCATCGCTCCCAAAAGACCATACAGTTTTCGTCCATACGTGGCAACGTCAAAGAGTTGCTGTTACTTTTGAAGTCAAGAAACCATGTGTTTGCTACGAAATCTACTAAGCCATGGCCTTACAGCCTGACTAAGTTGAGCATACTTACTCTATTTATAAATTCGCACTTGTAGTATAAAAACTAGCTAGAAAACATTGTTTAGCGGCAGCTTACATGTTAACTTACCCCAACGCATCGAGTCTACACCACATCGAGACTATTCTACTACATTTATTTCCATTCTACGGCAATATACCATTTACCCCAGCATATTCTTGATTGCACATCTACTCTTAAGCTCACCAGAGTTATTCCACGGTTTTTGACCGTGAAGGGTCGCTTGACACTCGCTCTTCACTCTTGACACTATTGGTACATGCTCATATTGTGCTAATACGTGATTGCCACACCATACCTCATCCATGTTTATCTTTCATCGGCCATTATCATTTCAACTTCACAGCATAGGATTGTTTTCATGTTTTCACTTTCTCCATTGTATCGTCACCCACTTGGGTAGTCTCCGAGCAGACTTAGGATCATTTTTGCATCAGTATAGGACCAGTTTCAGCATAGTTTTTGTATAGGACAGTCCCATGAGTGGACTTGAAGGTTAGTTTCGACATAGGATAGGATCGCTTCAGCACAAGACCAGTTTTCGACATCGACATCAGTATTTCTGCATCGTTTAGGATCAGTACTCCACCATCGCCAGTATAGTTCAGCTCTCGCTCTCCATATCATTGCCCAGTTTCCATATTTTCATGTTTATTCTCGACCCCGTGCCCTCAGTATTTCATTTCATGTTTTCTCTCGACACATCCAGTCACCGCTACACGTTTTTGCACTGATTCCTCACTCCCAGACCCAGTTTCACACATCTATTTCTGTTCTCTTTGCTACCTTTGCTAAGATTGCCATCTAGCGACGTTTTCTAGTCTCTTCTCACGTTTTCGCTTACAGATTCGTGGTATTCATGTCATACCTGCTTCCGTTTCCTCTCGTTTTGAGAGATCCCTACCGGCTTACAGCCAGAGCTACTAGTACTCAACTACCAAGAAGTACTACTTCGCTGACTGAAAAGTTGCAGTGTATACTTGCATATAGAGGAATTGATTTGACTGCACAGAGGTGCATTGAACCACTCGCACACATGATCACCTTGATTGCCATGTTACCACGTTAATTGCCCAATCTTGTTCCTGAGTTGGTGTTGCCATTGCCATGGAAGTCTAGGCTCATCATTGTTTGATACCAAGATACTGTAACTGCATATAGGGAGGAAACCCAAAATTGACCATGACACTATCTATTTTCTAACATTGTGAAACTGGTGTTGCATGATGCGTGACAGTTTCAATAATAAGAAACTGTTCACAGTGGCATTTGTACTTGGCCCATGCTATTGTTCCAAAAAATGTTCTTGTATTACTTCGTTACAGCCCAAATTGTGAAACTGCCCCACCATAATGCATGATGAGGGAGGAAATAAGAAATGAAACCAGCATACCATGATATGTGACAGTTTCTTCCATACATGCAGCTACAGTAGTTCCAGAAGGACAGCCTGAAAGTGTTGATTCCATTGCAGGCTTCCGCACTCAGCAAGGTAGAAATGAGAGGGAAAATGCCAGAGCCTATGGTAGAACTGCTGCTACTACTGCAACATAGAGAAAGAACATGGCTACATGCCTTCTGCTCGATTCCAAAGATCTCCCTAGGTCATTCCATGTAATTATAAGATTTTGAATACAACCATACTTGATGTATCATAGAGAATTTGAACATGGAAATCACTGGAAGAGAGAGTCGACCACAGTATGCAGTAATGATGCAAGCAAAAGAGGACATTGCCATCACTTCTCAGACTTGTGTTCAGTCCAAATTTGAAAGAGGTATCCAAGGTATCGACTCATTGTCACTCTCCACCAGTGACCACTTCAAATGAATTCTGCTTTCCTCATATGTGACACCTTCTCTCCATGAGAAATGTCTCATTTGTGGAAAGGGGAGTGCTTGAGGATATGGCTGATCGCTGAGTTAAGTCATACCAGCCACCGCTGATGTGCTCGGTAACAGTGAATGGCAAAAGACTAGTGGGTGGAAATAAGCTCCAACCAACACTAAACCTCTCTACACTCTACACTATCACCAATGTATTGAATTTGGGTGTTTCAAGTACAATAGAAGCACTCTGCAGACTTGATAATCAAGGTAGGTTGTTCAAAAGATGTTTTATTTGTTACTAGTGAGTTTTACAAGCATACTACTCACACTAGTGGGGTGGGTAAGACACAATTGAATGAATGTGACTTGGTTTTGAGCTACTGCACTTGCTGGGACTCCGACTGCTTGGACTATTGGCTCTCTTGGCCCTGTAATACTTCCTACAAGTGATCAACACTTGATTAGTTCGCACTCTTGGCTTACTAGTGGCACTCTTGGCCTAGAAACTGCTCCTTACAAGTGATAACACTTGACTAGTTCGCACTCTAGCTTACTAGTGGCACTCTTGGCCTAAGAATAATACTTTAACTTCGAGAAATTGCAAGAATTACTTCGAAACACTCTTGGTCTTTGCAGGACACAATAGTATTGCTCAAAAGGGACTTCAATTCACTCAATTCTATAGGTAACTTAGCGACTAGTAGCCGCTTCGTCGAGGTTAAGCACAAAAGCCTTTAATTGGGGCACTAAACTCTTGTTAGTCACTCGCAATCGCAGGGATGGCTTGCCTCCCGTTGCGAGTGGCTATTCTACTACTTATATACTGTAAAGAATGGTACAAAGCGACACAAACAACTACACTAGTGGGGTATTTTCGGTACTGATTTCTTGGCTAGGCCCGAAATACCACGCATAAACACGCAATAGTCGGTCTAGAAATTGCTATTGGACGACTAGTGAGCCACGGAGCTCAGCTAGCGGTTTAATCTCGCGTGCTTGACCCAGCAACGCGCCACTAGTGCCGGAGATGAACGACTAGCCACATCCTCGTGCTCGCAACCATAGTCGGCCGTGATCGAAAGCGCAGCCGGGCTATACTAGTACCGATCGTAATAGATCTGATTGCACTAGTCGGATCTGGGCATAACGTTAATCCGTTGCTAATTCATTTCTAAGTCCTGCTTCGAGATTGCTGCGTGACTAGTTAACCTGACTTAGGCGTTTCTGCCCCGATCGGTCTACTAGTGACTGAACTTCACGAGATCTGTGTATTCTGCTCCTTGTTTGGTGCGCTAGTCGCGTTACTTGTCTACTAGTGGCCTTATATTAAGTAGTCCGGCTAGTATTCAAGTCACTAGTACAGCCGGCTGGTAGATTTGACCCACTAGTGGTATCGCATCTAAGTCCTGGCTTCACTAGTCGCATACTGCTGTGACTATCAGCTCGGAGCCTCAGCTATAGTCCTTTTATTATCACTAGTACAGGATAGATATGCAATTGTATTGCTACCAAATCGCAAAATCTAGGTGTGAACGCGTAGACGGCGTATCACCGTTCGTGTCAGATGTTCTGGTATTCCTGCTGTGTTCATGACTTGCCACAGATAATCGTGTTTGATTCTATTGTATGCCTTTTCCTGGTCTAGCGCTACTATGACTCCATTACATTCTTCTGCTTCAGCATATTGAATCATCTCTCTTACAAGGTCTGTCTGATCAAAGATGCTTCTGCCAGGTACAAACCCAGCCTGGTTCTTGTGTATGAGTTTTGGCGTAACTTTGACTAGTCTCAGGGCTAGGGCTTTTGTCATTATCTTATAGTCTGTATTCAACAGGGTTATTGGGCGGTAGTTGCCTATGTCCCTCTTATCTTTCTTTTTAAAGAGTGGGCATATCCATCTGTCGCAGAACCCGGTCTGCTGTTCAATACCATGCTGTTCAATGTCATTAAATACTGTTAGGCCTTGCCTAACACGTGATCTTATAAAGATATTGCGTAAGCTGAACTGCCTTTGTATTAGGGTGATCGTAGGGCTACGGCGAATCTCTTAGATGCGATGTGCTGAGTAGGTGAAGGTAGAGATAAACTTTAGTTCGAAACTGGGGATATACAGTGAGAACTGCACTACTTATATACTAAAGTCCGAATGCTATATATAGATGTGGATACATGTTGAGCGTTCGGTTACTATGCGTGAAAACAATGAAAACAACAAGCTAGGCAAGCGACCGTCACGAGCCATAGCACAATACCTGAAGTTGTCTGTTATAGTCGTGGAGACCGGTCCATTCGGGCTGGTTGGTCTGTGATGATTGAGTAAGCGCTTTGATAAGATGAGATAAGATAGGCGCCGATGAGATAAGATAAGGAAAATGGAACAATCGTAACATTACCCTCTCGTTAAGGCAGGCGTCCTGACTGCCTAGGGTTCTGTCATCTCGAGGGCTTGGGTACTGTGATAGTTAGTCCAGTACTCCTCCAGGAACGTTCGGTACCTGTCGACGGAGGGGTTTAAGAGCCATTTCTGGGTTCCGTCTTCGTGTTGTGCTAAGTAGTGCCAGTCTCCGTCAGCCATGTAGTCGTGGTTGATGATCATGGCTAGAGGGCTACGGGGCGTAGTTGCAATTTTGACTACGGCCACCCTTTTGTTTCGCTTGGTCTTCTTTTCGTAATCGGCAATTGCTTCCTTTGTGTTGCCCATGTCCTTTTCCATTACCCAAGAGTTGTGCTCTCGTGTCCATCCCTTCCACTTGATGAAGTAGTCGTTGACCGTTGTGGACGGCTGTCCTCGCTTGCCTCGGACTTTGCGAGTCTTCGAGTCGAGTACTTCTTCGATCTCCCACTGTTCCTCATTGTCTATGAGGTCGGGTGGTGGTGGCGGTGGTTGTTCCTGATTAGGGAATGCCGGGGGAGTGTACAGGGTTAAGAGCTTCTTGTTGAAGTGCGGGTGGATCTTCCAGTGAGGCAGGAGCTTTAGTTTGTAGGCTGACGCTCCCGTCTTTTCAAGGATCTTGAAAGGTCCGACTTGTTTGTCGTTGAGTTTCTTTTTTGGGCGAGGGAGGTGAAGATTTGTGGTGTCGAGCCACACAAGGTCGCCAGTGTCGTAGTTCTTGGAGGGGTGTGTATGTTTGTCGTATTGTTTCTTCATACGCCCCGCAGCTTCCTCTAGTGCCTTTTTGGTTTCTTCATGGATCTTGGACATGACTTTGGAAAAGTCAGAGGCGGCGGGTACTTTTGAGTTGGCGGGTCAGGGAGAGTCGGGCATAATTCAGGGGTTTCGTCCATAGAGGATCATGAACAGGCTTTTTCCCATGGCGGTGATACACCGTCTACGCGTTCACACCTAGATTTTGCGATTTTGTAACAATACATTTGCATATCTATCCTTGACTAGTCATAACTAGAGGGCTATAGCAGAGGCTTCGAGCTGATAGTCAAGCCAGGAAGCTACTAGTCGAGCCAGGACTTAGGCGCGATACCGCTAGTGGGTCAAGTCTATAAGCCAGGATGACTAGTACCTCGGATACTGTTACGAGTCAGGGAATAACGGCTACTAGTAGATGAGGATAGCTACGAGTGCACCCAACAAGAAGCATAACACACAGATCTCGTGAAGTACCATCGCTAGCATTACGATCAGGGCAGAAACGCCTAAGTCAGGTTAACTAGTCACGTGGAAATCTCGAAGCAGGACTTAGAAATGAAATAGCAATGGATTAACGTTACACTCAGATCCGGCTAGTGCGATCAGATCTATTACGATCGGCACTAGTATAGCCCGGCTGCGCTTTCGATCACAGCCGACTACGGTTGCGAGCACGAGGATGTGGCTAGTCATTCATCTCCGGCACTAGTGGCGCGTTGCTGGGTCAAGAATGCGAGATTAAACCGCTAGCTAAGCTCCGTGGCTCACTAGTCGTCCAATAGCAATTTCTAGACCGACTAATTCGTGTTTATGCATGATATTTTGGGCCTAGCCAAGCAATCAGTACCAAAAATACCCCACTAGTGTAGCTGTTTGCATCGCTTTGTACCTTTCTTTACAGTATATAAGTAGTAGAATAGCCACTCGCACAGACAGGAAACGCCATCCCTGCGATTGAGACCTACTAGTCAGTATCTAGTGCCCCAATTAAAGGCTTTTGTGCTTAACCTTGAATGAAGCGGCTACTAGTCGCTAAGTTACCTATAGTATTGAGTGAATTGAAGTCCCTTTGAGTCTACTATTGTGTCCTGCAAAGGCCAAGAGTGCTTCGAAGTTAGTTCTTGCAGTTTCTTGAAGTTAAAGTATTATTCTTAGGCCAAGAGTGCCACTAGTAAGCTAGAGTGCGAACTAGTCAAGTGTTATCACTTGTAAGGAGCAGTTTCTAGGCCAAGAGTGCCACTAGTAAGCCAAGAGTGCGAACTAATCAAGTGTTGATCACTTGTAGGAAGTATTACAGGGCCAAGAGAGCCAATAGTCCAAGCAGTCGGAGTCCCAGCAAGTGCAGTAGCTCAAAACCAAGTCACATTCATTCAATTGTGTCTTACCCACCCCACTAGTGTGAGTAGTATGCTTGTAAAACTCACTAGTAACAAATAAAACATCTTTTGAACAACCTACCTTGATTATCAAGTCTGCAGAGTGCTTCTATTGTACTTGAAACACCCAAATTCAATACATTGGTGATAGTGTAGAGTGTAGAGAGGTTTAGTGTTGGTTGGAGCTCATTTCCGCCCACTAGTCTTTTGCCACTCGCTGTTACTGAGCACATCAGTGGAGTGAGCACAGTTGTTGTAGGCGAACTCTGCTAGGGGTAGCCAGTCGGCCCAGTCGGTTTGCTGGTGGTCGATGAAGATTCGGAGATATTTTTCAACCTCCTGGTTGACGCACTCTGTCTGTCCGTCAGTCTGGGGGTGGAAGGCCATGGAGGTGTTTTGCTTGATATCGAGGAGTTTGTATAGTTCTGTCATGAACTTGGAGACAAACTGGGGTCCTCGGTCGGAGATGACGACTTGGGGCATCCCATGTCGGGCATATACGTGGTCGTGGAGGATCCGAGCCCATCCCTCTGCAGAGAGTTCGACATTGCAGGGTACTAGGATGATGGCTTTGGAGAATCGATCTACCACGACAAGTAGGGCATCATGCCCGTTCGAGTCGGGGAGTCCAGTGATCATGTTGACAGATATGTGGGTCCATGGCTCCGTGGGGATCGCATTCGGGTGGAGAGGTGCTGCCTTGGCTTGATTGCTTGTCTTCGTGCGTTGGCAGGTTTCACACCCTGCAATGTATGTTTCAACATCTTTCTTCATCTTGGGCCACCAATATTTGCATAAGACGAGTTCTCATGTCTTGGTGACACCTGGGTGTCCGGCTGTGATATGGTCGTGGCTCTGTGCGATGATTTCCCCTCAGAGTGCTGTGTGGTGGGGTACATAGACTCGGTAGTCATAGTACAGTATGCTGTCTTTCTCGGTGATCCCTCATTCGTGTTTCAAGGACATGACAATGCCTTTGTCCCAGAGTTCCTTTTGTCGAGTGATGGTCTTGATGTGCTCGTGTGTCTCACTGGTCATGGGCATGATCATGGCCCAGAAGTGTTCAGGGGAGAGGACTGTGATGTCTCCGTTGTCATCCTTGCCTTGGTTGTGGTCAATTCTTCGAGAGAGGAGGTCTGCTTTGATGTTGGCGGTGCCAGGTTTGTGCTTGAGAATGAAATGGTATTCGGCCAGTTCGGTAACCCAACGCGCTTGTCGACGGTTGAGCTTTTGTGGCTTGCAGAAATACTGGAGGTTTTGGTGATCTGTCCAGATTTCTACGTCTTCGAGGGCTCCCATGAGGTAATGGCACCAGTCTGAAAGGGCGAGCATGATAGTGAGCAATTCTTTGTCGTAGATTTCATAGTTGTGTTCTGTTGCGGTGAGCACCTTGCTCATGAACGCGACTGGTCACCATCTGCCTTCTTGCTCCTGACTGAGTACGGTGCCTACAGCCCCGTTGCTCGTGTCTGCTTCGACTCTGAAGCGCCCTGTTCGGTTTGGGATGGCGAGGATGATGTCCTCAGCCATCTGCTTCTTCAACTGTTGGAACACCTGGTTCTGTGCGGTGCCCCGTGTCCATTCTGCCTTGCCGGTGAGCTGAGTCAGGGCATGTACCACCTTGGAATAGTTCTTGATGAACTTTCGGTAGAAGTTGGTGAAGCCCAGGAATGACTGTAGTTCTTTCTTCTTCGTCAGGGTTGGCCATTCTGCGATGCCTGCGAGCTTGACGGGGTCCATTCATACTTGACCCTCACTGATGATGACACTGAGGTACTCGGTCTCTAGTACTTCGAACTCGCACTTCTCTGCTTTGAGGAAAAGCTTATTCTCTCATAGGTGTTGGAGTACTCGCCATACGATCTGTCGGTGCTCGTTGAGGTCTTTTGTGAAGATGAGGATGTCGTCAAGATAGATGGTGACTTTTCCTTTGGAGATGAGGTCCTTGAAGATGTCATTCATCATCCACTGGAAGGTTGCAGGGGAATTCGTGAGCCCGAAGAACATGACAGTCGGTTCAAAGAGTCCTCTGTTTGTGCAGAAGGCGGCTTTCGCCTCGTCACCCTCCTTGATTCTGACGTTGTTGTATCCCCAACAAACGTCGAGTTTTGTGAAGAACTTGACCCCCTGTAGCTTGTCGGTGAGTTTGGAGATGAGAGGGAGGGGGTATCGGTTCTTGATTGTCATCTCATTCAGCTTTCGGTAATCCTGAACGGGGCATAGGGAGCCGTCCTTCTTCTTGATGAAGAAGAAGAGGGATGCAAAAGGGGATTTGGATTCACGGATGCGACCAGACTCTAGGTTCTCGTTGAGGAACTTGTCTAGCTGCTCTTGTTTGTTTTGGTTCAATGGGTAGACCTTACAGTCCAGTGTTGACTTGGCGTTGGGGATCAGCTCTATGGCGTGGTCCCAGGGCTTTCGGTCGGGAAGTTCATCAAAGTTCTCCTTCGAGAACAGGTCTCGGAAGGAGCGATAGTCGGGGGGTACCATTTCTTCAAAGGTCTTTGTGGGTTTCTCTGCATGAGTGGCAGCGGTGAGGTCATTGGCGTGGTGTATGGCACGCATCTCAATCTCCTTCTCCATGTTGACAGCGAGGATCATTGATGAACCTAGACTTCCATGGCAATGGCAACACCAACTCAGGAACGAGATTGGGTAATTAACGTGATAACACAGCAATCAAGGCGATCGTGTGTGTGAGTGGGTTTGGAGCACCTCTGTGCAGTCAATCAATTCCTCTATATGCAAGTATACACTGCGACTTTTCAGTCAGCGAAGTAGTACCGCTTGGTAGTCGAGTACTAGAAGCTTTGGCTGTAAGCCGGTAGGGATCTCTCGAAACGAGAGGGGACAGAAATGGGTATGACATGAATACCACAAATCCGTAAGCAAAAACGTGAGAAGAGACTAGAAAATGTCGCTAGACGGCAATCCTAGCGAAGCGAGTGAAGAGAATGGAAATAAATGTGTGAAACTGTGTCTGAGAGCAGGGAATCGATGAGAAAACGTGTAACGGCGGCTGGAGGTGTCGAGAGAAAACGTGAAACGAAGTACTGAGGGTGCGGTCTCGAGAATAAATGTGGAAATGCGGAAATGGGCGATGATACTGAGAGTGAGAACGGGAATATACGGGCGATGGTGGGGTACTGGTCCTAAACGATACGGAAATACTGATGTCGATGTCGAAAACTGGTCTTGTGCTGAAGCGATCCTATCCTATGTCAAAACTAACCTTCAAGTCCACTCGGGGGACTGTCCTATACAAAAACTATGCTGAAACTGGTCCTATACTGATGTGAAAACGATCCTAAGTCTGCTCTGAGACTACCCAAGTGGGTGACGATACAATGGTGAAAGTGAAAACGATAAAACGATCCTATGCTGGTGAAGTTGAAACGATAACGGCCGATAAAAGATAAACGTTGGCAAGGTATGGTGCGGCGATCACGTATTGGCACAATATGAGTGTGTACCAATAGTGTTAAGAGCGAAGAGCGAGTGTCAAACGACTCTTCACAGTTTAAAAACCGTGGAATAACTCTGGTGAGCTTAAGAACTGACGTGCACTCGAGAATATGCTGGGGTAAACGGTGTATTGCCATAGAACGGTAATAAACGTAGCAGAATTATCGATAGACGTGGTGGGTGGTGTAGACTCGATGATAGAGGGTATGCTCCGTTATGCTGACTGTAAGCTGACTGTAAGCTAAAGCTAAACGACATTTTCTAGCTAGTTTTTATACTACAAGTGCGAAATTATAAATAGAGTAAGTATGCTCAACTTAGTCAGGCTGTAAGGCCATGGCTTAGTAGATTTCATAGCAAACATATGGTTTCTTGACTTCGAAAGTAACAGCAACTTGTTGACGTTGCCGCGTATGGACGAAAACCATATGGTCTTTTGGAGCGATGAACGGATCGTGAGGTGCTGTTTAGCTGTGTACTGGTGAGGTATGTCTTTTGTACTGAGGTGCACGCTTGGGTCTACATCTTCTTCAGGTCTTGGCAAAGTAACAGCCTTAGTAAAATGTGGCCTGTAGTTGCCATGTGCTCAAAATATTGTGGATGGATGAGTGGCCATGGCAATCACGTCATTTCATTAAGTGATTGATTGGTGCATTACTGTGCTGATGGGAAGTGATGCGGCAATTCTGTTTTGAGATGATTTGTGATCGAAGGTGCCTTGCCATGATGGAATATGGTAATTATGATGCGTAATGAGATGGGATGGATAACAAAGCGCATGAGGAGTGGTTGCCATAGCATGAAAGTGGTACGAGCTGGTGTGCAATCTTTGGTTTACTGAAAGTCCGTTGGGTGGACAGGGGCGGCAATTAGTGTATAAAATCCACGAATTCTGAGCGTACAGAGCCTGGAGGCTCATCATCGTGTCGCCGTCTTCAAGTTCTTCATCCCATTGATCGTCCGGATCAGCGTCGGGAAGAGGGAAGGGATTTTTGACGCACTGGCAGCGTCCGAAGATGATTGTGCCCGTTTCCCAGTTAATAACTGGATTGTGGCACTTCAGCCAGTCATGGCTGAGGTAGAGATCCCTTGAGCCAAGGTCGGTGACTGCAAGGTTGATGCGTTCGCTGTGGTTTCCGATGGTCATTTGGAATTCCACAAATTCAGTGATGTCACCCGCCTTGTTGCGGGTACCGTCAGCATTGTATACGGTGATGGGGACTGCGGTCTTCTTTGTGTCTAGACCATGCTTCTGAACGAAGGCGCGGTTGACAGTGCTGCTGGTGCAGCCACTGTCGAGCAGCCCTTGGGTCTGAAGGGTTTGTCAGCCAGTGCAGGGTTTCAGCTGTATGCTCAGCATGAAGTCCCTTTCGTTGCTCTGCCTCCTTCATAGGTAGCGGGGCAGTTCACGGAGCTCATACAGCTGCTCCCGGGCTATCTCTCCTCCCTTGCATAATTGTTTGAGGAGTTCGTCAGTGAGTTCAGGGACACGGTCCTGATGTGTCCAAACAAAGAGTGCTGCACATGCTGCATTGTCGTTTCGCGCTTCGCAGACGGCGTGAAGTGTCCAGTCCACCTCGAAGGGTTTACACCACCCTCTCGTTATGACTGGTGTTGGGGAGGACCGAGCTGGTTCGTCGCTCGTCGCCTCCTTCTTGGTGATAGTCAGGGTTCATTCCTTGGCGAGCCAGATCTGGTACGCCGTGTTGTCGTCTTCGTCGGGTACTTTGATGAGAGTTACTGAATGCCCCCTATTCACCGCCTGGGCACTAGCAGCTTCCTGTCCTGCAGCAGTCTTCTTGGCATCCTGGATCCCTTTTGGGGATCTTCCCTGTCCTTTCAGGGGTGGGATGCCAGGGTCGTCTTCACCTTTCATCAGAGGTCCACTCCTTGGGAGCGTGATCGGGGGGGCTTGAACTGCAAACACGGAATTACCAGTCTGCCCCATTCCCTCCAAGTCTGTCGATGGCTGCCTATTTATTCCCATCCCGGGGCGAGCTACAGCCCTTGTACTCTTTGGAGTTGTCGTTGGTTTCCTTGCGGTATTCTCCTGCGCACCATCCAGTCGAGGCTCAACACTCGCCATTGTGATGGGTGACCCTCGGGTCGGAGCCGCTTGCTCGTCCTTGGATGAGGCTTCACAGGGGGTGTATTTCAACTTGGCCCATGCTCCATCTGGTCGAGGCTCAATGCTCGCCATTGTGATGGATGTCACGATGGTGGGTGACTTTTCGCCAAATGCTTTCATCGGTTGGGTTTCCCCATGTGGACTACTCGCATAGCGGTTTGCTCCCCTGTTGCGAAGCGTCCAGACCATGCTGTAGGATTTGACACATTTGCCATGCTGATTAGCATTGGGCCAAATGCCACCCACACTGCTGATTAGCTGCACAGCCATGATGGGAATTTCAACCAGCACTGGCACTCATTTTGGGCTTGGATGGCTCCTCGTTTGGGTGCAGGGCTGGCCCAAATGCAATTTGGCCTGCATCTGTCCGAATTTTCCCCCAGCACGACCAAAAAAGCTCCAATCCATGCCAGCCTTGAATCGGCACCGCCTGGTTTGATGCCGATTACAAGCCGGGTACTATTTTTGGCTCCCTTTGTTGTTGGCTAGCTTTCCGTGAATATTTTCACTACAGCCAGATAGTGCTGCATTTGTTTAATTGTCAGCTCACATTCGGGGGGATACTATTATCAAATTATATTATCAAGTAATCTACAATAACATTTGAATGCACAACGGAGACTGAGTACCACCATTTTAAGAGATATAAAGTCCAAGAACAAAGACACTATGTCGAAGCCATACTCTGCAAAACCCACTTTAACTCCTCAACCGCATTCTCCCAAATGTCCTTCTGATGGCGTGTACCTCCCATTGCAAGATATCCCCAAAATGCGAGACCAGTCACTGCAGTGACGACGCTGTTCACTCCGTGTTTGGATAACTCATTCCAATCCTTCACCCTGACGCTCTCCTCATGGTGAGACTGCCCAAGTGAGCCCTTGACACCACGAATATCATGCCATTCTGGTTGCAGTACCTTCCAGAACTTCCACCACTCCTCCGACATTGTTGTGAGATCCTTAAGTTCATGAAAAGGTATGGCCTTTTGTCCACACTGGATCCAATGTGACAACCACTTGGGCCAGTCCGTTGCAAGGAGGACTGTAGTTTTGTCGCCTATCCAAAATTTGTTGTGGCCTTCAAGTAACGTGAGGTACATCATGACCATGCTCCATTGACCGGGAAGTTTGAGGGCATTGATAGTCTTTCAGATCTTCTGGTACCACGGCTTCCATGACTTGGGCTGGAGTAGCAAAGCATCCGACACCACCGAGGCATCATCGGCATCACCAGCACTACCAGAGGGCTGCAGTACAGGCATGGACTTGGCCTTTGGCGAGCTAGAGCCCGAGCTAATGCTTGCTTCATCGGGCTGCAAGGGAGCGACATTGTCATCAGGAGGCGGCGGGGATGAACGAAAGAGTATCGCATTGGGATGCTCTGGTGACACAGCAAAAGGGTTCGGGTTGTCATTAGGGCCAGTGATAGGCAGAAGATCCCCGTATGACTCTCGCTGCTGTGGTGTCGTTGATGGACAAGGAAGGGGATGAGGACAAGGCTTGGAGATTATACCGGATTCCTGCCAGAGGGCAGGGTTGATGTTTTCCATACTGGGCGGACCCTCAGCACGGTTGCTCACCTCACCGAGAGGCCTAACTGTCGCATTCAGAGCCTCATCTACAACTGCATTCATAACAGTCGCATCTGCCATGTCATCTACGACCATTTTCGTGCCCTTCTTTTTCTTCTTCTTCCCGGCACCTTTCTTCTTCACAGGCTCCTCCGACTCGGAAACCTTCTTTTGCTTCTTCTTGCTCTTTTTCTTGCTCCAGGGTCATTCTTCCTCTTCATCCACCTCGCCATCGCCATCATCATCAGCGTGGCATTGTCGTTTAGAGCCTGGGCTTTCCACCACTACCTCATTGTCGGGAATACCATCGTCGATGTCCGTGTACTTCGCCAACTCTTCAGGAGAGAGAGAACGAGCAGCCATCTCATTGTCAGCTGCAAAGCAGGCGTGAGCTTCCCGACTAAGATATAAAAATATCGTACGTACTGTAACACATTTCCACAAAACGCTGGAACAAAGCCACACACTTCTCGTACTGTGTGGGTACTGCCTCAGGAAATTCAAGAGGCATCGGTGACTTGTCAAACCCAGCATGCATCCTGGAGCCAGTACTGTTAGTATGACTATCAAATAATCATTGAATACACATACAATAGGACATTGATTTGTCCTCCTTTTTGAGGTTCGGGTCCAGCGAGGAGTAAGCAAGCATGGACACCCAGCATACTCCCTAGCTTCTTCAAAAATTGTGCGAGAGTTGCGGGAAGACGGTTGAGAGCCCTACATTATGCACCCAGTTAGAACATGCTGAAACAGAGAAGAAAACCAAGAAGTACTCATAGTTGAGCCTCAGTCAGATTCAAAAGCGCTCCTGCGTTTTCTATGGCACACTGCTTCGCCTCTCGTGCCTGCTTGCCCTCTTCCTTGGCCAATGTCTCATATCTCTCCCTCACGTCGGCAGGCAACAAAGCAAACTGTTTTCGTGTAGCTGTTGCCGTCGTTCCGATACGAGCCCTCCCTTCACTTGTTGTCTCACCCTCCAGATCTCTCTTAATCTGCTCGAAGTTATCCTTCAACCAATGTTCCGCCGCCGTGAGTGCTCGCAAGCGCCCAATCTCTACTCCAGCGACGTTGCATAGAAGGAGGTGGAGCGGATCCTCAGACTTTGGATTATGTGAGCTTGCGGGTGAAGGTCCACTTGTGGGGTGCTTCCATCGATAATTCAGCCAGTTGTAAATAGCCTGCAGATTATTGAGTCAACGGTGATTTTTTTGGCACAAAAGCACATACATTTGTCAACCGTACAATCTTCGCAGCCTTCAGCGCCTTCCTCACTGGTGTAAGTGCTTCTAAGTGGGGTGGTGGCGGTGGTCCCATGGGTTCCTGGTCCTCTGGATCATCCCAGTAGTACACCTTCAGGTATCGATTCGTGACGTTAAGGACAAAGTCTTTGGCGGCAGTAACGCTTTCAGCGCGGTGATAGGAGAAAGTAACTTGGGAAGACTCCAGCAGGGTCTGACGGCTGCCCTTCGCCCAGCCTTTTGGAAATAGCGGCAGAACGATGGGTGGGAACTCAGGGTCATCATTCTCAGGGCCGAGGATTCCTGAATTGACTGGCATGACATCCCTGAATGACATCACATGTTATGATATTTCCAACAATCATGCATCACTGATGACTTGCCTTTCTTGGTTCTCTTCATCCACGTCCATAGCGGCAGTCATCATCGAGGTCAGGAATTCTGGTGGAGACAGGCTGTTTTACTGGATTATGTGCGTTCATCTCGATTCTTACGCTTTACGTCTTGTTGCCGTCTCACTGTGAATCCAGGAACAGGTGTGGCTGAAGCTACTGTACAGTACCAAGTAAGCTCCGCTTCATTACAAGGTTTAAAGGAAGTGTTACACGACTAGTATTCATCCTCTTCACTCCACTACAATGACAGATCACTGCACCCCTGCTACTCCCAGCAACAATGAGGCTGGTAAGTAGTAGCATTCTTGTATATTTTTCTTTTGAACTTATCACGAGAAACAGTCCTTGCAGCACTTCTTAGCACTCTGCAAATCACCCCCGCCCAGCACGACCAGATTGGTCGAATTCTCTCACGCATCCAGCCTGCCGCCGCCCCCACTCCAGCTCCATCGCCCGCGCCTGCTCTAGCTCCGAGGACTCCTGTGGCCAGTCCCACCACGTGCACCAATGTCGTGGAGAGCAGCAGAGAGGTGGTCACGAGACTCTGGAATGCCTCCTGCTTCACTCCTCCCCACTGTAGCCCCACCCCGCCCGACCTCCCCCCTTTGATACCTGATCCCAATCCTCCCCACATTCGGATGCCAGCTGCCCCCCCGCCTGTCCCTGCTGCGCCTCTCCCACCTCCCAATCCACCTTACAGCCCCCTTCCCGAGAACGCCGTTGTAGTCCCTGAAGGCTACGATTATCACATCCCTCATCCCACGAAGAGGGGGCCGTATTACCTGATTGTTCGCAGACTCAACATCGGTGTTTATGCCAGATGGTACATTCTTTACCTGCAGGTCATGTTTGTTGTTCTCATTCTGGTTTAGGGAGGATGCTGCTGCCCTCATCATCGGTGTTAGTGGGTCCGTTTACTGCAAGGTGCCCAGCATTCACGTCGGTTGTGTTCGACTGGACGCAGCCATGGCGGGGCATGGGGCCACTTGGCTCCCTTAGTTGGTATGTTTCCATTGATTATTTTCATTTTGGGTGATTGACAGCCTTCTCAGCCACCCAAAAAGCACTGCAGCGACCGAGCAATTTACAGGAAGGCACAAGAGGAGTTAATCGGTAGCATAAAAGTGTCTTCGCCAATCTCTTGGCCCTGTTCCCGCTCGTTTATTTTACTTAAAAAAGAAAAAGATATATCTGTATATAATAATATCAAGTGCTTTACCCTCTTCTCAATCGTTAAACCGTTTTAAGGCTCGAAAATTTGATTGAATTAGAATATAATTAACTCTACTAATCAATTACATTAACTCCGTTGCCATGCCAAGGTCTTCTTCGAATACGCATCACGTAGTGTGCCAGGACCATCTATTGCCGAGCACCAGATGTCCTCCAAGTAGCGAATAGTGTCTGTAAGAGGCTGTCCCGCCTTTTGTAGCACCGCTCTCCTTGGTGTGCACCCTTCCGCTTGTAAAGCCTCAGCCAACACGGTTTCATAGGCATCGTGCCATTCGTATAGTCAGTCCAAAGGCACAGTAAACACATTGATCAGACCCTGCATCGTATGGTCACAGAAGTACCGGCGCATGACACTTTTGGTATATGTCACCGGGTCAGAAGTAATGAACGCCTGGAAATCGACCTCAATGCATTTGGCACGGACACAAATTGCAATCATAGGGTCCGGGGCAGGAGGTTTTGGACCAGTGCTGGGCTCCCTACGTTGGTCTTAGATGTTGGGTGACAGACAATCCCAAAAAAAGACCTACCCAACAGTGACATGGTGGATTTCCAATGAATTGCTTCCCTTTATATGGCAAGCTTGTCTTCAGAATGTATTTCATCAATATAAATGAGCTTCGGACAGCCTGGTCGAATACCCACTTTTTTTTGATATATGCGACTTGGCGACACTCTCATATTTCCTCTTGATGCCTTGATTGAGGCGAAATCAGTAAAAATTTGGTGATCACAATAATAATAACACACTTAGCGTAATTGCACCTGCTTTTTGCCAGTTTGCCTCGAGCCTGGACTATTCCGTAGAATATTTTTTGGGGCAACCCATGTGGTGACAGAATGCAATCGGCCCAGTGTGTCCGAATGGTCTGGAATGGTCTGACCAATACCACCCGTGCATGTTTCTATCATTCTCCCCCCATTCCCTCCACTTGAACACTCGTTAACAGTCATCTGCCGTTGTCTCTGTTCTCCTCTTGCGTATACTATCCATTTCTGGATCTGCCCGGGACCACAAATTTGCAGATGTGAGAATGCATAGGTGCTAGAGATGAAGGCTGGCCCATGTACTGTAAAGTGGAAGTCGATGCCTTTTGCCATTTCGTCTGACCAAAACTCTCATAGCCCCCCACAAGCCTGTAATACCACACTAATGGATTGCGCAAGACTTCAAGATGTCTTGTTTCATGTTGTCCCTTTTGTACAGGAATATGTGGATCATCTACACTCACTGGAGTCCGAATCTGCCTCTGGAGAGTTGGCATTCGATTGGATTGCATGGAAGGCTGCGGTGAGTACTTAAATGCCACTTATAATAAATGTGCATGCATTCATTCTGTTGACAGTGTTTATGGACCGTCGCTCACATTCTGTCAACACGCTAGTGTGTTAAGGCTCAGACCCTCGGAATGTCTCACCTTGTACTCCCTCCACAGCAGCACTGTATGGCCGCAACGATGGCTCTATACCGCCGTTACCTTTCTAAGATTCTATGTTCGACATGTGTGCCAGATACGAATGCGCTATTCAACGGCGCAGGCGATGTCCATGAAGGCCCCTGTTTTGCCTGCTACTCCCCTCCCACGTGGGAACTGCACTAATCTTCTATAACTTCAGCATGATGACTACCTCTTGTGCTCCCGAGTGTGAGAGCTAATCGCATAAGCAGCTGTACAGTTGCTAATGAGTGGCTTGAGCAGCCATTCTCCGTTAAGAGAGTATTCTGATGGGCTTATCCCTCCCTCGGAATCTCTGCCATGCCTCCAGTCAAAATGGTATATTCATCTCGCAATCTTCCTGTTTTCCTTCCGTACTTACAAGGTTCCCACAGTTTGATTTGTTTAAAGTGGATCAACGATTCATTTTGCACAGAAACTGTCAGGTGTTCATGGCCCTGCAGGCGAGAGGACCTGAGGGATTTCCAGAGTGAGAAGAGTGGGAGAACGAGTTTATGTGTGGCTGGCATCGTAAATGGCCCATATTTTGGGAGGACGAGCGTGTCGATCGTCAGGTGAGTGTCTTTCTCTTGTCTCCATCACATTGAAGCTCATATGATCTGCAGTGAGTTCTTATGGGTCTTACTTGGGCTTACCATAGACTCTACCCCAACTTACATCCTGGCGACATCGAGGCATCGGGACCCATTCCCACCACCATCATCTGGTCAATTCCCCTCTCCCAGCGCCCTAAGCCAAAGCCCTGGGGACCGATTAGCATCAAAACCAACCTGGTTGTGCTGGATGGCCTTCTAACGACGGCGGATGTTATGGGTCGCCGTATCACTCGGCTCATTGGGGACAAGCAGGAGGTGGCGGCGCCGTCGATGCCTAGTGGTAGTGGTACTCATAGCACATAATTTGGCCTAGATGTACCTGATATCCATACTACTTCAATTAGATGGTATTTTGCCAAGCGAGTTAATATGGTTCGTGTAACTCAAAATTACGTAGAATAAGATCTCAACGGAACTTAAGAGATTTGTGACCAGCTTTGAGTCTGAGTTGTGGGGTCTCAAGTCATCACTGCTGAGTAGCATTCGAAAGGCATTTCTTTGCACAAGACGCACAGAAATCGATGTACAACTACCTAGGGAAATCCATGCACCTCGTAAATGATCTAAAAGCCATCCCAACGCCTATTAGCACAGCCCTCTCTCAAGTCCTCCTACTGGTTCATCGCCGTGTTGCTGCCCTCCGTAGTGCCGGTCGAACCTGCAAGACTCGGTTGCATACCCGTAGTGGACGCAGTGGTGGAGGCCACATCTGGCATGACCGGAGTGAATTGTGGGGTGATACCCTGGTCGATGAAAGTGAGGTCCAGGAGACGCTCATAGCTGACCACCAACATGGCCCGGCGGAGGCTCTAGAAACGGAGTTAATGAACCTTAGGAAACTGTCCCAAGCAGGGAAACGAACTCACATTTTTGCGGTGCTGCACGTCGGCCGGCGGCTCTGGCCAGTCTCGCAACCAGAGAGTGTAGAGCTCCTGCATGAAGCGATCGGCCTCGTCATCATGCAGCGCTTGTTCAAACACTTCCCCCAGGGATTGAAGAAACCCAACTTGATCCTCTGTGTACAAACACTAGAAAGAGCTTTGAACATGGGGACCGCATTTTCAGGGAGACAATATGTATGGGACCATGGTCGTAGTTGTCAGAAGGGGCGGCAGCAGTATTTTGGGTAGCAGGGGGGGGTTGGTGGTAGATTGACTCATGGTAGCGGTCGAAAATCGAGAGAAGGTTCAAAAGGCTGCTTGACTTCTTAAAAGGGCAGGGTTGCGGCAAGCATTGACAAACATTTTAAGCTATGATGAAGACGGCCTCATGGTGAAAAATCAAGTTTGCAGAAGGGGGAGAAAGAGATGTCATTGAACAGGCTATGCAGAAAGCACATCAGGGACAGAAGTACGAAAGCTTTTGTTTTAGTTGCCGGGTCAGGGACTGTGATGTCATATGGAAATCAAAAATATTTTGAGAGATACACATGATTGGAAAAGGCCTGGTGCCTTACCTATGGCGCACCTCCATGAAGGGATGCTCTCGGGTCTACCATGCAGACGACAGTGCTGTTTGGCATGATCGTACTATTTCTCATTCTTGCAGGGTGAAGGTGGGAAGGAGCGGCTCGGTGTTGCAGTACGCCAGTGGGCCTAGTACTCGTCACATGCAGCATGTCGCCTTCACGATTCCAGATTCGCATATTCCCCAGGAAGTTCTCTATGATCAGAATTTCCCGATTCAAGAACCTGCAGAGTCCAAGAAAGCCCCTCCCAAACGCTATACCAACTCTGTAGGTTGTGTGCTTCATTCTCTTTCTGTTCATGCTGAATAAATTGTTAGGATCACCCCATGTGTGAATGGCAAGGCTACGATGGCAAAGCCAGTTTTCGTGAAAAATATCTGTTGGAACTGCTCTGTTGGAATGGTTGTGGTGGGGCAGTATTACAGTCATCCTGCTCTAACTGTCAAATGGGCGACCCCATCTTTCGGTGTGATTCTTGTCCTTTGGGGCTTCTTGTTTGCAAATCATGCTGTTTGAAACTGCATTTGAGTCTTCCTTTACATGTGGTTTGGGTGAGCTTCATTGTCTATTCTTTTCTTGTCTGCTAACTGCTGAATAATAGGAATGGAACAGCGAGCGGTTTACCAAGACGACACTCAGGGAGCTTGGCTTGCGGGTCCAGATCGGACACTTCAATGGTTCAGAATGCATATGTCCAGAACGTGTGGGACGGACCTTCACAGTCTTGGACATCAATGGAATTCACAAGGTTGACGTTGATTATCGCAGCTGTGACCGGTGCGAAGGTGCAACATGTCAGCAGCAGTTACTTCACTTTGGCTGGTACCCCGTGACCCCTCTTCACCCTCGCACGTGTGCCACGTTAACACTCCTGGACCAATTTCACGCTTTGACACATGCAGGCAAGGTGTCCGCTTATGATTACTATCGCTATCTCAACACCATGACGGACACATGGGGTATTTGGCTGCTTAGAGTATGAGAATTCACCTTTCTGGGTACATCCTCCTGACGGGTTCCCACAGAGGAAGTATACGTCTCTGTTGCGAATGGTTTGCCAGTATAGGCACTTGAAAATGATGATGTGAGCAGGAAGGGGCCAGGAGGAGAACGGAATTGTGATGACGTCTGAAGGGCAGCTGGCTTTGCGGTGTCCCACTTGCCCAATGCCTGAAGTTAACTTGCCGGAGGGGTGGAGGTCAGCTGGTTGTTCAATCAGGTACATGTTACAACATTGGTTCAAGGATGGCGCCTGACAGATCTCACAGTTTTCTCTACCATGGCATCTTTGCTATGGACGCGAACTTTCGGCTTAAGAACCTCTATCGATCAACTGTAGCCGCAGATCCGGGATTGCATACAGGCCTGGCGTATTTTGTTACATACGCACCGTATGCCAAACATTTGGCTAAATATGTTACTCAGAAGGATGTGAGTGGTTTTATCGTTGCAAAAAGTCATTATAACGTTGCATACTCTACAGATCTCCACCTGCAGCGGATTCAAAACACTCGAACAAGCAGAAACAAAAGGAGAAACAGGACTCTGGGCGACCGGTGTCGCAATGTGTGTCTGTGCGAGGCATGAAATGGTTTGTGCAACGGGCGTGGGTGATTTGCAAAAGGGAGAACAGTGAGCCGCTTGCTTGAATCTTTTGTCCTGAAAACTCATGCAACGTATCTAGCTATGCTAATATGGATTACATCATCATGTCCGGCACCACATCTCTCGGTCTCCAAAACATCTTTGTCTCGTACGATATCGCCTGTCAGTGGAATATCAACTTTACCACTCGAAATGCGGAAATGCCAGCCAATCTGCATCTCTGGGGGGGAGTCGGTTTATCGTGTGGTGTTCCTAAATTGCACGCAAAAGCACACAAGCTTCCATGTCAGTGCGAATATGCCATTGGGATTCAAGATGGAACTGGGTGAACGGATGGGGAAGGAATCGAGCGAATGTGGGCACTCGTGAACACTATCACATGGTCGACGAAGGAGATGGGTCCAGGCTCAAGGCACGATACTCTGGATAATCATTTTGCCTATCACAATTTCATCAAAATGATTGGCTTGGGTGAGTTGTGGCCATCGTTCCCCTGCTCATCACTGATTGACCTTGAACAGGGAACATGCTTCATAGACGGCTAGCGGAGGCAGAGATCCAAGTCGAGGCTCACAGAAAATACCACACTGATTTTACAAACGCGCTCCCCAAGCCAGAGTACAAGACTGAGTGGACAGCAGTGGTGGAGGAATGGGACCGTGACAGGAGCAAGCCAACTCCCTACCTCTCGGTTGGCAAGCGTAAGCTACTCACTGTCGTTCGTTTAGTGCACACGCTCATTAGAACGATTTTCCTTCAGATATGAGCGAGCAAGAACTGAAGCTTAAACTAAAGGAAGACGAGCGCCAAGCGAAGGCATGTGGTGACATCCCTGTCCACAAAATCAGTGCAACATCATGCCTGGCACTTGGATTACTCATAGAGGACAGTCAGTCAGTGGTCATCCGACAGAAATCCATATTGTTATGCTAAGGAATGCACCCTAGGTGGCATATCAGTGCAATAGTATCTGGAGAAGGTGAGCTGTCATCCTCTGAGCTTGCAGATGTGGAAATGCGTCGCACGAACCTCAGCAAGCAGATCGAACAATTTCGAGAACTTCAGGTTGTCTACATGCCAGGAATCACGTTACAAATTGAACGGGAGAGGGAGGCCGCTACAGGAACCATCGAGGCTGAGGATGACAAACTGTGGTTTCCATCAGATCTCAGCAAGAAAGTCCGCAATGCCATCTGTCATCCGAGCCTGGGTGAGAAGGAGGGAATGCTTCGTGAAGCACAATGTTGGGATTCCTTGGCGGCGATACATTCCTCACTCAGAGTGGAAGCATCGCTTCATGACTTTCGGAATGCAAACCTGCAAGGGCAAGAGGCTCTGATGCACGCATCCGACGTGCTTGAGGCATGGAAAAAGAAGCGGGAGCTTGCAGCGAAGAAGTACCGACGGGCTCAAAGCGCTGTTTTGACGTTGCACGGGGCAGGGCCCTGGACTTGCGAATTGAGGGAGCTCACTGCGAAAGACATGTCATCCATGTATGGCTCTGTTCTCGACACTGAGGAAACGGCAACAGAAGCGATCATGGCCGATGACCAGTGACAGCAGAAGAAGAAGAAGACTAATCGGAAAGACATGCCTAAAGAGGTATCTTGGATTTGGTTGGCAGAGGGAAGCTTGGGGGAGCTCCGAGACGATTCCGATGTCACAGATATGCTTTTCTTTCAGCGCGCATGTGGATTTCCTAAGGCTTTCCTCTAGATGTGCGTGTCCATTGGCTGAGGAGTCGGGCTTGGCTAAAGCGTTAGGAAGAGGAAGTCGCTCTCCTTCAAGAGGAGCAAAGGTGTGTCTTGGTGACCCTTCGCTATCGAGCAAAGTGGTGGGATTCTCGCAGAAGTGGATGGGATGGTTTGGCCCCGGAGATTGTGGAGGGTTTGTGAGCCTACGCAGCCCAGCAACGTGACGCCCAGCTCGTTTTGGCCAGCAACTTCGCTAGCAAATGGCCATCCCAATACATACCTCCCCCGGACGATGAATGCAATTCCGATGATGATACGCTGTAGCCACTTTTGAATAAATGCTGTAGTCCATTTTGGGTGTGAATATTAAGTAATCGTATTTCCAGCACCGCAGCTTCGCGCTGTTGCATCAACGCCATGAAATAGTCTGCCCGGCATCATGCAATTTTGCGGCACAGAATGCTTGAGTGGATAGTTATCTTTTGTAGCAGCCCTTTCAGAGGGGAATAAGAATACGTGGGAGGCATGGTGTGGCTGTGCTAATAAGCGGTCAAGGTGACTTCTGCTTGAATGCTGATTAGCAGTCCAAATGCCACAGCCTTACAGGATGGAGTGAAGCATCGAGAGGCTCTCTGCCTCGTGCCCAGCGGGTTTGACCGTCTTTGTTTCTGCCCTGGCAGGCGATCCGTTGTTGGATCCTTTGAGGGGCGTGTCGGTGTTGGTGTCATTGTTGTTGTACTCTTCGACACTGAGTGCTGTGTATCGGTTTTGCGATTCTAAAACTGGGGTGCTAGTCATGCAGGGGACGTTAAGAGCAAGTAAAGTCGAGGTGGGTATATTTGAATGTGTGGGTAAACAAGATGTAACTAAAAAAGTAGAGTAAGACCGTCCAGTGGGAGACAAGCATGCACCAGTAGATAAGTCCTTGGTGATCATAGGGGAATCGAACCCTAGACCGCCGCTCCTTTTCCCTCCTCCTTGACCTCTTCGACCTTGGACTCTGTCACCAGTTCGTTAGTAACTTGTACTGACTGGATATCTCGGAAGTCCTTCTTTTCTGGGCAGTCCTTGCTCAGATGCCCCTGCTTGTGGCACCGGAAGCATAGCCCCTTGGCGTGCATCTGTCCGATGTCCATTGGTGCTCCCTGTCCTCCAAACGTGGTTCCTGGGTGGGCTAGCCATCTTCCTCCTGCGTCACAGCCTCCTGAGGGGGCGGTACTACTCATCGGTTTTCCTGACGACAAACTTGTTGCGCCACCTGCTTTGTTGCTGGTGGCGGTAGTGGGCGTCCCCTTGTATGGCTGTTTGTTATCGCGGAGGTGGTTGAGATGCTGGTCAAAGGCATAGTTCTTCTGCCGCTCGTCGTACATGACGAGGATGCATGCCTTCCATTCGGAGTATGTCTGAGGGATGTCCCGCCCGATGTTGGCGATCATGGCGGTGTAGGATTCGGGCAGTCCCCTTCATACGGCTGCTATGAGTGTCCCTCGCTCTCCCTCGTCGCTTTGTCGTCCGGCCAGTTTTGCTTCCTTTTCTAGTTTGTAGAAGAACTGGGAGGCGGGGTTCTGGCCCATGTGTACTTTGAACATCTTGCGTTTGTGTATGATTTTGATGGCAGGGTCGCGGAATTGGGAGGTGAGCATGGCGACGAATTCGGGCCAGATGGGGTATCGGAATCTAGCGGCGATGGGGTCGTTGTCATCGTTGGTCCAGAACTCGGGTCGCTTGTATACCCACTATTCCTTGGCAGGCCCTTCAAAGTAGGATGCGGCAAAGGAGACCATCTGGGAGTCGAGGACGAAGTAGGCGGCAAACACTTCGAACAGCCTTGTCTGCTAGAATTCTGTATGAAATGTGTCAGTTGACAGATTTAATTCATGTATCCAGAGTGTCAGTGGACAGACCAGCCTATATAGGGTATTTTCGCAGTACTGCATGGCATATTAGTCAGCACAGAACTCCGGACCAAATCATGTGATTACTAGAAAATCCGGCAGCTCTGGGAATTGAACCCAGGATCTTAAAAAGATTTTTAATAATGTCACATGACATGACCAAAATACATATGCTAACCACTATACCATACTAGCATTATATATTTATGTAATCATCTCCCTATATGGCCTCCCTCTCTTATATTTATAATATCCCAATTGGGCCCTCCCTTGGGTGGGTCAGGGGATGGTACTAGTATATGCCTAAACATAAATAGCATAAAAGCGAACCCTCTGGTGAGGTATGGGGGCCCTGAGGAGGGGGTAAAAACAGTAAAATAATAAAAAATAGCGGAAAATCGCATAAAAATCGTGTTTCAGGGGTGCTACGTGCATCGGATCGCTTCGAAAACTTGACCAGTGAATTCCCTGGCCTTGAATACCCCTAAACGACTCCTCTACAGCACATGTGGCGCATTTTATGCCTAAGGATAATCGGAAAAATTGGCTTTTTATAGTGCTGCGTGCATTGGATCACTTTGGGAATGTTACTAATCAATTTCTACACCATGAAGACCCTAGAATATGTCTTCATATGCTATATATGACCACTGAAATGTGATGAAAAATAGGGAATTGGGGGTTACATACAGTATATTTTGTTTTCTAGGCATTGCGCCGGTCTGAGGACATCACCAGTTGATTCCTTGACCTTTAAAACCCCCAAATGACTCTTGGTTTCATTTATGGGGCCTCAGCATCGATGATAATAATGATATTACAGTTTAGGAGGAGCACATATGGAAACTTGCATTTCTGGGCCTCGGAAAATTTCGGAGTTTTTACCAGTGGATTTCCTGACCTTAAAAACCCCCAGAACACCCCAGGAGTGCATTAAAAACATTCGGAATTCATGGTTAAAAGAGGTGATAGTGAAAATCTCCGAAATACTATATACCTCGTGTTTCTGGATGTTTGGGAAAACACATTTTGTACTCAATTAACGATATACATTGTATAATAGTGGTTACAAAAGAGCAGGAGAATCCTAAATGTATTGGCAGAGATATAAGCAGATCTTTCTCAAAATGTGGAGGAGCACCCCTCAGATTTCGATGTTCTGGTCATCCTATGGCCTGGGGACTATCAGATTCAGATTCCTGGACCCAAAAAACATTAGACTCATCTATCATCCCTGGGGGTCATTTTTACTAGTGCATCATCTATGCAGACCAGTATATCTTTGTGCATAAGTGAGAGCACACTCCTTACTTCGGAGTTTTGACACATGAACCCCATGGATGATTGGTGATCCTACTGTTTTTTGGGTCCAGGAATCTGAATCTGATAGTCCCCAGGCCATAGGATGACCAGAACATCGAAATCTGAGGGGTGCTCCTCCACATTTTGAGAAAGATCTGCTTATATCTCTGCCAATACATTTAGGATTCTCCTGCTCTTTTGTAACCACTATTATACAATGTATATCGTTAATTGAGTACAAAATGTGTTTTCCCAAACATCCAGAAACACGAGGTATATAGTATTTCGGAGATTTTCACTATCACCTCTTTTAACCATGAATTCCGAATGTTTTTAATGCACTCCTGGGGTGTTCTGGGGGTTTTTAAGGTCAGGAAATCCACTGGTAAAAACTCCGAAATTTTCCGAGGCCCAGAAATGCAAGTTTCCATATGTGCTCCTCCTAAACTGTAATATCATTATTATCATCGATGCTGAGGCCCCATAAATGAAACCAAGAGTCATTTGGGGGTTTTAAAGGTCAAGGAATCAACTGGTGATGTCCTCAGACCGGCGCAATGCCTAGAAAACAAAATATACTGTATGTAACCCCCAATTCCCTATTTTTCATCACATTTCAGTGGTCATATATAGCATATGAAGACATATTCTAGGGTCTTCATGGTGTAGAAATTGATTAGTAACATTCCCAAAGTGATCCAATGCACGCAGCACTATAAAAAGCCAATTTTTCCGATTATCCTTAGGCATAAAATGCGCCACATGTGCTGTAGAGGAGTCGTTTAGGGGTATTCAAGGCCAGGGAATTCACTGGTCAAGTTTTCGAAGCGATCCGATGCACGTAGCACCCCTGAAACACGATTTTTATGCGATTTTCCGCTATTTTTTATTATTTTACTGTTTTTACCCCCTCCTCAGGGCCCCCATACCTCACCAGAGGGTTCGCTTTTATGCTATTTATGTTTAGGCATATACTAGTACCATCCCCTGACCCACCCAAGGGAGGGCCCAATTGGGATATTATAAATATAAGAGAGGGAGGCCATATAGGGAGATGATTACATAAATATATAATGCTAGTATGGTATAGTGGTTAGCATATGTATTTTGGTCATGTCATGTGACATTATTAAAAATCTTTTTAAGATCCTGGGTTCAATTCCTAGAGCTGCCGGATTTTCTAGTAATCACATGATTTGGTCCGGAGTTCTGTGCTGACTAATATGCCATGCAGTACTGCGAAAATACCCTATATAGGCTGGTCTGTCCACTGACACTCTGGATATATGAATTAAATCTGTTAACTGACACTAATTTATGTATCAAGGTAGCAGCCATAGATGCTTCGAAATAGGTGATGCAGTCTCCTATGAAATGTTTGATGTCGTCGTGCGCGCCTTTGAAGGGCTTCGGCAGCTGCATCAGGATTGGCTTGATGCTGAGGTAGGTGGCATTGGAGGGAGCAAGGCCGATGGGCTGAGGCATTGAGTGAGGTCGGCCTTTGCCAGGAGGGGGTCGTGGGACAGAGAATTGGTTGCTCCATTCGTACAACGGTCTGTGATAGTTGGGGACTTTAGGGCGTCCCCTGTCTGGTTTCTTTCTTTTGTCGTTGTCGTTGTCATTGTCTGGGGGTTGGGTGAAGTCCCAGATCATATCGTGCCCTGTCATTTTGGCTTGGGCGGCCTCTAGTTGTCATCAGAGGAGGTTGTACTTGTCCTGATTCGTCTGTGACTGACACCAGGCTTGTTCGAGTCGTTCCTCCCTGGTTCGGGGGGGATCGTTAGATCCTCCTGGTTGTCTGTCGTCTGGGTCCGGAGGGTCTTGACCGGCAAAGGGGATGGTTCCGTATTGCGGGGGTCGATACCCTTGGATGCGGCAGGGGTGGATTTGCGGAGGTTCTGGTCGTTGATACTCCCAGTTCGGGGAGTCGGGAAGGGGAAAGGGTGCAGTCGGGAAGAAGGGAGCCAAGGTATAGCTTTGGTAGTCCCCGGGAACATCGGGAGCATAACTCCTGAATGTCTCTTCATCGTAGTTGAAGTCGTCAAAGTCTTCAGGCAGTGCCATCCAAGTCTGGTCAGTCTCCCTGTGCGAGGGCCAGTGTGAGTAGGTTGTCGACCAGCTCGCACTGTTCAGCCTCTGTTCTGGGGCGGGCATCCAATACCCGGTCCCCTGCTGAGGTGGGGTACTCCATTCAGTTCCTATTTGCAAATATTCTTGCTTCCAGGGTGGCGTCTCTTCCACGTCTTGGAAGGGGGGGTCCTCTGGCGATGGCGAGGTAGTATCCCATTGGGACTCGTTCATCTGGGGTGTGGATGAGGCTTCGCTGCTTGATGTCGAGCTGATGGAGCTCCTAGGCTTGGGAACAATAGGGACCAAGGACGCATTGGTCGATGGCGCCAAGTTCTGGCCACTCATAATCCCCTCCATATGCATTGAGGGGGTCGTCGTCCTCTCGCTCGGCGACAGGCTCATTTCCTCCATAATTGGAGGAATCGGAGTTGCTATCCTCGTCGGGATAGGGAGCGAGGTGGGCTGGGGTTCCGATGTGTATGGGACCGGCAGTGTGAAGGACAAGGGGGGTTTCATGGTCGGGGGAGCCAACCTGTATTGGACTGGCATTGCCGGGATGTTGAAGGGCCTGCTCGAGGACGAGAGCCCATATCTGGGTCTGGGTGTTTTCAAAGTCAGTGCGCTGGGGGTTTGGGTCATGAATGGGGATCGGATGGTTTGGCGGGGGAATGTGGAACTGAGCCCATAGGTACCTGCCGTAGTCCTCGGCCTCGTTGGTTGGGTAGGCAGGAGGGGGGGGGTTCTTGGAACATTGCTGGGCCCTGGAGTCGCATTCCTGGGCGGGAACTCGTCTGAGGAATTCTGGTGGTAGGTCGCCCTCTGGGTGGGGGGGTAGGTTGGTTGCATGCCCATTCGTTCCATGAGTGGTCCGGGTTGGACGTAGGGAAGGACATAGCGGGTGGGGAGGGAGGTGGGATGGGGTCTGTTTGGTTGGATGCGTAATAGATGTCGGAATCTGTCAGTGTGGGCTAACACTAGGAGGCTGACAAGGAGGGAGAGGAGACACGCTCCTCCGATGGTTGCGGTTACGGTGATCGTCAGGTCGTCGGGGTTCATGAGTCTTTCTTCTTCGTGGCTGGCGGTGAAGAGAAAGAGAGGAAGTTTCGAACTAATTGTTAGGCCTTGCCTAACACGTGATCTTATAAAGATATTGCATAAGCCAAACTGCCTTTGTATTAGGGTGATCGTAGGGCTACAGCGAATCTCTTAGATGTGATGTGCTGAGTAGGTGAAGGTAGAGATAAACTTTAGTTCAAAACTGGGGATATACAGTGAGAACTGCACTACTTATATACTAAAGTCCGAATGCTATATATAGATGTGGATACATGTCGAGCGTTCGGTTACTATGCGTGAAAACAATAAAAACAACGAGCTAGGCGAGCGACCGTCACGAGCCATAGCACAATACCTGAAGTTGTCCGTTATAGTCATGGAGACCGGTCCGTGATGATCAAGTAAGTGCTTTGATAAGATGAGATAAGATAGGTGCTGACGAGATAAGATAAGGAAAATGAAAAAATTGTAACAAATACCTGTCGAAGAATCTCTATCATGTTGGCTTTATCATCATTCTCATTCTGTTTCATGTAACGTTCGTATAGTGTTTTCCAGAACTCATAAGGGAGACCATCCAGTCCCGCTGCCTTTCCGCTTGCAGTGCTTTTAAGGGCTTCAAGAATCTCTTGGTCTGTCATCAGTTTCTTGAAGATTTCCTTTTCTTCCTCTGGTATCCTCACTGATAAGTGTTCCAGGACTTCCTTGGTCACACTCTCTCTTTCATTGTTTGTCAATATCAGATAATCGTTCACATCTTGTAGGTCATTGTAGAAGCCACGTGCGATATTTGCCATCTGATCTGAGCACTCCTCCTATTGTGGAGGCTGCAAGTTCGGTATTCTTAGTTCCAATATTGTGTCTCTTGGTTTCTTCTGCTTGCCTATGTTCATCCAATATTTACTAACTGTTTCCATTTCAAGTGTGGCCTTTAATTTTGATGATGTCTTCCTGTCATCTATAATTTCTGTTCAGAGCTCATCAATTTTCTTTTGCAGGATGGCTGTAGTTAGTTGTCTTTCTTCGTCCTCCAGTTCATCATCGACCAGAGTTTCATCCAATTTGTACTTAAGGTTTTTCATCATGGAGATTTTTGTTGGGGCACTTTTCCTCGCATACTTCCTGATGGTTGTTAAGATCCTCTTTTTGCCATCCTTGTATTTGGTCTGGGGATTTGATTCAGGTGTCCTACACCCTTCTGTGTTGCGGATTTCTTCCAGCATGTTCCTAAGGATATCTTCAACTTCCTTCAGCATTTTTTCATTATGCAACAGATGTAGTTGCATGTTTGGGCATCCTTTTCCTAGGTACAGCAACTTTGGTCCAGAGACTCATACTGATACCATCAAGTGGTCTGTCGATACCATAGGTATGCTTATTTTCCATTCATTGCAATGCTTTTCTATGCTTTCAGAAACATATATTCTATCAATCCAGGATGACGAGTGATTCCCCCCTGGTTGTGTAAAGGTGTACTCCTTCCTGTTTGGGTTACTTCTACACCAACCATCACATAGTTTGAGGTATCGCTTGAAGTCTAGAAATGCATTTACCAGCTCAGTATCATCTTCTCGGCAAGGCATGCGGTCGATCGCATTTTCTACAAAGTTGAAATCACCACTCATTCCATCTGGTGTCGGTAGTTGTGATTCTTCATATTTCTTTTTCAGTTCTGGCCAAAATTGGCGACCTTCTGTGACATCCATTGGTGCATATACTGCGAGCCACGTTAATGTTGTTCCTCCATGCCATGGTACTTGCACGGCTATTGCCCTTCCTGGGATCATGTCAGTAATTTTCGCCTCATCAGCATTGACTAGTTCCCTGTTCAATACTATCGCTACTCCCTTTGCATTTGTCTGTCGGAGGTCAATTGAATTTGCAACTTGTATCCTCTTGCCATAGACCTTGTGTATATTATCGACATATGAGTCTGTCAGGTGGGTTTCTTGTAGCGTCAATAAGCATGTTTTGTTGGTTTTTACCATCGCATTGATATCTTGCCATTTACTTCTACTGTGGTTGGCATCATGTGCTCCTTGTCCTTTCATGTTAAGAGATTGGACTGTCCACCATGCTTTTGTCTGTTTCCCTTTCTGTCTCTTGGTTCTTTTACCTCTTGGCGGTTGATTTAATTCATTATAACTGCTATCCTCCTCATCTTGTATATCTATTGAGGGATCTGTCCTAGATTTTGTGGCTTGTGTCTTTGTATTCCTCCCTTCTTGTATCCTTGAGCTTCGACGAGCTTCCATGTTTGCTGTCACAGGTGCTTCTTTGCCTGGCCTGTGTGTCTTGCTAGGCCTTGTTTCTCAAATTATGTTGGTTTCAGATTGTTCTTTCTCACTAATAATTTCATTCAGTGAGTTTCTGCCTTCTTCTGCAGGCTGGGTATCATGTTGGGTATAATCACGGTGTGATATTTGTTCAGGTTCGGTGAGTTCATCAGGTCTTTCCCCAGCTCCATCATTGAGATCCAGCTCTCTGGTACCTGGGGAAGTCGCCTCTTCTCCTGAAGTCCCTTGAGTAGCGCATGTGTCCAGATCCTGTGCCTGCCAATTTTGGGTTTGAGACCTTCCTCCTATGTCAGCAAGGTTTTTGGCCTCACTGTCATGGGATAGACATCGGCTGCGACCAGCTTTGGTGGTCAACAACACTGGTATGTGTTTTGATGTATTTTTTTCCGATGTATTTTCCATTTTTTAAGTGTTTTTGGTGGGTTTTTAGTATATATGTGTATTTATTATGGACAGATGTGGTTCCCCACCTGTCATTGTAAGCACTGCTAGGGTTTAACCAGTCGCATTTCCCAGTTGGAAGAGATAGGATAATGCCTTCCCACCCTTAAGGTGTGACATTGATTCGCCGTGTCCTGTCCGTTCCAGTAACTATCTGTTTGGAGTCATTTGCTCGACTGAGGTCCTCAGGTCGTACCGACTCATCTCGAAATTTGAACAAGTTTCGTAAAAGTAAAGGTGCCCTTTTGGCATATCATTCACATTGTCCATATATATTTACAGCCGTAACTTTCTAGAGCCTCTATTCCTTGGTATCAGTTGTTTCCACCCTGGCGTCCTCCTCGCCCACGACAGTTGTATACGACTCTCGTCCCTTGATTCTCAGTGTCCTTCTTCTTGTCGAGCAAATTGCCAAAAAGAGATCTGAATGGGCACTATGCAGTAGGATGGTCTTCTCCTTTGCATCCTTGGCAAAAGAATGGTCTGGCAAGAGGATGCGCTTCACCACCAAAGCCATCCTGAGATCGGACAGGGAATGTCCTGTGGATGATGTCAATCCACATGGCATGGAAGCGTGTCACCCGAGTCAGGTGGACAATCCATATGTTCCAAGCCTGTCGTCCACCTTCAAATCGTCTTCCCTCAATCCAGAGGCTGCGAGCCGTCAGGGAGAGTATGATGAGGGTTGGAACTTGGTCACTGGGGATGGATATGTCGATGACATCGTGGTATGTCTGCAGGAAGGTGATCGCCTTTGGGTTCTAGTATAGCGCATCCTTGAGTAACTTTTCGATGATGTGACGTCCTTCATCGGTGGGAGGGAAGTCAAAGCCATCAATGGTAATCACAAAATCAGTGACAAAGTCCTCAGGGTCAAGGAAGATGTACGAGTCTATAGTGGTCAGGAGGAAGGCTTCCTTAAGGATCTGCTCCTTCTGAGCCGCTGTCAGTCCTCAACCATAGAAGACGAAGGGAGTTTGGTAGGGTGGGGTTGCAGGTCCAATTGGGTAAGGTCTGGCTGCTTGAATAGGTAGGTCAGGATTGTTGAAGTATGTCTTCAACGCGTTCTGAATGGATGTCTTGGTAGACAAACTGAAGTCGGGGAAGCCTTTGTTGTATAGGATGATCAGTATGTCGCCAGTCGTCTTGGTTCCATAGAGCTTTTCGATCTGCACAGTGCTATAGTTCCCGAAGATGACCTGCGGGGAGATGGAGTGAGGTGGGTAGCCTGACACTGGGCATTCGTATATCTGTAAGGTCGGGGCCACATTGGGTTGTCCATTATATGCCGTTGCAGTATGGGTGACCTGTTGTATCGGAGCCACCATAGCCACGAACATTGTTAGCGGTCCTGTCTGACCTTGGAGTACAGCTGGTGAGACGATGTGGGTCACAGAAGGGATCGAGGGTGCTCCTTGCGCTGCGGGTTGAGTCATCGGAGTGAACTGAGAGACTTGACTAGCCAGCTGCACCTGTGCTGCCAGGTTTAGAGTCTGGGTAGCAAGAGGTTGTTGGGGTACCATGGTGCTTTGGTGGTACGGCAATGGTATCGGGATGGCCAGTGCGTTTACAGTAATGGAGGGTACTCCCTGCAACCCGAAGAGGTCCCCTGTGGCCCGGTTTGGCTGGACGACAGCAGGCATGACGGTGGGCACGATGTGGAAGGTACTCTCATCAAAGGGGTCCGCTGGTATCTCGTTGGCAAGGGTGGGCATCTGGAAGGTGTTTGGCGTGTTTGCTACAAGCAGGCCTGGTGTTTGGGTAAGGACGTTGGAGATTGTTCTGAGGGGGATCTAGGCATTGTAGTTTCCCAGGTTGGAGAATAAGTCTGATGGAGGGATGTTTCCCGTGACTCGGTAGCGTGCCCTGAAGGTTTCATTGTGCTCGAGGAACATTCCGTGGGTTGACTTTGATGTTGATGGTTCCATGTCATTAGTCCTAAGTCTCTTGGCCGGGGAGGTGACATACCCCTCTGCTAGAGGAGCAAAGGAGTTGCCTCCAGCAAGGTATATCGAGGCGGCAGCCTCAGCGCTTGCCATGACCATCTCACCACTTTCATCGACCATGATGGTAGGCTCACCAGCAGGCGCATCACTCTCCGACTTCCTCTTCTTTGTGTTCACGTCTTCCACCATTTTTCCTTTTCCCTTGTCACAGCTTTCATCGCCTCCTTGGCTTTCATCAGAGACGTAGGTTTCGTCCACGGTGGCGGAGAAGGGGATATCCTCTGGGATTGTTCCAGCAGTACCTGATGTCTGGAAGATCCCTGTTAGCTGATGTTCCATGTGGCAGGTCAAGTTCTTACCTCAGTTCCAGTAGCAGTCCCTGCAATGGTCTCAATCCCGTGGGAGTTATCGTCAGTGGAGACAGTTGGGGTGGTATTTCCAGTGAGTTCAACACTGCTCACCACCATGGCGGGATTGGTTGCGTCCTTGGCTGGTGTTCCCGATTTATCTTCCAGAGCCTGTAGCGTTGTCATGCCTGCAGCATGTCTAAGTGTGTAATTTTGCGAAAATCAATAAATTACACTTAGGCACTGTGTAGACTTAGTGAGCTCGCTGACAGTGCAAGTGGCACGAGAAGAAGTAAGGTCATTGAGTCAGATTACCCTTCTGTCAGAAAAAGAAGTCACAGAATTAAAACATAGGACTTCATCGCTGCACTGCACCTCACGGGCAGGCACGGCAAGAAGGCCAACTAGCGAGCTCGCTTACAATAATATCCGTTGGCATTGGGGATTCAGGCTTGGTGGGACGCGCTTGTACTCGGACCGAAGCTAATTTAGATAACTACACGTCAATAATCAATGACACATAGACCCTGGAGATCCGGAGAAGCGATACCACGTGAGAGATAATCAAGAGAACCACCGGGCATGGTCTAGAAACAGGTACCGGCCAAAGGGATTAGCGAGTGGACTAGAATTCCAATGCATCTCTGGGTTACCGTGTCTAGACTATGATGCTGTCACCTTCAGAACAGAACAGAGAACCAAGAATGATGTGTGATCAATGATCGTGTGTTAAACAGCTATTGAGTGCTAGTCCATGGACAGCCCCTACTGTCGGGCGAGTGATGTTGACGCCGCCTAGTCCTTTGAGACTACCAAACAGAGAGAAAGCGGTGCTCTGCCAAGAGAGCTGTGACATTTCGGACGAGGAATTATCGGCCGACACAAGAAGTATTTTACTAATAACCCGTTTGTAACAATCAATCTCTCGTAGTATAAGTAGGGCAGATTTTCATGTATTAAAACAAGCTACCTACCCCCCACATCTAGTAATAAAGTTTCAGTCTGAATCTGGACTTGTTGTGACGCGTAAGAGTTAGTAACTTCGAGTCTCGGCTATACCAGAGCGTTAGCGAGCTCTCTAGAGAAATTGAAATAAGAGATACATTTTGGATACAAAACTTCGGTTTTACTTGAGCAAGAACGAGGCCCGGTGTCAGTGAAGCTGTGCCGGTCTCTAGAGAGAAACCTGAGAGAAAACATCTGAGAGAAACTCTGTTCCATTTTCTGGATCAGTAGTAAGACGAGAATTGTGTTGTGCCGGCCTCTGAGTAGGTCTTGAGAAGTAGTACGAGAGAATCAGCCAGCTTGAGCTGTTCTAGCAGTTGCACAAAGTGTGACAGGTGTGCACAGTTGGACCTCGCAGCACTGTTGTTAGAGTGAGTGCACTGTGTGTGAGGACTTGTGGGGACGTTTAGCAAAGGAATTGTGTACTGTGATTGAAGAGTGCTGAGGGCCTCTATCGCGACGAGTTTAGGACTCAGACTTAGCAAGCTAGGAAAGGAATCAAAGTCATGTGCAGTAGAACCTAGCGGCGATTCGTATTTTAGCGAGCTCACTGAACGAACTTGATCATTTTGTGGATCTGCATGTCTGTGTGTATTTTCTATTGAAATATCATTTGCCTTGAGGGTTGCGTGGTTTGCCATGCTCTCTTGTAAAAGCTCCAAGGAAACAGAGAAATTGAGATTTGCTTGACAATTGTATGTGATCGCGTTGCATTACTTAGCAAGCTCTCTAAGATATTTTGAGATACTGTCAGGGCACAAGTAGAATTAAATTCCTTGCTCCCTTCCGCACTTATTGAGATTGGTGTGTGTGTGTGTGTTAGTGGGATTGAGTAGTGGTTGAGAGTGTTGTTCACGCTAGGCCATGCTTAGTTTCATGAGAGCCCGCTACCAGCCTCATCAGCGTTGTTCGTTAGTCAAGCATGCACTGTATTTTTTGACATTCTCATACTGTCTTTCCTTTCTTTCCTTTTTTGTCAATCGCAGCCATTTTCATAGCAGGGGTTTGGGTGCTGAGCACTGTCTTGGCAGGCACTTTAGGCGCAATGGGGGTCTTGGCTTTGGTGTTGGTTGCGGTCCTCTTGGTCATGTTTGACACTGCCGAGACAGATTGGCTGGCTTTGTTGATAGCCGCTAGCGATGTACGGCCTTTCGTCACGCTGAGGGGTGGGAAGTCATTGGTGAAGTTTGCGTTTGACGGAGGCTGGCTCTTCGAGCAAGTCGTTCACGTGCTAGTCGAGTTGGACATAGTGTCTGGTGCTGAGATGTGTTGGGATTTGGGTTTGTGTCTGTTTCGTCTATTACGATGTCATGGTGGAAGAAATTTGAGTTCGTCATTTATATGCAGGTAGACTGGGGGGAGCAGGGTCGTCCATATGATCAACTTCTGGGCGTTTTGCCAGTTTTTCCATCAATATTTTGTCGTTGGCATGCTTGGCCATGTATCCTGTCACGTTTGTGGAGATCTGGGTTGTTTTTTGTTGTTAACTAGGGGTAGTGAGCATTTGTTGCAGGGGTAGAATATGACTGTGGCTTGCCGCAGTGTCCTTTTAGCTGCTTTCAGTTGGTGGCAGCTGCTTGATGCCGCTCTACAAGGGCTACTCATCCCATCTGCGTTCCCTTTTCTTGTTCGATGAATGTTGTCTGAACATTAGTAGGTGGGCTTTGAGATTACCTCGTTGGCAGGAGTAACATGTGTGTAACCATGTGTCAATAATTTTTGTACCCTGCAGACCATTTCTCCTGTCATTCTCCATTTCTGGCTGGTCCGGTACCTTTACTATGACGCTTTCTTCTTCTTGAATGTAGCTTTTCTCTCCTTTGTTCTATTCTAGCATTGTGTTGCCACTAAAAATTATGTTGTGAGTCAGGGTGAGTTTGTCGGTGTCTGTCACGACGTTGAGCACTTGAGCACTTCATTTGCGTCCCACACCTCAGACATTGGGGGGTGCGACTGCTATCAGCACGACATGGTGACTTTCTGTCCTTAGCCACGCCGTTCCTCACCTGCCGCCTTGCAGGTCTATCCGGTACCTAGTGCCATCAGTTGCGATCATGGTGGTACCGGATCAAGGAGCCCTCCAAGAATAATACTTTAAATTTGAGAAACTGCAAGAACTAACTTGGGAGCACTCTTGGCCTTTGCAGGACACAATAGTAGACTCAAAGGGACTTCAATTCACTCAATACTATAGGTAACTTAGCGACTAGTAGCCACTTCATTTGAGGTTAAGCACAAAAGCCTTTAATTGGGGCACTAGATACTGACTAGTAGGTCTCAATCACAGGGATGGTGTTGCCTCCCATTGTGAGTGGCTATTCTACTACCTATATACTGTAAAGAAAGGTACAAAGTGATACAAACAGCTACACTAGTGGGGTATTTTCGGTATGGATTTCTTGGCTAGTCACAAAATACTGCAAAAAAGCATGCAATAGTCAGTCTAGAAACTGCTGCTGGTCGACTAGTAAGTCACGGAGCTACACTAGTGGTTTTAGGTCGCACTCTTGACCCAGCAATGCACCACTAGTGCCAAGGATAAACTACCAGCCATGCCTCCGCATCCATAACATAGTTGGCCATGATCAAAAGTGCAGTCTGGCTAGCCTCATGCCCGACCGTAACAGATCTGATCGCACTAGTTGGATCTAGATGCGAGGTTAATCTGTTGCTAATTCATTTCTAAGTCCTGCTTCAAGATCGCTGCGCAACTAGTTAACCTGACTTAGGCATTTATGCCCTGATCAGCTGGCTAGTGACTGGACTTCATGAGATCTGTGTATTCTGCTTCTTGTTTGGTGCACTAGTCATGTTACTTGTCTACTAGTGGCCTTATATTAATTAGTCCAGCTAGCATTCAAGTTACTAGTATGGCCGGCTGGTAGATTTGACCCACTAGTGGTATCACATCTAAGTCCTGGCTTCACTAGTTGCATACTGCTGTAACTATCAGCTCGAAGCCTCAGCTATAGTCCTTTAACTATCACTAGTATAGGATAGATATGCAATTGTATTGTTACAAAATTGCAAAATCTAGGTGTGAACGCATAGACGGTGTATCACCACAGCTGGCAAGATTGTACTGTAGGATGAGGAATAGACAGCATGTCCAAGGCTTGTAGCATTGTGCAATGGAGGATGTGACAAAAGTAGAATAGTTTACAAATGAGTCATGATGATACAGCAATCCATCACATTCATTGAGGTCTGAGTTGTCCCAAAACACCTTGGGTATGTTTTTGAAGTCTGCCAAATCAGCTTGTCACTTGCATTTGTCTGTGTAGGCCTGCAGCTCCGCAGTTTCGCATTCCTCTGGTGTGAGCTCCTTCTGCATACGCAAAGACTGCGACTCTGATTCTGCAAACAAGTTCAAGTCATTCCTAGTTCCCGTGCAACAATAAGGCTATCGTACCATGCAACTCAGCCTCCCAAGCATCCAGATCTTCCATGTCTGGATTCAAGGATGAGCCAACTTCATTGACATAAGAAAGTAAGTATGCATGTTGGGTCCAATGGTTGGCAGATCCGTTGGTAGAACTATGGAAGCCATAAGCAATTTTCAATTCTTCAGAGACAGTCTGGAATGTACCTCATTCCTTGACATCATCCATAGCCTTGTCAAACATGTCGCACTGCCAGCAGTGTCTCTTCTGCTTCACAGCTCTCTCTCTCGCCTTGGCCACACTGAAAACATGTTTGGAAGTGTTGCCTCAGAAATTCCTTCTGTGACTGCCCAAGTGTGCTTCTGCCGCTTCAAAGAGGTGCCAAAATGCTGATGGTACATTGAGGGAACCTTTGGGATGTAGGTGGGATCCCAGAACTAGGCATCATGGTCTTGTATTGTGATTTGTGCTGAGCTTGAGCAATAGACAGAGGCAAAGAAAAGGTCAGGCTCAATGGTGATGTTGACTGGCTGGCCAACAGAGGATTTGATTGTTCTGTGCAATGGTGTATGCACCGGTCTCAACACTGGAGAGACAAGTATTCTGAGTGGGTTACATGTGTTAGTCATCTTCAGTGGCAGCAGAAGGGCAAGAAATACCTTGATTTCCTTGATGGCAGACTGTACAACAATTGCCAGGATATAGCTTGGTGTCATTTCTGATAAGGACTGGAGTGGAGCAATTCAAAGTCACAACGATTGCAAGACTTGTCAACCAGAACATCCAACACTTGACAGTCAATGATCCGGCCATTACAGCCATGGATTAGACCGTTGGGACCATAAACATCACTTGTGGTACTGTTACAATCATGACCATGTCTGTCATGGGATGTCTGTGCTATGGCCATATTCGGTGAACATCCTTTTCAAGCGCTGTTCAAGATATGAATACATGTTTGGATGAAAAGTATAAAGAACTTACCAGAAGATGGCGCATCATTGATGAGGCTGGTAATAGGCACTTGTGAAACTAAGTGCAGCCTAGCGTGAACACCACTCTAAACCACTACTCAATCCCACTAACACACACACACACAATCTCTATAAGTGCGGAAGGGAGCAAGGAATTTAATTCTACTTGTGCCCTGATAGTATCTCAAAATATCTTAGCGAGCTCACTAAATAATGCAATGCGACCGCGTACAATTGTCAAGCAAATCTCAATTTCGCTATCTCCTCGAAGCTTTTACAAGAGAGCATGGCAAACCATGCAACCCTCAAGGCAATTGATATTTCAATAGAAAATACACAGATACACAGATCCGCAAAATGACCAAGTTTGTTCAGTGAGCTCACTAAGTACGAAGTGCCGCAAGGTTCTACTGCACACACCTTTGCTTCCTGTCTTAGCTCACTAAACCTGAGTCCTAAACTCGTCATGCTAGAGGCCCGTTGATGAACCTAGAGACACCTGCGGGCAGAAAACACAAGACCTATAACGGCAAGTGTAATCAAACACAGAATCTGAAGGCAGGTTCTAGCGAGTCTAGTCTTGCACCTCCGTGCGGTGACTGTAGCTTCCTAGGTGTGTAGCGAAGTATTGCTATGGGTGTTATGACTCCCTGAAAGTGTTTCAGAGACCCAAGGTATGTACATGAAGTTTCCTGGAAGGGAAGTGATGCGTAAACGTGGATGTGTGCTGAGCGGGGCAACCTAGATGCGGTGCGAACTATTGGTGTCGGAAACCTAGCTGCGGTTCCAGTAGAAGACTTTCTTCTATAGTGCTTGGTCTATGTGAACTTTAATACAGAAACGCCGACATGGAGCTGGTTTAACTACAGAAAACTAGTTAGTGTCGTTCCCTAATACAGGAACAGTAAGCTGTGGGTGTTAGAGACTAAAGATCTGGAATCCTAGCTATGGATTACCCTTTGAAGTCTGCAAGTATGTGAGCTTTTTAAGAAGTGAGGATGACAAACAAGGGAAACGTTTAGAATATCCTTGTTTGGTTTTTAGACAAGAGTAAGCGAATTAAGTTGGTTAACACTTGGTAAGTCACAAGCAGAATACTTCATGAAGTGTTGTATCTCTTAAGGACATAGAGATGTTAACTTTAATTCGTGTGTATTGGGGTAGTATGCGTGGTGGATGTATCTCCTAGAGGGGATTTTCTCTGTCCTTTTCTATCTACTTTCTGCTATCTTTTATACTGCCAACTAAATCCTCGTAAGTCAGCAAGATTTGTTTAGTCTTAGTAACCGTAGTACACTATTAGTGAGCGTAGCGAACTATTTGTAACCGTAGTTTACTATACTAGACATTATTGTACTGTGCGTTGCGCATTTAAAAGTTCATGTAGTTAACTAAACTACGGAACGCTACTAATCCATATACTACTTACTCATCCGAAGTTAAAATATCACCAATCTTCCTGTATTATTATATCCTCAGGACACGTCCACAAGGTGCCAGGACTGTGCCGTTAGAAAACCGTAGCCATGCATAGCAGACACGTAGTTAACACTCGTGACCATATGGCTGTGTCCACGTGTGAAGGCCTAGAATTGTGACACGTTTTCAATTTACTGTGGAAGGATTGTCAATCAATGTGCCTTGTGGTACAATGACTCAGACATATTGAAGGGAAAGTTCGTGAGGAGTGGTTTGTTTAAGATGATTCGACCTGTGCCGAAGTTGCAACAATTGGTTTACTGAAAGTCCATGCAAGGGAGGCACGCGATAAATTAGAGGTTGTGTCCGCGATTTCAGAGCGCACAGAGCCTGGAGGCTCATCACCATGGCGCTCTCAAAACACAATATGCAATTCTCTTGCTAAACGTCCCCACAAGTCCTCACACACAGTGCACTCACTCTAACAATGGTGCCGCGAGGTCCAACTGCACACACCTGTCACACTTTGTGCAACTGCTAGAACAGCTCAAGCTGGCTGACTCTCTCGTAAATCTCCTTCAAAGCCTACACAGAGGCCAACACAACTCAATTCTCTCTTATACTGCTGAACCAGAAATGGGACAGAGTTTCTCTCAGATGTTTTCTCAGTTTTTCTCTAGAGCCAGGCACAGCTTCACTGACATGGGTCTCATTCGTTTCTCAAGTAAAACCGAAGTTTTGTATCCAAAATGTATCTCTGTTTTCAATTTCTCTAGTGAGCTCGCTAACTCTCTAGTATAGCCAAAACTCGAAGTTACTAACTCTCACGCATCACAACAAGTCCAGATTCAGACTGAAACTTTATTACTATATGTGGGGGGTAGGTAGCTTGTTTTAATACATGAAAATCTACTCTACTTATACTGCGAGTGAATGATGGTTACAAATGGACTATTAGTAAACTACTTTTGAATCGGCTGATAATTCCTCATCCGAAGTGCCACTGCGTTCTTGGCAGAGCACCGCTTTCTCTCTGTTTGGTAGTCTCAAAGGACTAGGCAGTGTCGACATCGCTCGCCCAACAGCAGCGGCTGTCCATGGACTAGCACTCAATTGCTGTATAACGTGCGATCACTGATCACTTGTCATTCTGGGTTCTCTGTTCTGCTCCGAAGGTGACAGTGTCATAGCCTAAACACAGTAACCAAGAGACACATCGGACTTCTAGTCCGCTCGCTAATCCCTTTGGCCAGTACCTGTTTCTAGGCCATGCCTGGTGGTTCTCTTGATTATCTCTCATGTGGTATCACTTCTCCGGATCTCCAGGGTCTATGTGTCATTGATTATTGACGTGTAGTTATCTAAATTAGCTTCAGTCTGAGTGCAAGCGCATCCCACCAAGTCTGAATCCCCAATGCCAACGGATGTCATTGCAAGTGAGCTCGCTAGTTGGCCTTATTGCCATGCATGCCTGTGAGGTACAGTGCAGCAACAAAGTCCTATGTTTTAATTTCATGGCTTCTTTTTCTGACAGAAGTGTATTCTGACTTGGTGACCTTGCTTCTTCTTGTGCTGCTTGCACTGTCAGCGAGCTTGCTAAGTCTGCACCATGCCTAAATGTAATTTGCTGTTCCTCGCAAAATTACATGCTTAGACACGCTGCAGGCATGACAATGGTTATAGTTGTTTGAAGTGTTTCTGACCCAAAGTCATCAATGATCTCCCATGCACCCGTCATGAACATGTGTAAGCCTCCATCTTCTTCTACAGCCATGTCCATTGTCTTTACCAGATGTTCTTTGACCAGTTGTGCTGCCAATGAGGTGATCCCTGGTCTAGCAGACTTGATTTCCCAAAAGTGCTTGTTGACAGAGAACATGTTGTCTCGCTCAGGGTTGTCTTTCTTCAGGACACCCATTGGACTCTGCACCCATGCCTCAATAATATCACTGACTGTATATGAGCACTTTTCCCCAAGAAAGCTGCTTAACATTGCAGCATGGGTCTGGCTTCGACCTTTGACACCGTTTCCATGGTCATCTTTGACCTTGGATAGATGGAAGAGAAAGTCTCTGATAGTCCAGCCAACAGCCTGTATCTTGCCTAGTACCTCCTCTACCTTCATCCACTCTGTGTTGATAGTTGTGTTAGGCTCTCCCGATATTCCTGTGAACATAGGAATAGGAGTAATAGGTTTGTGGATGTTGTTGTACTTTCTTCAGCATTTTTTGGGTTGAGTGGAAAGAGTAGAGATAGCAAATGGTGCCTGCTGCACAGGTGAGTCAGCAGTTGGGAGGTAGCCATAATGGGGGTAATATGGGAGCATCAAGAGAAGGTGTTCAGGTGGTAGCATTGCAATATTAGGTGTATGTTGGCTCGGAATGTTTGTTGGAACTGTTGCTGAGTTAGCCTCATCATCCGAAGACTCATGGGAATCATCACAACTGCTCATGATGACTTTAGACCTCTTTGTAGAGATAGAGGGCAACCAAAGTGAAAATCCCCTATGCTTATCTAGCCTATGTCATCTCTATTACACATGCCACCATGACCAGCATCTGATCGGGATTTCAAAATTGCATCCATGAGCGATACTGTGCCTGACCAGCAACTCAGCCAATCTACCATCTGTTTGCAATATCTCTAGCTTTGCTGGTCCATTTTGCTTGATTTTAGGCTCAAGAGGAGCACAAGCATCTAGATAATAACTGAGGAATGTATGTAAATGTTGAATGCTATTACAGAATGCATAGTGCAAGGTATTCCAAAGAGTGAGATAATTGTCCTATGACTAGAAAGTCGGTCACTGCCTTATCACACTTGTTGAAGTAATCGGAACATCTGTGGAGTGACCAGGATGGGTTGCAATGATATATAGCATGTTTGGACATCTAACTAAGAGATGCCCAAGGGCACAGATTCTCATGTATGCACAAAATTTGATTGGCATTAATAACCTTGTATCCCAAACTGAAACTATGAATTACTGCAGGTTCCTGGTATAAATTTGCACCTTGGAAATACAAAAACAATACCAAACAATGCAAGGATCATTTATTTATAGTTTGACAGGCCATCCTGTGCATGGTTGAGGGATGAGAGGCATTGAAACCATGAACAAACCATGAAATTGCTTATAAAATCAGCATTTTATCACAAACATTTGTATGTATCTCATGACTGGTTGTCTAAATGGGCTCCTGAATGAAATCTCAAGTAGTGGCATCATTCTGCAGTCTAGTGCAGCAAAAATTCTGAAGGTAGGAGAAGTATGTTTCATGAAAAACGGCTGTGACCGAGTGCGATGTGTGGCCAAGTACCTGACCCTGCACAGTACCCCCCGCCCTGGGTGCCAGGCTTTATATACAGTAATGAGTTCCACGAGTTTCTCATAAAGCCAGTTTACCAGGCTAATGTCACTGTGGCGGTCGTTGGCATGGGAGGTCTTGTGACCAGTACCAGTTCCCTATTCAGATTTGTTGATTGATCAGATTTTTTGCTTTTAACTATGACAACGATGATGGCAACCAACAAAGGGTGAGCTTTTTTTAAAATTATATCTTCATATCTTTCTTGGGTCTCTGCAGGTCATCGTTGATACTTCAATACTACCCGGTAGCAGAGGTGGACTTTGTCCAGAAAGGTAAGGATTTGGTACCACTGTTATTTCCTCGAACTCTTACCCTTTCTTCACCAGCTCACGTTTGCATCTACTCTGGTGAGCTATCAACTTATTACTCAGTTTTAATCTTTCCTTATTTTTGTTCTTCTAGGTCTATTCTAATGGCCGTAGTCAACACACCTATGAATAGTTTAGTTTTTGTGCAAGGTTCGTAGTTTATGGCTTATATTTCTCTTGCAATCTAACTCTTTTTTTCCTTTTTGTAGCCATGCCATTCTCACAAGATTAGAAGACGCAGCCATTTTCTGAACGAGGATGTCAAATGGCCTATCATCATCAAGCTCAACGACGATGATGTCAATCTCCCCTCCCAATTTATGGTTCCCACAAGATCTACCGGCCCTCAAGACAATGACTGATTCCCCCTCTTCCCAGTCTGCGACCCTCAACACATTGACCATCCCTTAAGGTGTCATACACGGTGTTGAATCTCATGACGTTGGTGGATACACATTCATGCAGGGAAGTTTAGTGGAGGTAAGGATTCTTGTATCCATTCTCTATGGGTTTACTAATGAATACTCAGTCTTGAAGAGACAGCCAACACCACACGAACATTCTACAATATCCCACTCTCCTCATATATTTACCTAGGATTTGCATGGATTCCCTCATAAATGGCATGACCGCCTGTCCTTGTCAATGCAGCCATTCTGGTAGCTCACTGCAAGGTATGCAGTAGCTCCCTATTCCATCTTCTGACTGACGCTGTCTTCAGTCGCGACACCAGGTCAATGACAGACGATAAGGCCAGATATGGGTTGTCTGGCTGATTTTTCAAGGTAAGGCATCCCACTGACAATGCCCAAGACTACACTAACAGAAGTTTCTACAGCAATTTCTGGAGTTACGGTCGTCTGCGGCGCATGTCGATCCCTCAACACTTTCCGGCACATGGTGTTTAGTGTAACGATGAGGGCGGATGGAGTGTGGGGAAGCACCATCTGTAGTCGCAGGAAAGATCGGCAGGCCACTTGTCAGAACGTGTTTTTCAACGGTAAGCCCTTGCGTGCATGATACCTGAGACAAAGCTAATACAAGATTTCGTCCAGTCTAGCGCCGATGTTTGGGACTACGGCCATTTATAGGTTGAGCCTCCGTTGAGTAGTGTTGCCACGGCTCGACTCGACTCGACTCGGCTCGACTTCAGATGACTTGGCTCCGGAATGACTCCGAAGTCAAATGAAAGATTGACTTCAGCTCGACTCAGCTCCAAGTCACGGAGCTTCGACGAGTCATTGATTGCCTACCCAAATAGGAAAGTGCAAAAAGTAAGCTTCAATAACTTGTCAATAACTGATGATTTATATGCAAAGTCAGTTCCAAAGGCCCGAATAAAAGTAGATATATGTAATTTTTATGTTTTACGAAAGTTGTTGGTGTATACAGGTAGCAAGTATTGTAACTTGCAATTGGCACGAGAAAATAGAGTGGCAAAAATTCGGCTTTTTAGATATTATTTTCCCACATTACTTAATTTAGATGCCCACCTGCCGCCGTTGTGCCGCCGGTCAGTAATTCATCAGAAAGGGAGGATACCAAGTGGTTGTCCCTCTAAGACATACTAATTATATCAGCTCAATACCCTGTGTATATAAGTAATGGTCTAGGTACACTAGGTCAAGGTAGAGACACCTCTTCCAAAATTGGATGGAGTCATTGACTCGGCCGACTTCAAGCCGTCAAAGTCGAGTCGAAGCCGAGTCAAGCCGTTTTGCACCCGAGTCATTTTTGTGACTCGGCTCAGTCAAATTGCGACTCCGCTCGACGACTCGGCGACTCTGAGCCGAGCCATGGCAACACTACCGTTGAGTATTGATCTCTCAACCGTTTCTGGTGTGTGGTGTTTAGTGGAATGATGAGGGTGGACCACGAAGAAAAGATCGGTGTGGCTCTTGGAACATGGCTTTTCAAGGTAAGCCGTTTGATGCAAGATACTCGAGACACAGCTAATACAAGATTCGTTCAGTCCAGCGTCGATGTTTTGGGCCACCGCCGTTTATAGGTTGCGCCTCTGCCTCTGCCGAGTGTAGATGCCTCAGCAGCTCCTCAAGCATGGTTTTCGTAAGCCTTCCTTAGTTCCATCTTGAAACTGTTTATTAACAATAGTCTAGGGAATGTACCCGGAAACCTACTCTGTCAGTTAACGTGCGCACGGGAAGCTAGGAGGGTGTGCGGAGGACGTGGGATGAGAGTAAAGGCCTGTGGTAAGCCACTTGACTGACATCCTAATAGTACAGGCTACTGACTAGTTTCTAGCTATGCTCGACGTCAACTGAATGCACTCGATTTATCACACATCTGGTGAGTATTTTGGTAATTTCTATTAATTTAATCTAACGACTTTGGTACAGAACTTTGAAACAGACATGGGCGCACACACGGAAAGGAGTGTGTGTGTGGGGAGTGCGGAACACCACTACGCACACGGCGCGCGCAGGGAGATGGATTTGCATGGAAGTCGACTGGTAAGTTGACTCAGCAGAGATCGTCATCCGACCACTAACCAGTTCTGTAGGCAGACGATATGACTACACGATGTACCCTTCCCATCCGCCTCCTCGTCTGCTGGTCATAACTCACCGTTAACAAAACAACTTGGTACTCGGGTGTCGTCACTCGATGTCATGCATCTTGAGAGAGGACACGCGTTCACAGTCGGCACAGAGGAGAGGAAAGTGCGGAGGGAGGGAACAATACCATGCCCGCTGTTGAGATTGTGAGGTCTGCACATGATTTATCACCCATCTAGTAAGTCCTTGCAATAATATCTATTGATTCACCACTAATGACCTTACTACAGTCATGTGAAATACAGACAGATGGCAGGTGTCCAGAGTCAGCATGCAGGAGGAGAGGGAAGGGTGTGCGGGAGTGTGCATGGGGAGGGACAGTGTGTGTGGGCACACGGGGAGGGACGTCACTGGGTGCGGGCTATTACTAGTAGATGGAGGGTACTTGGTGGAGGGAGGGTCGGTCGCTTGGCTGTGAGGGAGGTCGTCGGCAGAGGAGTGACCGGTAGTCTAAGGGAGGGATGGTCCTGTGGCTGTGAGGGACGGTTGGAGGGACGTCGATGGATGCAGGCTATCATTAGCATGGATGGAGGGGGGGACGTGTGGCTGTGGAGGACGGTCGGAGGCCACTCTATAGAGACGGGCATTTTTGAAGGTGTACGCGTTTTAGCAGGGAGTTATAGGGACGAGCGATGTGACCGAAGTCGTGTCGGGATGCGGATGAAACCGACTATGCAACCCTCACAGCCAAGTGTTTTCCTTCCGCACCTCCTGGATCTGAAACTCAAGCCATCCTAAAACGCCTGTCTCTGCTATTTGCCGACATATCTACTAATTGACAGCGTCTACTCCAGCCAGTCTGTACTCCACGACGACCTCCCTTACAGCTGCAGCATTCTCCACGTCACTCCTCCCTCGAGCAAGCACCATCCAGGCTCATAACGGCTCGTGTCCAGATGCTTCGCTCCCTGTACGTGTCGTCTCAACACTCGGTCCGCTGCATGTATTTTACTTTAGCCTCAGTCAATAGACATTATACTGTGACATACCAAATGAGTGATGAATCGACGCCGCCACCCGTAAAACCAAGCGTGTCCTCTCCTCTGCTCTCGTAGTCAGGTCTTCTCCTTCACACCACATTGCCCCCACACGTCGTTCAAGTGAGCCACAGTCAGGACGACATGGAATCACAGAGCAAGAGAATTATATTAAAGCATAATACTACTAGAATACAAGAAGTAATATACGTATGAAGCGAAATAAAAGTTATGAAGAAATATTCGTGCTTCCCAGGGAAAAGCACGTATGACTACGAACAGCCAAAGTTTCGGACCTCAGATGATCGTATAATCTCCCGGTTCCAAAGGTATGTGCCGCCGCTTGAATGAGAAGGGGCCCTATTCCATCGTGCTGTGGCCGTCGGCCAAGCAGTCTCTCGTCAAGTCGTCCCAACGAGAGTTCTGAGGCGTGCTGTTGTGGGACCTCCAAAGGCCCACACGAGTGAATAGCCCTAGTCCTAGGGACCTCGACATTGGTGTAGGAAGAGCTGGGGGAGAAAGACATACGATAAACAAAATTCGTCCTCGAGATGTGAATACTGCACGAACTTCTATTAGATCAGCCGCAACAGGGATGGGAGCACGTCGAGTTCACATCTTGAAGGTCGCCTTTGTGCTGACACCAGGGAACCATTGTATATATAGCTTCCAAACCGGTTTCAGTGCGAAAAGGAAAGCGAAGCTGGCATGGATGACGTCCACACCTCAAATCCACATTCATAGACTAAGGAATGGTTGACTCGGTGACGTCCTTTGTGACGCTACCTTCCCGCACAAAGAAATGGCTCCAAGGGTATGAAGCAGTATGAACTGAAGAATGAGGTTCAGTAAAGAAAAATATGGAGGTAGCATAGCATGCACACTTTGCCTTCGGGCCTGTGCACGCAACCCAACCATCCTAGACACCGTGTGATTAGCGAAAGACGTTATGCACAGAATCGACAACATACCTCGAACCCGATAAACGTCTCAAAGCTCGCCCCTAGCAAATGGTCAGGCGTCCACAACATCGAAGTGCTCGCTACTTGTACCACCTCACCAACTCGTAATGAGCCGTGGCAAATGCGGATGCGGGTTCAGAGCGTGGATCCCCCATCCAGCCTCTAAGCTCTTCCGCACTGCTAGTTTCGTCATTCCATGTGGCGCAAATTTGGAGCTGCCCTCTTGGTATCGACTGAAGGAGTATACACCCGCCATACTGATTTCAGCTACCAAAATCAAGGATTCTATAGAAATATTGAACGTGCCTTTCTTCCCTCCAAACTCGTCCTCCGTGCCATCCTCAAGGCTCGTCGCTTCAAATATGAACGCACCCACGCAGACCTCAATGCTGAATTAGATCGCTCCCTTGAGGCAGAGGGGAGGATAGGATAGGTCCTAGGGGAGAAGACCTTCAGACCTCCGATTGATTGAAAAATACTCAGCATACCGAGTAAGATGGCACTTCCTACGCATAGAGAAATCCACATCTCGCTCGCCGGAACATCTTGGTGCAATGCTAGTCCCGACTGAGGGCGGTGGTATGCAGTACTTAGAATCTGGGGCAGTACAGAAAAAAACGGCATACCCGATGTGTTCTTGGAATACATTCTACCCGGTGTAAACTATTGTCGTTCCAAGATTGAGCTTGAGGGCAAACAAGAAGACTGGAGTTGCTTCCACGTAAGTTCTGAGATTTTGACAACACAGTTCCCGTGTTTGATGTGAAACGGAGAGTAGGAGCACTGGAAAGCGCATGGAGGGAAAATCGCGGTGGTGGTGGTGGTAGAAGCGGAAGTTGCCATCTCGGACCGGACCCGCGTTGGTCCTCCCAAAGAGGAATCAACCTCGAAGCACCATGCATATACGAGAACATGAATCCCCAGGCATGGGATTGTGGTGTCATGCGACACAGTAGCCCCAACATCGATAGGTCTGTACTTTTTCACTTATATTTTGCACTCACCGACATTGAAACTAAGACTGATAGATCTTTTCATACCGCAACCTCAAACTCATGCCAGTTTTGATACACAACAATATATCGTCTTCTGGTGAGTGGGACAGATGTCGATGAGTTATGGAGCACCGTGGTAGAGGTATTTGAAGAATGGGAGGGTAAGGCGTCTCTACTCTTTGTTTCCTGCAGGCTATTATGAAGATTCTTTCCTTCCCCCACAAATGTCCACTCCCTCCATAATCGAAATTGGTTCTGCATGATCCGTCAGCAACATCCCTCCCTATTACTTACTGACCTTTTGTTAGATAGATATCTCGACCTCACAATAATCTCGACTCCCTTGACTAAAGTACAATCAGCTCAGAAGCTCTGGGCTTTTTCATATTCCTCCACCATCGACCATGGGTCTCGCCCATCGATCGACCAGAAACATTTCTTGTCTATTTGTCCTTGATGGACTGAAGATACTCAACCCAAGCTCTTCGTTCGTCAAGGTTTCTCGACGCCAAGTTTCCTCGATTTTGCACTCTCTGTCCAACATTTTGTATTTCCATTTTTAGGCCTTTTTAGCTGGTATTATGCCATATTATGCCATTATGCGGCCGAGATACTAATTAGGCCTTACGCTATGAAAGTTAATTACGATAAGGTAGATAACTTGATCCCTAATAAAGGTCTGACGAAACCTAATTAGCCCCCTTCCCGGGGAAGCCGAAAAATATTCCCGGCTTCAACCGGTTACTTTTTTTATCTCGCAATTCTAGACTGTCAATTCATAATTACATTAGTTGCATCCACCAGGGATTGAACACAAAGCCAGATTAATAAATACATTTTCATTACAAATAAGAATACAACGAATGCGCGCCAACCATTACACTATATAGTACATAACTAACTAGTCACCTTGGGTTAGTTTGTCATGCAGGCAGCGGCTATGACAAAATCAATCCGCAACCAAGTGGTTTCTCTCTTTGAAAAAGGTGTGAAAAATGCAATTAATATTCAAGAATGATGTAGCTATCAAAAAGCGTTTGTAATGGAAGGGGATAGCAAAGGGCTCCAGGTCTCTAAAGACAGCACTGGCCTGACCCATACTGCTCTCTCTGTCACTCTTCTTCCTACATCTTGCAAACCCTCTGTGAACCCTATACAGTCAAGGACCATCTGCCCATACCCCATACTTGCGAAACGAGCCTCCCTTGTCCACCCATGCGTCGTCGTCACCATTGTTTGACTGTTGTCATCAACCTCCTGCCAACCGCACTTCTCCGGTTCTCCGCCCCGAGATGTGACAGATTTTGATTTCGTCTTGCAGATTAGCATTGTTTTTGTCACGAGATGCTCGTTCATTGCGATGGAGGCCTTTTCAGATAGACGTGTGGTTGGGGAGGGCGATCAACACTATGCAGTGGGCTCACTGCTGTTGCAACCATGGGACAATACATCCAAAGTATCTATAGCAAATACATGAATATTTCAGTTCAATAATACATACCTGTGGCCCCTACAACCAAGCCATATAGGTAAACAGTAGGGTATGGCATCAACGACCGCAGGAAAACAGGAGGGGATTATCTTATCTCTTATTACGTATTCAAAAGATAACGAGGCATAATATTCATCACATAATCCTATCGGGCCGGATTATTATGCAAACTGCCTAATAAGGTACTTACACAATCTCGGACATCAGCTGTCAACATCAACGTATCCATATCAATTTTGAGCAGACGTTAGTTTGGAGAAAGGGAGGCACAGAGTTTGGCATTTTGAAGGTGGAGAGGGTCGTATGATGGCTGTAGAGATGGAGGGCCGTGCATGGTTCAACTGGGAGAATGTACTACTCTTGGGTACGTCCACTATTCTCATCTCATTGAACTCTTATTGACATCTAGTTGTACAGTACATAATGGTCTTCTGGTTCCTGGAAACCGCCAGGAAGCTAGACATCAGTATCGCATTCCAACAATTTCAAAGAGAACCTACTGGCTGGTGATCTCCTTCGACGCGTTATTGTTGGTGTAGACCTGTACCGTCACTGGAATAAACGAGAGATAGCTTTACAGCGACAATTGTCCTCTCTTCATCGATCCTCGCTTCCCTCGTTGCCTTCATCTGCATCGCTGAAATATACTTTTCGTGACGACCTCACCATCAACACCAACACCATCAAATAATGTTCCATTCACTGTTCTCCCCACTACACTGTCAATCACATTGGACCGGTCCGATTGTTCCAAATACGAGTCTTGGCCAAAGCCTACGATGACAAGTCGCACAATGACACGGGTGGTAACAAAACAGCGATGTCCTTTCTCGCAACGACATGCCTACCCACCACTCACCAAGTTCGCTGTCCTCTCTCTGTGCCATGAGACCGAGCACCATCCACAATCTCTTAGACCGATTTCCTTTGCAAGTTTTAATCAGTATACTCCAACGCATCGCCTCACTATCCAGTCTAAAACGATATGATTGACCCTACATGTCAGCACACAACCGGTCAGTGCAACATGACATCGACCACATGGGACAACTCAATATCTCAACCGCGCAGAATCCGTTGAGCATCTTCATTATCAGCTGATACCTCAGTGGGCGTCGAAATGAAAATGACACTCCCATTCCTCCCGAACATAGTGGAAGGCATCCAGAATCAGCTTTGAAGGGTACTTCGAGGAGGTTGTCCCCAGTAAATCACTAAATGGTTCATTCTCATCATTCATATATTCACAACGAGATCAATAAGTGTATCTAGCATTACAATGATTTGAGAACCACTATGGAGCTGTTTCGAGAAGTTTGGGCACCTCAGTCTTCTGCTAACAGGTATGTTGGTGGATCAACATCGCTGTGATTGATGCTTATCGTCTTCTACAGGTCCGGGGTATATATTATACCTATCCAGCCGTTGTACGTTTAACTTCGCCGGGAAGAATCCCAGGGCAGGCTAACATTAGAATGCAACGCGACATCGAGCCTAGGAATCAAGGATGCGCATCTATGGTGAGGAATAGTCATTAGAGGGTGCCTGCTTTCCAAGCAGGTTAGCGGCTGATTTCAGGTCTGTTGCTCTTGGATTTGGCAAATGAGAGAGCGGTTTTCTATACCTTCAATGGTATGTTTGTTGCCATGGTTTCTCTAAGCGGCTGTTGAACCTGCCACTTAGAACGCCGACCGCCATGGGGCTAGAGAGACTATTTTGGTGGACTGTGGATTTGGGATGCTGTAGGCGTCATGTGCTCGTCGTGTACGTGAAGAATGACCGGTGCTTTTGAAGGAGCTACTCACACTAGGAATGAAATTAGTATCTCGGAGTGGAAGGCGATGACGGCGAAATGGTTGAGTTCAAGGGAATGAATGACCTGTCTTTCTGGAAACTCAACCATATGACGGGAATGCGATTCATCATCGAATTGATGTTGGTAGACAGTCCGCCTTGTCGAACGACAGGAAGAATTCAATATAATCCCCACGTGTCCAGCACGAACCAGACTATGCTGTTTGCACACCTTCCCGGAATTCGTACTTAACCTTCTGACAGCTCCCCACGTCGACTCGAACAGCACTCCCTTGAACACACATCCTCAAAAGGACACAGGAAATAGTGAGTACAGTTACTCTACGGTGGTTTAAGTGCTTACTTACACAGTGCTCCCAAGAATTACATGAAGTTCGCTTTCGATTCACATCAGGCCGATTTGGAAACATTTGCGCTCGATATTTACAGCTGCACAGAGACCAAAGGATTCAGCTCCGTTGTTTCGGACTAGAATACGAACATAATCATGCAGGCAGTACCATTTATAAGAATGATGGGACAGATAGACGTTAACCAGAGTATTGAGGACCTGGAGGATTGTTATCGTCATGGTAGATATCAACGGGTATGTCAATCGGCAAAACAGACAGAGAAGAAATTGAAATGTGTTTCCAGGCCGAAGTCACCCTTTCCGCGTTCACCGAGACTGGCCAAGCGGAATTGTCTATCAAGGTTCCAAAGCAGCGGTCATACACCAGTCGAAGTCCTGTCATCCCATGCTCCCTCACGGACACTCTCTGCGCTACGCTTGGCATTCAGGGGGTCTTGGATAGACTGAATGCCACCCTCGGAACGTTCAGAACATCACGCAAGCTCCACATAATTCTTGAAGACTTCATTGTAAGGAACTACGACTTTGGCACAGCTTATGCCCTCCTTCGCCCAGTATGGAATGCAAAGAACCCTAGCAACATCCAAGACGAGTTATGCAGACGTGAAGGGAAAGACAGTGAGCGCCGACATAAAGCACTGGTAGGAAACCGGATTGTCGACCCACATTTGAGACCTCGACGTGTATGGGACCTGTGTAGCAATCGCGTGGTGCCATCGTGGATCACTTACGAATGGCCAACACCAATTTCACATGCATGGGTTGATGAGAAGGATCGTGTGGATGTGCTGTCCCCTATCAACAGGAAGGAGTGGCCTGTGCCTATACCAAAGGATGCGGATCTCAACCTCATCCGGATCGAGATGCTGAATCTGGGAGCAGAGTACACATGGCTGGATGTGCTCTGTTTAAGACAGAAAGAGGAAAGGGGGCTGAGGGAGGATCTGCGCATGGAGGAGTGGAGGCTGGACATGCCTACAATTGGAGCTGTGTATGGGGGAAAGACAGTGATGACCTACCTGAGTGGGCTGGGGTGGCCATTGAGGTTGAAGGACGGCGACTTGGACAGCAATCGGAATTGGTTTCGACGTGCATGGACACTCCAAGAGGGAAGACATAGGCACATCATTGCCAGTGATATGCCAGATGGACCGATGCACGCACAGCGGATAGACGGTGGGAATTACAAGACTGCGCTCCTGACCAGGTTTCACGAGGAGCTACATTCAGTGAAGAGGGACCAAGGTCATATATTTACTGCACTGGTGGACATGCAGAAGTGTGTGTCAACCAATCCGGTTGACAGAGTGGCCGGACTCGCATTCCCTCTGCGGTCCTCTACGATACCTGCCTACCATGAGAGTGAGACTCTTGAGGATGCATGGACAGCACTGGTGAATGTAATGCACCCTAGGATGTGCATGGGCTTCCTCTTAGTGTATCCTAGAGTTGGACTTGGATGCAAGAAATGGAGACCAACATGGGACCAGGTCATGAAACAGCCTTTGCCAAAGGATGTCGACAATCTTCACGCATGCGTCTGGCATGATAACGAGACAGATGAGGACTGGTTTGATGGGCCTTGCATTGAAAAGGGGCATGTGCAGGTATTCAATGCGGGGTCAGCAGAAGGGTGTGGTCAATGTGGGGAGTTGGTTGTCAAAGCTGCAGACAGGATCATGCACACATTCAAAATCCATGTTACCCACCCATTTCCGATACCTGAAGATACGTACACACTGCTTGGTGATGATCTGTACTGGTCCTGCCAGTGGGCCATAGGGAGACGACTGCCAGATCAGAGATTCGAGAAGGTGTCAGTGATTGTGGTAGACTTCAAAGAAAGGCAGAAGCTGCAGGGTCTGATAGCAAGATCTCGCAATGTACTTGTCTGATTTGACTACCAGTGGGGAGAAGTCACCACAGTCTTGATTTCCTGGTGTCGACAACCAGGTCTGGAAATCAGACAGGCAGAAAAGCCGCAGAATGAGTGTTGTCATTGCTGTAGTAGAGGAGTCATAGAATTTTGCGATAGCTGGGGCAATTATTTAAATAATTTAATACAACATGTTCTGCGCACATCCGCATCAATAATTTGAATGGAAAACATGCTCGAGCTCGTGAGGGTAGTGTTATAGACAAAAGAAATTCAGGCCGAAAGAAATCTGGGTTTAACTTTTAGGTGTCATTGGGCCATGCCCAACTTCCCACATCCGAGCTCAACAACCATTCCTCAAGGCATGAATGCATCACGCCCCATGGCAGCCCTTCACACTGCAGCCATCGAGTCGTCATCTCTTTGACCCTGCATCCTGGCAACGTTGCCCTCCTAATAACTTCATCATCCCTCTGTTGCCTCACTTCATCCCTCTTCATATTCCACTGGTGACACGTCGAACTCCTTTTCCTTCAAGTCAAAAACGAAAAATTGCCATAATTCCACAAGGAAATTTGAGCGCCGTCGAGCTCAACGCATACTGAGACAACGAGTGAGGACTGGAGGGCTGCCTTCGTTGGGACGTATGGGGATCATAGTAGGGAGACACAAGTTCTGAGGACTTGCATCACTATTATGTGTGCGCATCCTCTCTTCTACCGCATTGAATATGAATAACTCTCTAATTGCCAGGTTGTTGAGCTGCGGTGAGGTGGCAGTCATTGGGACGGGAGGTCTCGTGACCAGTAACAGTTCCCTATTCGGATTTGTTGATTGATCGAAGCATTTCCTTTTAACCACGACCATGACAACAATGGCGACCAACGAAGGGTGAGCTTTTTTTAAATAAAAAATTATATCTTTGCGTCTTTCTTGGGTCTAATGCTCTGGAGGTCATCGTTGATACGTCAATACTACCCGGTAGCAGAGGTGGACTTTGTTCAGAAAGGTAAGGATTTGGTACCACTGTTATTTCCTCGAACTCTTACCCTTTCTTCACCAGCTCACGTTTGCATTTACTCTGGTGAGCTATCAACTTATTACTCAGTTTTAAGCTTTCCTTATTTTTGTTTTCCTAGGTCTATTCTAATGGCCATAGTCAACATGCATATGAATAGTTTAGTTTTCATGCAAGGTTCGTAGTTAATGGCCTATATTTCTCTCGCAATCTAACACATTTTTTTTCCTTTTTGTAGCCATGCCATTCTCGCAAGATTAGAAGACATGGCCATTTTCTGAACAAGGACGTCAAACAGCCTATCGCTATCAAGCTCGACGACGACGATCCCCCCCTCCCAGTCTATGGCTCCCAATAGATCTACTGGCCCTCAAGCTTCCCAGTCTGCGACCCTCAACACATCGACCAGCCCTTAAGACCTAATGCGCGGTGTTGAATCTCACGACGTCGGTGGATACACATTCGTGCAGGGAAGTTTAGTGGAGGTAAGGATTCTTGTATCCATTCTCTAATGGTTTACTAATGAATACTTGACAGTCTTGAAGAGATGGCTAACACTCGAGGTAAGGACACGAACATTCTACAACGTGTCGCTCTCCTTATATCTTTACCTAGGGTTTGCATGAGTTCCATGAACCACGTGACCGCCTGTCCCCATCCACGTAGCTCACCACGGGGTATGCAGTACCTTCCAGTTTCCATTCTCTGACTGATGGAGTCGATGGCAGCGATAAGGCCAGATTCGCGGTGTCTGGCTCTTGAGGTAAGATCTTCTACTGACAGTATCCGAGAATACACTAACAAAAGTTCCCAATCTAGCATTGATTTCTGAACCTACAGCCGTTTTCAGGTGCGTATCGATCCCTCAACTGTTTCTGGCGCGTGGTGTTTAGTGGAACGACGAAGGTGGATGCACTGTGGGAATGCACCACAAAGAAAGATCGGTGGGGGTCTTGGAACATGGTTTTTCAAGGTAAGCCCTTTAATGGAAGATACCCGAGGCACAGCTAATACAAGATTTCATCAATCCAGCGTTAATGTTTCGGGCCACGGCCGTTTATAGGTTGTGCCTCTGCTTCTTCCGAGTGTAGATTCCTCAGCAGCTCCTCAAGCGTGGTTTTCGTAAGCCTTCCTTAGTTCCATCTTTAAACTGTTTATTAACAATAGTCTAGGGAATGTACCCCGAATCGTACCTTCTCTGTCAGTTAACGTGCGTGCGGGAGGCTAGGAGGGTGTGTGGAGGACGTGGGACGAGAGTAAAGGCCTGTGGTAGGCCACTTGGCTGTCATCCTAATGGCACTACTGACTAGCTTCTAGCTATGCTCGACGTCAACTGAATGCATTCGATTTATCACTCATCTGGTGAGTATTTTGATAATTTCTATTGATTCGATCTAACGCCTTTGCTACAGAACTTCGAAACGGATATGGGTGCACACACGGAGAGGAGACAGTGCAGAACACCACTACGCGTCAGCGCATGCAGAGATGGATTTGCACCGAAGTAGATGGGTAAGCAGACTCGGCCGAGATTGTCATCCCACCACTAAGCAGTTCTGTAGACGACTACAAAACCCGCCCTTCCCATTCGCCTCCTCGCTTGCTAGGTTCGACGTCAAGTTGACGGGACGACTCGTATGGTTGGTCCAGCATGGGATTTTTGGGTCTACCCTCCATCCATCACTATGGTAGGCCTCGCCATCATTTTTTATTGATACAGACTAAAGAGTTTATTAGAGAATACACAATACAGACAGAGCAGGAGTTAGCCTGCAGTGTTGAGAGTCTGCGCACCCGGGGAGGGGAGGATGGAGTGCGGGGAGGAACGTGCATGCGGGAGGGACATACGCATGTGTGTGAAGAGAACTGAGAGGCCATTCTTTATAGAGGCGGGCATCTTCATGGAGAAAAGATGTACGCGGTTTAGCAGGGATGAGCGATATCAAGTAGGTAGCAACTATTCTGCACACGCTTGAAAGTGAAGGTCACGATGACCAGAAATAAACAACACGTCGTCTTGGACCAAAGTCGCGTCGTTCAGGACTTCTTCCAGAAAGAGTGCCGAGGCTGAATTGGGATGAAAAAAGAGCATCACTCGGGGCAATCGTGACAGCGAACTCACTTTGGATACTCGATGCCCTCTCCTGTTCCCCCGCCGACGTTGGTGTTCTGGCTTTCCATCGTTGTCGAGTAGGGCACTTGATCGCCTCATCTTTGGATCAAAACTCAGAACTAGGACCGGAGATGTTGTCGCCGCGTGTTAAGGATGCAGGTGGATGCTATTCCTCCTACTCGACGCGTCAAGACACACTCGAAAGAGATACGGATAGGACTCCGGCACTGAGTGCTAGGAAAGGAAGAAGCCAACAAGCCCACCCTTGAGATCAATGAGGAGACGCTATAAAAGAGGGAAAGTTGATCTCCAAGGGCTTTCAAATTCCAGACGTGCGCATTCTGCAAATAGCACGATATTCAGACGGCTCGCGAGATAGGTGTTGATGACCAAAAGTGAATGTTTGGCTCGACGCTGGTCGGACCAAACAAAGTGGACTCCCTTACTTGCATCATCCATACTGGAGTTTTTGCCATCTCTTATATCGCCCTTCAACACATCCAAACCCTTCAATGACTCTGCGAAACTGTCCAGTAATGTTTATCTATCCAGTGAGTCATTTTTTATGTTGATTTCTGAATCTAGATGATATTTCCACTTCATTTTAGTAGCTCAACATCAACCTCAAGACCAAGGCTAAATTTCGAATGATTTTCTGGCCAGCGATTGGATCTATACTGAAGAGGATGACCTCACCGTTGTGAGTGGTGGCTTGGGAGTGCCAAAGTGCGTTCACTTCTACACAGAGTATTATCATCCTGAATGACCTCTCACAGTGTCCAACGGCATTCATCCATGCATCTCCGACGCTCCCATGATATTTTGGCCGCCTACTGCCAATGCTCCTTCCTCGGCCCCAGACAGTACACCTTTGTCTGGGAGTACATGAATATTCGTCTCTACCTCAACGACGGCGGGCGATGGAACTGGGAATGGTAAGTGCTGTTGTCTCGCCCTATTTTCACGGATATTATTAATATTCACCCGCCGTCTCCGTAGCGTCATCTTCATTCCTCATCGTGAAGGGAGGCCTGCCCTGGAAACGCATCAGCTCACAAGGCGCCAGCGTCTCTCCAGCGTCGTGCACAGTGTCTGAGAGCACACGGATATCGTGTCAACTCACGAGCGAGCTTTCTGCCGCCAGACGAGAACGTCTCAGCGTGATGGGATAGCAAAAGTAGCTGCGGAGGGAAGGACGCCATATGTGCGAGGGATGGTAAGTTCCTCCCATTCAGTCTTTGTCGCTGATTGCTCACTTCATTGTAAGCCGGGTCTTGCATCCGTGTGGGATGCTTCTTCTCAAACTATGATGTCAGTGTTCATCTCTGCAGGGGAGCATATACCCAAGAGGAGATGATGATCTATCGAACGAGTCTTCTATCTATCTGGGAGCTCAACCACACTGGAGGAGATATTGTCGAAGAATACAAAAAAAGTAGTCTGCGTTTTGGCCATTGTGCGGAGATCGGCCCGTTCTCCGGCTTCTGAACAGACTGTTCCGTCATTCGCTTTGTCTCCCGCTGCCTTGCTCGTTCATCCATCGCTCTGTTTTCGACCCTCATCTTGGTTTAAAACCTTCCAGGACACTTCCTAGCTTCCATTTCCATCGATTTCCAACCAGAAGCGTTACTAGATAAATATTCGGTTTTTTTATCTTGCGACAACTGTACCTACGGCAAAGATGACGGCCTAAATGATGTCGTAGGGTTGGGCCCGGGAGAGATGCTCCAACTATACGTAAGTTCTCTCGCGTGTCGAGCGCTGTGTACATCAATGACATTACCCAAAGACGATGCTATAAAGCCACAGACCCGCAGCGAAGCTTCAGTGCTTAGCTTTCTTTACGCAACGCCCGCTCGCGGTACGTGACAGAGGAAAACACGAGCTGAAGTGAGGAGGAGATAGTGGTGGTAAGTCCGCTTTCTTCTCAGCCGCACGCAGAGGGACTCACCATTCTCACAGATCTCTGATACAACTTTATTCGATAAGGAGCACTAGTGCATGGCACAATTTTTTCTTCGATAAAGACGACTTTTCATCGTTCGACGAGCGTGGAGTCTGTGAGAGTGATACGAAAAGCGGTAGGGGTGGGGAACGGCAGTAGAATGGGGTAAGTTCCTTCGCTTCATCTCACCTCACATACCCAGGCGTTTATCCACTTTGTAGTCCACGTAACTTCCTCCATCTATTAGGTCACTGCGACCACTTTCCCTGAAATGACGGCGACATGTTATAGAGCCCGTACTGAGCAACGTCTTTTGAGACGGTGGAACGATCACCGGCGAGACTCTCATCGGAGAGACTTACTCGGTTGCTGGAAAGATATTTCTCACTGGAGAGTGATGTGCTGGAGATTACAGAGATGACATCAACACGTGCCATGAGCACTACGGAGTTGAATTCGGGCACCTCAAGATCCCACCATTGGATCCTGAGAAGTATATGCTTGCTATCGCACAGAGCATACCTCCCGATACATCTACAACAAGTCGTTCTCGCCCTCTCCCTCCACGTTTCCTGTGAATCTCCTACCCAAGACACGCCGCCCAGGAAGAAGAAATGGCTCAGCCCCGAGGATCACTTTTTCGATGACATAATCCCCAATTCAAGAGCATCCGGATCCGGCGTACATGTTTTTGCTTCGCGCTATCCCCTACCTCCTCTACGCGTTTCAGTTACAACCTTGCTAGCTATTACAAAGGCATGTGGAGACTCTGCCAGGAACTCGTCCGTGTTTGTGCTCAGAAAAAATTGAGTCCCTGACAACTTCTATACGAGGAACAACTCCTTCCTTTGATCCGGACGTCTGAAATTTCATTGACAACTTGTGTCTGGTTAGTGGGATCGGGGCATTCTCAGTGACGATGCGAGGGCGAATAAATTAGTTCAGCAGTATACGGGACCACGATGCCGCTGGGGAAGGAAGCTGGCACCTTGGAAGCACCGTTCAATTTAACGGGACCATCGACGTCAAGTCTAGCTCGCGTTCTTTGCCTTCTAACATGGCTTCAAGCCATGCCCTCTCGTCTTCTCATATCCCATTGGCGCGTCTCCCGACGTCGTACACCTCGTCGTCGACTTTGTCGAGGTGGACGAGTTTGGTCTCGTGACCAGTATCAGTTCCCTTTTCGGAATCGTTGATTGATCAAATTTTTTCCTTTCACCACGACGGCGACGAACAGCGAACGGTGAGCTCTTCATTATCTTTTCGCGTCTTTGTTGGGTCTAATGCTCTGCAGGACATCGTTGGTACTTCAATACTACCAGGTAGGAGAGGCGGACTTTGTTTTGAAAGGTAAGGATTTGCCAATACCACACTGTTATTTCCTCGATTTCCTACCCATTGTTCACTAGCTCACGTCTTCATTTACTATGGTAAGGTATCGACTTATACTCAGTTTTAATTTTCCCTTATTGTTGTTCTCCTAGTCTATTCTAATGGCCGTAGTCAGCAAGGTTCGTGCTCGATGCTTTGCATTTCTCTCGCAAGCTAACCTTTTTTCTCCCTTTGTAGTCATGTCGTTCTTACAAGATCCGACCATTCTCAGCACGAGGATGTCAAACAACCGGTCGCTGTCAAGCTCGACGACGACGTCGATCCCCCCTCCTAGTCTACGACTCTCAATAGATCTACCGGCCCTCAAGGCCTTTGTGCGGTGTCGAATCTGACGACGGTGATGGATACATTTGTGCGAGGAAAGTTAGCGGAGGTAAGGCTTTCTTGTGTCAAAGCTATTACGGTCTACTAACAAAATATTGACAGTCTTGACTGTACTCAAAGATGCGACTGACGGATATCAGGTATGTGCGCTAACATTTTCCAACATTCCGCTTTCTCTAACACTCTCCCAGATCCCGCATGGATCGCCTCCTCAAATGTACGACCACATCCTCCCCCTATTGAACTGTTCACGCAGCGTATGCGAAGGTACATGACATAACCCGAGTTGATTATTCTCGCTAACGCGGTCTCTACAGGCGGTCGATCGATAAGACTGATATGGCTCTCATCAAGTGCACGACCGCCTGTGCCGTCTACCAAGCCATCTGGAGAGCTCATCAAGGTGTTGGTGTTGGTGTTGGTACGCAAGGTACGCGACATCTCTCTATTATGTTTTCTGGCTGACGCCGTCTTCAGTGGAAGGAAAGATGGGTGTGCCGTCGAGTTGATGGCTGGCGATACGGGCAGATAGGAGTTGATGGGCGCTTGGAACGTGTTTGTTAAAGGTAAGCCTTTCCACGCACCTCACCCGAGACGACACTAACAGAAGTTCAGGATCGATGCTTGGAGCTACGGCCGTTTGCAGCATACACCTCCGCGGAGAAAGATGGACGTACGGGTGCAAGTTGATGGATACAGGTTGGGAGAGTTAAAGCTGGCGGTAAGCCGACTTGGCTGACATGCTAATGGAACCACTAACGAGTTTTATAGGCTAAAGGTATGGATACAATATGCACCTTTCCCATTCACTGCCGATTGCCGTGGGCGAGACGACTTGATTTTCGGAGTCTGCCCTCGATTTATGACCCATCTTGTAAGTCTTGGGACAATTTCTATTGATTCAAACTAACGAGTTTACTAGAGGACAGAGGACACCGCGTCGAGAATCAGAATCAGAGACGGCGCGCTAGTTTGTTACAGAACGGGATAGTTGGCGGGACAGCAGATTCTGTCAATGTACAGAGGACAGGGTGTTCATATTCGGGGCGCACGCGGAGAGGAGGGTGTGCGGAGGAATATTGACGTGCACAGTGAAGTTGACCAGTAAACACACTTGGCTGAGATCGTCATTGCACCACTGACCAGTTCTGTAGACCGACGATATGACTACAACATATACTCTTCCCATCCGTCTGCTGGTCGCGACTCGCCGTTGACGATGCGACTTGGTTTTCGGGAGTCGGCACTTGATTAGCCAGTGAGTCTTGCCATAATTTATCTTGATTCAAACTAAGGACTTTACAAAAGTGTTAACGGAGTGCGCGCGTTCACAGTCGGCACGCTGGCAGGAGAGGAGGGAGTGCGCACAGAGAGGGACAGTGCGGAGGACTTGCGCGTGCATGCAAACGGAGGCCTGCCCGAGGAGGTTGGCGTGAAGAGAGAGTCGTTGACGGTCGCATGCTAATATTAGACTGGAGGGGCGGAGAGGACAGAGTGCGGAGGACTTGCGCGCGCGCGTATGCAAAGGGACGGTATGCGGGGAGGGTCGTCTCCGGGTGCTGGCTATTATTAGACTGGATGGAGGATGCTTGGTCGAGGGAGGAGTGACGTGGACGGTCTGTGGCTGTGAGGAAGATCGTCGGCGGAGGAGAGACCGGTAGTCGAAGGGAGGGAGGGTGCTGTGGCTGTGGAGGACAGACGTATGGAGGCCATTCTTTATAGAGACGGGCATTTCCATGGGGAAAGGAAGGTGGACGCGTTTTAGCAGGGAGTTAGTGGAGATAGCCATTTTCACGGAAGTCGCGTCGGGATGCGGATGAGGGTTGGTGCAGACACAAATCACGACCTCCATCCCGTGTGTCTTCAAGTGAGCGACGCTGAAGGCGACATGGAAGTAAAGAAGGAGAATTATATTGATCATACTATTGGCGTACAAAAAGTAAAGACTACAGAGCGAGACGCGAAAGGTTAAGGAACTCGCGCTTCATGAAGGAAAAAACCGTGCAAGACCGTGAGCAGCCAAAATACTCCCCGGGCATGCACTCAGACTGGCCCTGCTTGAACAAGTGGAGCCTCGCCCCAGCCGTGCTGAACTGAGACCAGCTGTCGTATAGGCCCAAATACTCGAGGATGACACGCTAGAGTCAAAGGACATCAGTCTGAGAACACCCGGGGGAGAGAAACGACGTACCATACACAAAGAGCTACTCGACGTGGAACACCACACCAGGCCATCCTCCGGGCCGTCTCTTCATTCAGCTGCACGAGATGACAGCGTCGAGTTCAGCCATCCACATCTTGAAGATCAACTTCATTACTCAAAATAGTTGATAGCACGAGAATACAATGGATCCTGGACCAATTTCTGTGGAAAAAGGAAGCTGAAACTGACGTCAATGGCGTGGATGTAATCGAGAACTCGCCTATGTTGGGGCTCTTGCCCACATAAAACTCAGGGATGGCGCGCAGCATGATGCTCTTGCACGTCGGGATATCTGTCGTAACACTCTGGTTAAAGGGAAACACATCGTTCATGTTCCTAGGTATCAGTTAGAGGTGTTGAACGTTAATGTCGATAGAGGAAGATACCTTCACGTAACCACGCGATTTCATCTGAATAGATAAGAATTGAGAACATAAGAGCGAGTGCATAGACGAGATGAAGATGAGAAATAGCTTGGAGGAAGTTGTTAGAAGGAAAATGGAGTTGATTCCTCTTTGGGATGAACGTGGTCCGGCAAGTCGGCGAATTCCTTTTTAGCTTGGTACTCTTCGATTGCCGGCGTTCCAATGCCCACCCCCATCCTTTCACCTCTCCCCAGTACGTTCCGAATAGGCGCCACGCCGCGTATCGTGTTCCAGCGATATCATATCATACCAGTTTTGAGCTAAGGCGACGTATCACGCTCGGAATGCGGGACGACCGGCAGCGGAGCGCTGGAGCAACTGGTGTTGACATAGTTAGAGGAAAGAGTATGGTCGATACTCGTCCAGTGCCCCTTCAAATGCCCCATGACCTGGACACAACAAGCAACGCGGCTCTCGATTAACCTGTAGGCGCAACAAAGGATAGAGGGAACGGGGATATTGACATACGCTACTATGATGGTTTTCGGTGGTTGGGACCAATGTCGTCGAGCTAGCACGGAGGACGAAGAGAGGTACGTCTTTTTTGAGGAGTCCTTGACTTTGGTGGTTGACTTTACTACGCCAGATCCGTGGTATCCTTCTGCTAACCTTTCCCTGAGGGCAGCTTCAACTTTGAACGTAACGCGTGAATCTCCACAAAGTATCATGTTCCGGCAACCAGGATCCATGGAACAACCAAGATAGCGTCGTCACGCAGAAGCTTGGTTCCCGCGGGGAGGATCATTGTCGACTACAGCCTGAATCTCGCCGTTCAGCCATTCTTCGAAGTGGGCTGGGATGTCTTGCATTGGGTTCGAGGTATGTCATAAAGTTTGTGCATAGACGTCTTTTGCTAATTACACTGCGCGAAGTTCACTGATGGCACTCGCAGGCCTGACCGCGAGGTGTATGGCGTTGCTCCATCCTTTCCTGACCTCGTGAACTGCAGTTATTAATGCTGCTTCATATCATCGTGCGATGTGGCGGAGTCGATCGGGCCTACTCCCACATTTCTTCGAGTCTTACTCTCATCATCCTCGACAGCTTCGCATCGCCCACTTTCTCCAGAATTCACATGCGAGACCGCGACAAGTGACCAAACAAAAAGTATCGAATAGAAATTGCGGCGCACGAGGCCAGCACGTCCAATAATCTCAGCAACGTGACGGGTAGCTTCTTAGCGGATACGTGAGCTGTCGGTGCTCGATTTCCTTGTCTGCAGTGGTTAACACACTTTACATAGATCTGCCATCCTATCCCTTCAATGCAGTCCAACACCAGCTTCAGCCTGGGACTAGGATTACGCCAAGACGATGGTCGCTCCAGCGAGCGAGAGGCGGCTTCTGATCGCGTCAAAGGATGGCCCTTTGCTACACGCAGAGACGAGGAGTGGATCTTCGGTATGGCGTTCACTGTTCAATCCATCCTCGCTAAAATCCTTTCTCTCGCTCAGTTGAACGAAACACGGCGGAGGGAGAACATGCGTGCGCGGGAGAGAATGCAGTCAGATGGGAAGGAGAAGACTTGACTATGAGGAAGGTGATGCTTGGCTTGATAGATGGTGACATCGAGGTCTTTAAGTTCGTCACTGGCTCAGCGCGTGTGGTACAAAGTCAGGGTGGTTCGTTGATCATGAGCTCCTACGTTGCCCACGTTTCTCCATCTCTTACCATCACCACCCTCGACGGCGACGCGACTTTCTCCTACACACACATCCTCAACAAACACCTCAATGAAATATGGCTCAAGCATTTTACCGAGGACGCGCTCAATCGCCGTAACAAAACTTGACTCCCCGTCAGGGTCCTTGGATTCAGCGACTTGCAAGAGGCACTGCTCGTGGTCGACAATGCTGAGCACAGTACAAAGTCCTTGAATTGAGGACCTAGAAGGCTGCTCTGTCATGTGGTGGACGAAAGGGACCATCTACAAGCTCAGCTAGACGATTCTGTAGAGGAGAGAAGCTGACTCCAAGTGAAAAAGGGTGCGTTCTATCTTATACCTCATTACAGCCAGAATATTTATTTTCCATAGAGACGTTCCAGTATCGCGTGAAGATGTCTACTGGCAGTCCTGTCCCGTCACGATACGATGAACTCTTGGACACGAGGCAACACGAAGCTGCGATATACATACGAACTGTCGTTCTTCCCCTTACGCGGCACTCCACTCCTTGTATCTCGCGTCTTCTTTCCGTCGATGGCAAATATCTCGAGCTCAAAAGAACGAGTCGGATTTGTGTTGTTCTGTCACGCGATGCAAGGGACAGCGATTCTAGGCAGTAGACGATGACTCGAGCTTGTACTCGGATATGTAACGGTCGAAACGAAAATGACACTCCCATTGCTCCCGAGAGAGGCTTCTGAGAGATGGAAGGCATCCGGAATCGGGTACTACGAGGAGGTTATCCCCAGTAAATCACCAAATGGTTCGTTCATGTTCAACCAATGAAATAGTGCATTCACAACGACATTAATAAAAATTTCTAGCATTACAATGACTCGGATTCTATGGAAATTTGCTGGTAGCTGTTTCGAGACCTCAGTCTTGACAGATTTCTGCTAACAGGCATGTCAGTGGTCAACATCGCTTGTGATTGGTGCTTATCGTCTTCTACAGGTCCGGGGTATATATTATACCTATCCGGACGTTGTACGTTTGACTTCGCCGGGAAGAATCCCACATGCTGACATTAGAATGCAGGTACACATCAACGCGACATGGAGTCTAGGAATCAAGCATGGGTGTCTGTTGATGATGGTGAGGAACAGTCGTTAGAGGGCGTATCAAGTCCGAGCAGGACTAGGGAAGGATCAGCGGCTGATTTCAGGTCCGTTGCTCTTGAATTCGGCAAACGAGAGAGCGTAATGAACGGCTTTCAATGGTATGTTTGTTGCCATAGTTTCTTCAAGCCGCTGCTGAACCTGCCACTTAGAACGCCGACTGTCATGGAGGCAGAGAGACTATTTTGGTGGACTGCGGATTTGGGATGCTGTAGGCATCATGTGCTCGTCGTGTACGTGAAGAACGACGGGTGCTTTCGAAGGGGCGACGACAGATATTCACACTGGGAGTGAATTTAGTATCTCAGAGTGACGGCGAAATGGTTGAGTTGAAGGGAATGAATGACCTATCGTTGCGCAAACTCAACTATATGGCGACTCATCGTCGAATTAATGTTGGTAGGCAGTCCGCGACAGGAAGAATTTAATATAATCACTACGTGTGTGTGACCGTGTCCATCCAGCACGGACCAGACCATGCTGTTTGCACAGCTCCCAGGATTTCGTACTTTACCTTCTGACAGCTCCCCACGTCGACTCGAGCAGCACTCCCTTGAACGCACATCCTCGAAGGGACAGAGGAAATAGTGAGTACAGTTACTCTACGGTGGTCTAAGTGCTTACTTACACAGTGCTCCCAAGAATTACAGGAAGTTCGCTTTCAATTCGCATCAGGCCAATTTGGAACATTTGCGCTCCATATTTACAACTCCACAGAGAGCAAAGAGTTTAGAGTTTAGATAACCGGACAAGGTCCCAAAAAGGAACGCCGGGGTTCTGTGCCGCCACAAAAGTGTCACAGACTACAACCCTCCATGCCGCTGTGATACTCTCAGTTGCCAGCCGAGAACGTCTCACGGATTTAAAGCGTTGCAGGGACCAGTACGAATCCAACTTAAACAATAACGGGCGGTGCATTTATGGTGGAGACATTTCTATTGCCTGACGATATGCCGAGTGTCTGAGGCACGGAGTGGAAGTGGGAGCGAAAGGAAGAAACGTGGGAAGAAAACAGAGACATACGTGTGATCACAGCCGCGTCTAACATAATCATTGGGGCATGGCCATTGATAATGACGATGGGACAGATGGACGTTAACAGGAATATCGGTGACCTGGAGAATCATTATCGTCGTTATAGATATCAGCGGGTATGTCAGTCGGCAAAACAGACAGAGAAGAAATCTAAATGTATTTCCAGGGCATCACTCTCCCCGAAGTCACCCTTTCAGCGTTCACTGAGATTGGCCAAGCGGAATCGTCTATCAAGGTTCCAAAGCAGAGGTCGTACACCGGTCGAAGTCCTGTCATACCATGCTCCCTCGCGGACACTCCCTGCGCTACGCTTGGCGTTCAGGGGGTCTTGGATAGACTGAACGCCACCCTCGGAACGTCCAGAACGTCACGCAAGCGTCACACCATTCTCAAAGACTTCATTGAAAGGAACTACGACTTTGGCACAGCTTATGCCCTCCTTCGCCGAGTATGGAATATACATAACCCTAGCAGCATCCAAGACGAACTACGCAGACGTGAAGGGAAAGACAGGGAGCGCCGACAAAAAGCACTGGTAGGAAACCGGATTGTCGACCCGGATTTGAGACCTCGACGTGTATGGGACCTGTGTAGCAATCGCGTGGTGCCATCGTGGATCACTAGCAAAAGGCCAACACCGATTTCGCACGCGTGGGTTGATGAGAAGGATCGTGTGGACGTGCGGACGCCTATCAATGGGAAGGAGTGGCCTGTGCCTATACCAAAGGACGTGGATCTCAACCTCATCCGGATCGAGATGCTGAATCTGGGAGCAGAGTACGTGTGGCTGGATGTGCTCTGTTTAAGACAGAAAGGGGGGCTGAGGGAGGATCTGCGCGTGGAGGAGTGGAGGCTGGACGTGCCTACAATTGGAGGTGTATATGCGCGGGCTGCTTGCGTGGTGATCTACCTAAGTGGGCTGGGGCGGCCGTTGAGGTTGAAGGATGGCGACTTGGACAGCAATCGGAACTGGTTTCGACGTGCATGGACACTCCAGGAGATCGGACGGGCGCGCATCATTGCCGGTGATATGCCAGATGGGCCTATGCACGCACAGCGAATAGACGACGAGGACTATGAGACTGCGCTCCTGACCAGGTTTCACAAGGAGCTGCATTCAGTGCAGAGGCATCCAAATCATATATTTGCTGTACTGGCGGACATGCAGAAGCGCGTGTCGACCAATCCGGTCGACAAAGTGGCCGGACTCGCATTCCGTCTGCAGCCCCATACAATACCTGCCTACCATGAGAGCGAGACTCTCGAGGATGCGTGGACGGTGCTGGTGGATGCAATGGGCCCTTGGATGCGTGCGGGCTTCCTCTTTGTGTATCCTGGACTTGGACTTGGATGCAAGAAATGGAGACCAACATGGGATCAGGTCATGAAACAGCCTCTGCCGAAGGATGTCGACTATCTTTCCACACGTGTTCAGCATGATAACGACACAGATGAGGACTGGTTTGATGGGCATTGTATTGAAAAGGGGCATGTGCGGGGATTTGACGTGGGATCGGCAGAAGGGCATGATCGATGCGGGGAGTTGGTTGTCAAAGCCGCCGACGGGATCGCGCACAAATTCAAAATCCGCGTCACCCACCGATTTCCGATACCTGAAGATACGTACACACTGCTTGGTGACAATCTGCACCACTTCTGGGCCGTAGGGAGACGACTGCCAGATCAGAGATTCGAGAAGGTGTCGGTGATCGTGATGGACAACCTGATCGAAGCAGGCAGGCTGAAGGATCTCAGTCTGACAGCATGTTCTCGCAATGTACTTGTCTGATTTGACTACTGGTGGGGAGAAGTCATCACGGTCTTGATTTCCTGGTGTCGACAACCAGGTCTGGAAATCAGACAGGCGGAAGGAGTATTGTCATTGCTAACAGTGCTGAAGAGTTGTGGAATTCTGTGATAGCGGGGGGCAATTAATCTAATACAACATGTCCTGCACACATCCGCGTCAATAGTCAGAATGGAAAACACTTGAGCTCATGAAGGTGCTGTAGACAAAAGAAATTCCGGCGGAAGAAAATCTGGGTTTAGGTGTCATCGGGCCGTGCCCAACCCACATCCGAGCTCAACAACCATTCCTGGCAGCCTTTCACACAGAATCACACTGCAGCTATCGAGTTGTCATCTCTTTGACCCTGCCTACTGGCAATGTTGCCCCCCTAACAATTTCATCTCTCTGTTGCCTCTTCATATTCCACTGGCGACGCGTCCAACCTCTTTTCCTCCAAGTCAAAAACGAAAAAATCGCCACAGTTCCAAAAGGAATTGAGCACCGTCGAGCTCAATGCGGGTAGGCCGTTACCGAGACGACGAGTGAGGACTGGAGGGCATGCCTTCGTTGGGACGTGTGGGGATCATAGTAGGGAGACACAAGTTCCAGGGACTTGCATCACTCTTCTCGCAGACATGTGCGCGCATCCTCTCTTCTACCGCATTTAATATGAATAACTCTCCAATATTGCGACCGAAGGCGTACGACTCACTGTGCTCATTCAAACTAATCCCTGTGGTGAGCGAGCATAGAAGGCATCAAGGAAATGTGTACATACCTAGAGTAACCACGAGCTATTGCGAATCTGTCTCGCAGTTCACACTTGGCTGGGTTAGAGTAAACACCGCCGCATTAAAACTAACAGAGTGATACTACATTGCCAGGTTGTTGAGCTGCGGTGAGGTGTTGGTGTTGGTGTTGGTGTTGGTAACGGCACAAGGTCCCAATAAGGAACGGCCGTGTCCACAGCCCTAACATGGTGGTGGTGGAGGACCCATGTTTATTCCCCAAGAGGTTCGGTCGAAAGTCCGGACAAAATTTTGGATTTCGAGGTCCGATCTTGGGTCAAAATCCGGACAAAATGACCCCCCCATGCTGCGACCTTGGATCTGAAATCCGGACACGATGGGACAATACCTCGAGGTTACATCGAAGTCCGGACAACTTGAAGTGGCAGCGCAAGGCAGTGCTGACTGAGGCAGGAACAAAGGTCGAGTCCGGTATTTCGCACTACATTGTCAGATATCTCATTGTTGTACTCTAATTAATTAACAAAGACTGCAATGTCTAGAAAACGGACTTGTATTAGATTTGCTTCAATGAGACTGGCACAGCTGTTGAATTACCTACGCTCTCTACCTTCTACTACCCTATCAATCCCCCGAGGATATCACAGTACCACTTCTTCAACCCGACACAGATCCTCGTACCTGCTTGATTTTATATGGACATCGACTACGTCTTTCCCGACGACGAGGTCGCTGGGATGTGTCCAATCGTCTTTCGCAGTCTTAGACACTATAATAGAGGCTGACGAATTTTTGCGATTTTTGACGATTTTCTTGATGTTAGTTCGAAAGTCCGGACAAATTCAGGAATGGGGTGAGGTTACCCTCACTGCTGCGATGGATTCGTATTTTTGTGGGGTCAAATACTTTGGCGGATTTTGATCTGGTTTTGGCACACAAATCGAGCGCGGCAAATCCGGCAGCAAACCCAGCGACATTTGTACATGTATTTACACCTTCAGATTTGGGTCCGAAATACTTGTACGAAAATATACCGTTTTTGCATATGTATTTTTGCTTGCGTATTTGGGGTTGAAAACCGGCTGTCGGGATTTGGGTCTGAAATCCTGAAGGGTAAATCCTCTCCCGAAGACAAAAAGGATTTCTCATGGTATTTTGAGAACAAAACCCACATTTGAAATCCCATCAAAATACGGATGCAAATACAAAGGGATTTAGATCAGGGTTTAGGATCCAAATCCTGAGAGGCACCTGCTTGAAGTCCAGGATTTGGTTCCCAAATCCCGATCCAAATCCCTTTGTATTTGTGTCAGGGTTTTGATTGGATTTGGGATGTGCGCTTTGTTCCCAAAATACCTCGGGAAATCCCTGCGATCATTGGGAAGGGATTTCCCCTTCGGGATTTCAGACCCAAATCCCGACAGCCGGTTTTCAACCCCAAATACGCAAGCAAAAATACATATGCAAAAACGGTATATTTTCGTACAAGTATTTCGGACCCAAATCTGAAGGTGTAAATACATGTACAAATGTCGCTGGGTTTGCTGCCGGATTTGCCGCGCTCGATTTGTGTGCCAAAACCAGATCAAAATCCGCCAAAGTATTTGACCCCACAAAAATACGAATCCATCGCAGCAGTGCCTAGGAATCCGGACAAATTTTGGGACAAGGCGCTGACGCAAAGTCCGGACAAATTTCTCGAAACGGCAAATTTTCGTACCGAACCTCTTGGGGAATAAACATGGGTCCTGGTGGTGGTCGGGACGGGAGGTCTCGTGACCGGTACCAGTTCCCTATTCGGATTTTTTAACCACGACCACAACAACGATGGCGACCAACGAAGGGTGAGTTTTTTTTCTATTATATCTTCGCGTCTTTCTTGGGCCTAATGCTTTGCAGGTCATCGTTGATACTTTAATACTACCCGGTAGCAGAGGTGGACTTTGTTCAGAAAGGGAAGGATTCGGTACCACTGTTATTTCCTCAAACTCTTACCCTTTCTTCGCCAGCTCACGTTTGCATCTACTCTGGTGAGCTATCAACTTATTACTCAGTTTTAATCTTTCCTTATCTTTGTTCTCCTAGGTCTATTTTAATGGCCGTAGTCTACACGCCTATGAATAGTTTAGTTTTCCCGCAAGGTTCGTAGTTCATGGTCTATATTTCTCTCGCGACCTAACCCTTTTTCTTCTTTTTTGTAGCCACGCCATTCTCGCAAGATTAGAAGACGCGGCCATTTTCTGAACGAGGATGTCAAACAGCCTACTGCTACCAAGCTCAACGACAACGACAACGATCCCCCCCTCCCAGTCTATGGCTCCCAATAGATCTACCGGCCCTAAGCTCGACAACAACGGATTTCCCCCTCTTCCCAGTCTGCGACCCTCAACACATCGACCGTCCCTTAAGACCTCATGTGCGGTGTTGAATCTCACGATGTCGGTGGATACACATTCATGCAGGGAAGTTTAGTGGAGGTAAGGATTGTTGTATCCATTCTCTATGGGTTTACTAATGAATACTCAGTCTTGAAGAGACAGCCAACACCACACGAACATTCTACAATATCCAGCTCTCACCTAGGATTTGCATGGATTCTCCCATGAACCGCGCGACCGCCTGTCCTCGTCAACGCAGCCATTCTGGTAGCTCACTGCAAGGTACGCAGTAGCTCCCTATTCCATCTTCTGACTGACGCCGTCTTCAGTCGCGACACCGAGTCGATGACAGACGATAAGGCCAGATACGGGTTGTCCGGCTGATTTTTCAAGGTAAGGCATCCCACTGACGACGCCCGAGACTACACTAACAGAAGTTTCTATCGATTCTAGCAGTGATTTCTGGAGCTACGGTCGTCTGCGGCGCATATCGATCCCTCAACACTTTCCGGCGCGTGGTGTTTAGTGTAACGATGAGGGCGGATGGAGTGTGGGGAAGCACCGTCTGTAGTCGCAGGAAAGATCAGCGGGCCTCTTGTCAGAACGTGTTTTTCAATGGTAAGCCCTTGCATGCACGATACCCGAGACAAAGCTAATACAAGATTTCGTCCAGTCCAGCACCGATGTTTGGGGCTACGGCCATTTATAGGTTGTGCCTCCGTCGAGTATTGATCCCTCAATGGTTTCTAGTTTCTGAAGCTATGGCCTTGTTCAGGCGCGTATCGATCCCTTGGCAACCCTTTCCGGCGTGTGGTGTTTACTGGAACGATGAGGGTGGATGTACTGTGGGAATGCAGCGCGAAGAAAAGATTGGTGTGGCTCTTGGAACATGGTTTTTCAAGGTAAGCCGTTTGATGCAAGATACCCGAGACACAGCTAATACAAGATTCGTTCAGTCCAGCGTCGATGTTTTGGGCCACGGCCGTTTATAGGTTGCGCCTCTGCCTCTGCCGAGTGTACATGCCTCAGCAGCTCCTCAAGCGTAGTTTTCGTAAGCCTTCTTAGTTCCATCTTGAAACTGTTTACTAACAATAGCCTAAGGAATTTACTCTGCAACCTACCTTCTCTGTCAGTTAACGTGCGCGCGGGAAGCTAGGAGGGTGTGCGGAGGACGTGGGACGAGAGTAAACGCCTGTGGTAAGCCACTTGACTGACATCCTAATGGTACAGGCTACTGACTAGTTTCTAGCTATGCTCGACGTCAACTGAATGCATTCGATTTATCACACATCTGGTAAGTATTTTGGTAATTTCTATTGATTCAATCTAACAACTTTGCTACAGAGCTTCGAAACGGACGTCGGTGCACACGCGGAGAAGAGAGAGTGCGGAACACCACCACGCGCGCGGCGCGCGCAGGGAGATGGATTTGCGCGGAAGTCGACCGGTAAGCTGACTCATCACTCAGCGGAGATCGTCATCCGACCACTAACCAGTTCTGTAGGCAGACGATATGACTACAGGACGCACCCTTCCCGTCCGCCTCCTCGTCTCCCGGTCACGACTCGCCGCTAACAAAACGACTTGGTACTCGGGTGTCGTCACTCGATGTCACGCATCTTGAGAGAGGACGCGCGTTCACGGTCGGCACAGAGTAGAGGAAAGTGCGGAGGGAGGGAACAATACCACACCTGCTGTTGAGATTCAAGACTTGCGCAGGGAGCTGGGATGATATGCGGAGGGAGATGGACGTGCGAGAGACCTCAGACGAGAGCAAACACCAACGGTACGCAGACTTGGCTGACATCCTCGTGGCAGCACTGACTAGCTCTGCAGGCCGATGGTATAGACGCAGGACACAGTTCCCCATTCGCCTCTTGTGAGGTCTGCACATGATTTATCACCCATCTAGTAAGTCCTTGCGGTAATTTCTATTGATTCACCACTTACGACCTTACTACAGTCATGTGAAATACGGACAGATGGCGGGCATCCAGAGTCAGCATGCGGGAGGAGAGGGAAGGGTGTGCTGGAGCGTGCACGGGGAGGGACAGTGTGTGTGGGCGCGCGGGGAGGGACGTCGCCGGGTGCGGGCTATTAGCAGTAGATGGAGGATGCTTGGTGGAGGGAGGGTTGGTTGCGTGGCTGTGAGGGAGGTCGTCGGCGGAGGAGTGACCGGTAGTCGAAGGGAGGGACGGTCCTATGGCTGTGAGGGACGGTTGGAGGGACGTCGATGGATGCAGGCTATCATTAGCATGGATGAAGGGAGGGACGTGTGGCTGTGGAGGACGGTCGGAGGCCAGTCTTTATAGAGATGGGCGAGGTTCAGAGCACGGCGGACAAGGGAAGGACTCTGCCTTTATATACTTCAGTCTACTGCGCGTAGTTTTGCCCGGCACGTCTAAAAAAAGTGTCTCACGCGATCTCGTTTCTGTTTTATATAGCGCTAAGATTGCTATGGCTACGGGGTACCTTAACATTATTCCTAGCAATTGCTAGCCCTGTCAGTACGTATACATATTTCCTTCCTTTTGCCTAGCTTTCTGCTCATGGATTGAACAGCCATGTCGGTCGAGCTAAATATGTACTGCTAGCGCTTGGCTTACCATCAATCAGTGATGTTTGTAAGGAAGAATGCACTTACGCATATGTATCCATCAGTCCCGTGGACACTGTGGCCGTCATACTACTGCTTCTCCAGTATCATCGGAACGGCTGAGACGGAATGAAATGGCGCCTGCTATTACTTCCGACATTCAAATTCGTGGGGGGAACTCTCAAAAATTTAAACATGGATTGTTCATTTACATACAGACAGCGGCAACGAGTTTGAACTTCTTGGATCTAGTGAGTACTCAGTGTCCGGCTTGTCCAAATATACTCAGCTTGCGCAGCGTCTCGGATAGCCTTATCCTCACAATGCACTCTCAAGGATACCCCCAGCCGCTTAGAGGGAGTCTCTCCAATCGACTTCTTCGACTTCTTCCCAGAGGTCGGAGGCTGGAGTGTCCGAATCATTGTATATCGAGGGTTTGGCGGAACACGTGCTCTTGAGTGATGCGGACCCGGAGAGCGAACATGCGTACTACAGGGGCGGCAGGTCGTGAATAACGTGTAACGTGGACACCTGGTGTGAAGGAAGATATTGCGCACAGGTTAAAGCCCAGAAGTGATCGCTATTGGGCCCTTCAAGCTTCATGTGTGGAAACATTCTGTCCTTGAAATCTCCCACAGCCCAGCGTCATCCCTGCCTCAGACACGAGATGCTGGTGAATCTAGCTGAGCATGTTGACTGGACAGTGAAAGCGAGCATAGACAGCTCACCTTATATATGTGATTCCAAAAGCGAACCAAAAGACGTCTCGTACAGGCGGTTGTACATCCGAGTACGGGTCACTGTATCTCGCTCGCCAGAACAATGCAAATTCGACACGTTGTTTTGAGCTCGTTCGAACGAGACACAATTGTCAACTAGGAGAAGACACGAGATACAGACTTGAAGAGCGGATTGCTGGGAAGAACAAAATCGTCGACGTCCATTGAGTCTGTGTCGAACAGAAAGGCTTTGGAGCCGTGATCTCGTTCAGCTCCTCGTCCAAGAGTTCATCGTATCATGACAGGAGAGATGTCTTGATGGTGAGAAGGTGCTGGTCAGAACTATTGTCAGATACTTACAAAGATAGAACGTACCTTTTCATCCCTTGGCGTTGGTTTCTCAGAATCCCTTCCGCGCACCGCACGACGGAGAATCTTTTCTAGATCCTGTCAATGAATCCCTGTACTTTGTACCATGCCCAACGTCGTCGACCACGAACAGCGTCTCTTGCAAATCACTCGGTGCCTCGTCCTGCCCGTAAGACGTCCTAGCATACTAGTTAGCCCCGTGTGCAATGGTTTCTTTGCGGGTCTTCTCGTTAACTGAGTACCCTCGTCGGTGTGTACTGGAGAATGTCGTGCCGTCCATGTGAGGGTGATGATAGTAAGACCTGAAGGAGTGTGGGAGCTGACACAGATCACGCCCTCCATCCCGCGTGTCTTCAAGTGAGCGACGCTGAAGGCGATATGAAAGCGAAGAAGGAGAATTATATTGATGATACTACTGGCGTACAAAAAGTAAAGACTACAAAGCGAGACGCGAAAGGTTAAGGAACTCGCGCTTCATGAAGGAAAATACCGTGCAAGACCGTGAGCAGCCAAGGTACTCCCCGTTCCGAGGGCATACACTGGTGCTTGTACAAGCGGAGCCTCGCCCCAGCTGTGCCGAACTGAGATCAGCTGTTGTATAGGCCCAAATACTCGACGATGACGCGCTAGCATCAAAGGACATCAGTCTGAGAACACCCGGGGGAGAGAAACGACGTACCATACACAAAGAGCCACTCGACGTCGAACACCACACCTATGTCATCCGTCTCTTCATTCAGCTGCACGAGATGAAGCTGAAGGACAGCGTCGAGTTGAGCTATCCACATCTTGAAGGTCGGCTTTATTACTTGGAAATCGTCGATAGCACGAGAATGCCGTGGATCCTGGACCAATTTCAGTGGAGCTGAAACTGAGGTTAATGGCGCAGATGTGTCGCAAAGTCCTAACTCGCCTATGTTGGGGCTCTGGTCGATTAAACTCAGGGATGGCGCGCAGCATGATGATCTTGCACGTCGGGATATCAGTCGTAACATTTTGATTAAGGGGAAACACGTCGTTCACGCTCTTAGGCATCAGTTAGAGGTGTTGAACGTCGATAGAGGAGGCATACCTCGTGAAGAAACACGCAACTACATAATTTTAGCTGAACAAATAAGAATTGAGAACATCAGATACAGCAAGCGACGCGATGAAGGTGAGAAATAACGGGGTAAGACTGGAGAGGAAGTGGTTAGAAGGAAAATGAGCTGGATGGGTTTGGTCGCGTGACCAGTATCAGTTCCCTTTTCGGAATCGTTGATTGGTCAAACTTTTCCTCTCACCACGACGACGACGGCAGCGACCAACGAATGGTGAGTTCTACATTATCTTTTCGCGTCTTTGTTGGGTCTAATGCTATACAGGACATTGTTAATACTTCAATGCTACCGGCTTCAATGGTGGAAGAGGCGGACTTGGTAAGGATTTGGACCACACTGTTGTTTCCTCGGTTTCTTATCCATTATTTGCCAGCTCACATCTACATTTACTATGGTGAGCTATCAATTTATTACTTAGTTTTATTCTTTCCTCATTGTTGTTCTCCTAGTCTATTCTAATGGCTGTAGTTAACACCCCTTTGAATGGGTTGGTTTTCATGAAAGGTTCGTGCTGGATGCTATGCATTTTTGTCGCAAGCTAACCCTTTCTCTCCCTTTGTAGCCTCGCCGTTCTTGCAAGACTAGAAGACGCGACTATTTCCCGCACAAGGGCGTCAAAGCAGCCGGTCGCTGTCAAGCTTGACGACGACGTCAACTTCTTCCCTCCCAGTCTACGACTCGACACATCTACCGGCCCTCAAGATCTCATGCGCGGTGTTGGATCTGACGAAGCGTATGGATACAAACGTGTAGGGAAAAGTCAACAAAAGTAAGGCTTTCTTTCAAAGCTATAACGGTCTACTAACAACTTGTTGACAGTCTTCAATGCACTCAAAGATGCGGCTAACAGACGCTAGGTATGTGTGCTAACATTTTACAATGTTCCGCTTTCTCTAACATTCTCCCAAAGCCCGCATGGATCACCTCGTCCTCAAATGTACGACCTCTTCCTTCCCCCTGCTGAACTGCTTGCGCAGCGTCTGCGATGGTATGCGACGTGGCCCGACTTCATTACTCTCGCTAACACGATATCTACAGGTGCTCGATGGACAAGACTGATACGGCTCTCATGCACTGCGCGACCGCCTGTGCCCTTCTATCGAGGCATCCAGGTAGCTCACGGCAAGATGTTGGTGTTGAATTTGGTATGCAAGGTACGCGATATATCCCTATCCTGCTTTCTGGCTGACCCCGTTTTCAGTGGATGGGAAGATCGGTGGGCTGTCGAGTCGATGGCTGGCGATACGAGTTGTCAGGTGCCTGGAATGTATTTTTTCAATGTAAGCCCTTCCATCAACGACACCCGAGATTACGCTAACAGAAATCTTCATCCAGCGTTGACCTTTAGGGCTACGGCCGACGGTGTTTAGTACGCGCTTCCGCTGACTATCTATCCGTCAAGGGTTTCTGTCGATGGTCGGGGGTTACGACGGTTGGCAGCTTACGCCTCCGCCTCGTGCCTCGACTTTTCTCAAATATTGTTGTTTTACGGGTAGTTATGAAGGCGGGCGCGGATGAAGGTAAGCCTTCCTTATCTCAATCCTGCAATACTAACAATAGTGTAGTGATACAATATACAGTACCACCACATCCATCCATTAACGAGCTGGGAGGTGCGTGGGCGGGAGACTAGGAAGGTGTGCGGAGGACCTCAGATGAGATTAAATGCAAGCGGTAAGCAGGCTCGACTGACTTCCTAATGGCTCTACTGACTAGTTCCAGGCCAATGTTATTGATGTCACTGTCGACTTGTAGACTATACTCAACGTTACCGGGATGTACTCGATTCGGGTAAGTCTTTCGATGATTTCCATTGATTAAGACTAACGACTTTACTACAGAGGGCAGGACGTTTATATTCGGCGCGCACGCGGAGAGGAGGGAACGTTACCCCGCTCACAGCGCGTGCGGGAAGCTAGGAGGTTGTGGGGAGGGAGATGGACGTGCGTGGTGGAAGTCGACCGGCAAGCACAAGTGGCTGAGATTGTGATGGCGACACTGACTGGTTCTGTAGACCGACGATATGGCTACAAGACACACCCTTCCCAAAGTTCCCATGCGACTCCTCGTCTACCGGTCGTGACTCGCCGATGACGAAACAACTTGGTTTCGGGAGTCGGCACTCAGTTTATCACCCCATCTAGTGAGTCTTGCCATAATTTATGTTGATTCAAACTGAGGGCTTTACAGTGTGAACAGAGTACGCGCATTCGCAGTCGGCACGCTGAGAGGAGAGGAAGGAGTGTGCGCGGAGAGGGACAGTGCGGAGGACTTGCGCGCGCGCGTATGCAAAGGGACGGTATGCGGGGAGGGACGTCGCCGGGTGCTGGCTATTATTAGACTGGATGGAGGGTGCTTGGTCGAGGGAGGAGTGACGCGGAGGATGCGGTGGCTGTGAGGGAGGTCGGCGGAGGAGAGAACGGTAGTCGAAGGGAGGGAGGGTCCTGTGGCTGTGGAGGAAGCCATTCTTTATAGAGACGGGCATTTTCAGAGGGAAAGGGAGATGGACGCGTTTTAGCAGGGAGTTAGCAGAGACGAGCGATTTCACGGAAGTCGCGTCGGGATGCGGATGAGGGTTGGACAGGCCAGAAAACGGCGGCAGACAAGGGGAAGACAGACGGCAGAGACGGGCGAGGTTCAGAGCACGCTTCAGTCTACTGCGCGCAGTTTTGCCCGGCACGCCTAAAAATGATATACCTCGCATTCTCGTTCCTGTTTTATACAGCGCTAAGATTACCACGGCCACGTTAACATTATTCCTAGCAATTACTAGCCCTGTCAGTACGTATACATCTTTCCTTCCTTTTGCCTAGTTTTCTGCTCACGGATTGATATTGAACAGCCACGTCGCTCGAGCTAAATATGTACTGCTAACGCTTGGCTCAATACCAACGTGAAACCATCAATCAGTGGCGTTTGCAAAGAAGAGTGCACTTACGCATGTGTATCCACCAGTCCCGTGGACACTGGCTGCTTCTCCGGTCTGTTTGCACAGCTCCCAGGAATTCGCTTCTGACAGCTCCCCACGTCAACTCGAGCAGCACTCCCTTGAACGCGCATCCTCGAGAGGACACGGGAAATTGTGAGTACAGTCAATCTACGGTGGTTTAAGTGTTTACTTACACAGCACTCCCAAGGATTACAGGAGGTTCGCTTTCGATTCGCATCAGGCCGATTTGGAAACATTTGTGCTCCATATTTACAACTCCACAGAGACCAAAGGATTCAGCTCCGCTGTTTCGGACCAGAATATGAACATAATCATGGGGCCAGTTAGAAGAAAGCCAGTAAGAAAGATGGGAATGTACGTTGACAGTAGCAACGACAACCTGGAGGATCGTTATTATCGTGATAGCTATCAACGGGTATGTCAGTCGGCAAAACGGACAGAGAAGAAATTGAAATGTATTTCCAGGCCAGACTTTCAGCGTTCACTGAGACCGGCCAAGCGAAATTGTCTATCGAGGTTCCAAAGCAGCGGTCGTACACCGGTCTAAGTCCTGTCATACCATGCTCCCTCGCGGACACTCCCTGCGCTACGCTTGGCGTTCAGGGGGTCTTGGATGGACTGAATGCCGCCCTCGGAACGTCACACACTCTTTACACAGTCCCCTTTTCCTCCACGTCCACCGCCTCTCCCGCCTCTCTCGCCCCTTTTTCCGCTGCCTCCATCCAAGCCCAACTATCGCTCTTGTTCGTTCTCAAAGACTTCATTAAAAGGAACTACGACTTTGGCACGGCTTATGCCTTCCTTCGCCCAGTATGGAATACAAAGAACCTTAGCAACATCCAAGATGAACTACGCAGACGTGAAGGGGAGGACAAGGAGTGCCGACAAAAAGCGCTGGTAGGAAACCGGATTGTCGACCCGGATTTGAGACCTCGACGTGTATGGGACCTGTGCAGCAATCGTGTGGTGCCATCGTGGATCACTTACGAATGGCCAACACCGATTTCGCATGCGTGGGTTGATGAGGAGGATCGTGAGGATGTGTGGACCCTTATCAATGGGAAGGAGTGGCCTGTGCCTATACCAAAGGATGCGGATCTCAACCTCATCCGGATCGAGATGCTGAATCTGGGAGTAGAGTACGTGTGGCTGGATGTGCTCTGTTTAAGACAGAAAGAGGAAGGGGGGCCAAGGGAGGATCTGCGCATGGAGGAGTGGAGGGTGGACGTGCCTACAATTGGAGGTGTGTATAAGCGTAAAGAAGTGGTGATCTACCTGAGTGGGCTGGGGCGGCCGTTGAGGTTGAAGGACGGCGACTTGGACAGTGGTCGGAACTGGTTTCGACGTGCATGGACACTCCAGGAGGTCGGATATGTTGGGCGCATCATTGCCGGTGATATGCCAGATGGACCAATGCACGCACAGCAGATAGACGGCGGGAACTACAAGACTGCACTCCTGACCAGGTTTCACAAGGAGCTGCATTCAGTGGAGAGGAATAAATATCATATATTTGCTATACTGGCGGACATGCAGAAGCGCGTGTCGACCAATCCGGTCGACAGAGTGGCCGGACTCGCATTCCCTCTGCGGCCCGATATGATACCTGCCTACCATGAGAGCGAGACTCTCGAGGATGCGTGGACGGCACTGATGAATGCAATGCACCCCGAGATGCGTGTACGCTTCCTCTTTGTGTATCCTAGAGTTGGACTCGGATGCAAGAAGTGGAGACCAACCTGGGACCAGGTCATGATGGAGCCTCTGCCAAAAGATGTCAGCAATCTTCACGCACATGTTCATCATAATAATGAGACAGATGAGGACTGGTTTGATGGGGATTGCATTGAAAAGGGGCATGTGCGGGTGTTCGACACGGCGGCAGAAGGGTGTTATCGATGCGGGGAGTTAGTTGTCGAAGCCGCAGACGGGATCGCGCACAAATTAAAAATCCGCGTCACCCACCAATTTCCGATAGCTGAAGATACGTACACGCTGCTTGGTGGCAATCGTAACTGGTTATTCCAGTGGTCCGAAGAGAGACGACTCCCGTGGGCCGTAGGGAGACGACTGCCAGATCAGAGATTCGAGAAGGTGTCGGTGATTGTGATAGACAACAAAGAAAGGCAGAAGCTGCGGGATCTCAGTCTGGTAGCAAGATCTCGCAATGTACTTATCTGATTTGACTACCGGTGGGGAGAAGTCATCACAGTCTTGATTTCCTGGTGTCGACAACCAGGTCTGGAAATCAGACGGGCAGAATGAGCGTTGTCATTGCTGTAGTAGAGGAGTCATAGAATTTTGCGATAGCGGGGGCAATTAATCTAATGCAACAGGTTCTGTGCATGTCCGTGTCAGTCGTCAGAATGGAGAACACACTCGAGCTCGTGAAGGTGTTATAGACAAAAGAAATTCCGGCGGAAAGAAATCTGGGTCTAGGTGTCATGCCACTGTCATCGGGCCGTGCCCAACCCACATCTGAGCTCAACAGCCATTCCTCACGCCCCTTCACACTGCAGCCACTTGACCCTGCATCCTGGCAACGTCGCCCTCCTAACAATTTCATCCTTCTGGAGTCTATTACCTCATTCCAGTCCAGTACTCATGCTCGTCCCTCTTCATATTCCACTGGCGATGCGTCCGACCTCTTTTCCTTCAAGTCAAAAACAAAAAAATCGCCACAGTTCCAAAAGGGAATTTGAGCACCGTCGAACTCAAGAACGTATCTTGCGGGTAGGTCGTTACCGAGACGACGAGTGAGGACTCGAGGAGGCATGGAGGGCTGCATACGCATGCCTTCGTTGGGACGTGTGGGGATCATAGTAGGGAGACGCAAGGTCCGAGGACTTGCATCACTCTTCTCACACGCATCCCCTCTTCTACTCTGTAGCCTGCATTTTAATATGAATAACTCTATAATATTCTGACCAAAGACGTACAACTCACTGTGCTCATTCAAACTAATCCCTGTGGTGAGCGAGCATAGAAGGCATCGACTCGGAAATGTGTACATACCTCGAGTAACTACGCCAATCAGGTATTGCGAATCCGTCTTGCAGTCCACACTCGACTGGATTAGAGTAACGCCGCCGCATTAAAACTGACAGAATGATAAATTGCCAAGTTGTTGAGCTGCGGTGAGGTGGCGGTCGTTGACCGGTACCAGTTCCCTATTCGGATTTGTTGATTGATCGAAGCTTTTGCTTTTAATCACGACCACGACAACGATGGCGACCAACGAAGGGTGAGCTTTTTTTAAATTTAAATTATATCTTCGCGTCTTTCTTGGGCCTAATGCTCTGCAGGTCATCGTTGATACTTCAATACTACCCAGTAGCAGAGGTGGACTTTGTTCAGAAAGGTAAGGATTTGGTACCACTGTTATTTCCTCGAACTCTTACCCTTTCTTCACCAGCTCACGTTTGCATTTACTCTGGTGAGCTATCAGCTTATTACTCAGTTTTAATCTTTCCTTATTTTTGTTCTTCTAGGTCTATTCTAATGGCCGTAGTCTACACGCCTATGAATAGTTTAGTTTTCGCGCAAGGTTCGTAGTTTATGGTCTATATTTCTCTCGCAATCTAACCCTTTTTATTTTCCCTTTTGTAGCCACGCCATTCTCGCAAGATTAGAAGACGTGGCCATTTTCTGAACGAGGACGTCAAGCAGCCTATTCAACAATGACGACCTCGATCCCCCCTCCCAGTCTGCGACTATCAATAGATCTACCGGCCCTCAAGCTCAAGCTTGACGACGACGGATTCCTCCCTTCCCAGTTTGTGACCCTCAACACATCTACCGGCCCTTAAGACCTCATGCACGGCGACGGCGGTGGATACAGTCGTGCAGGGAAGTTTAGTGGAGGTAAGGATTCCTGTATCCATTCTCTAATGGTTTACTAACGAATACTTGACAGTCTTGAAGAGACGACTAACACTTGAGGTAAGGGCACGAACATTCTACAACGTGCCGCTCTCCTTATATCTTTACCTAGGGTTTGCATGAGTTCCATGAACCGCGCGACCGCCTGTCCCCGTTTACGCAGCTCACCACAGGGTACGCACTACCTCCCAGTTTCCATTCTCTGACTGACGCCGTCTTCAGTCGAGGGCGAGACGGAGTCGATGGCAGGGATAAAGTCTGATTCGAGGTGTCTGGCTCTTGAGGTAAGATCTTCTACTGACAGCATCCGAGAATACACTAACAAAAGTTCCCAATCTAGCCTAGCATCGATTTCTGAAGCTACAGCCGTTTTCAGGCGCGTATCGATCCCTCAACCCTTTCCGGCGCGTGGTGTTTAGTGGAACGATGAGGGTGGATAGACTGTGGGAATGCACTGCGAACAAAAGATCGGTGTGGCTCTTGGAACATGGCTTTTCAAAGTAAGCCGTTTGATGCAAGATACCCGAGACACAGCTAATACAAGATTCGTTCAGTCCAGCGTCGATGTTTCGGGCCACGGCCGTTTATAGGTTGCACCTCTGCCTCTGCCAAGTGTAGATGCCTCAGCAGCTCCTCAAGCGTGGTTTTCGTAAGCCTTCCTTAGGTCCATCTTGAAACTGTTTAGTAAGAATAGTCTAGGGAATGTACCCCGAATCGTACCTTCTCTGTCAATTAACGTGCGTGCGGGAGGCTAGGAGGGTGTGCGGAGGACGTGGGACGAGAGTAAACGCCTGTGGTAAGCCACTTGACTGACATCCTAATGGTACAGGCTACTGACTAGTTTCTAGCTATGCTCGACGTCAACTGAATGCGCTCGATTTATCGTACATCTGGTGAGTATTTTGGTAATTTCTATTGATTCAATCTAATGACTTTGGTACAGAGCTTCGAAACAGACGTGGGCGCACACACGGAAAGGAGTGTGTGTGCGGGGAGTGCAGAACACCACTATGCCCGCGGCACGCGCAGGGAGATGGATTTGCGCGGAAGTCGACCGGTAAGCTGACTCGGCGGAGATCGTCATCCGACCACTAACCAGTTCTGTAGACAGACGATATGACTACAGGACGTACCCTTCCCGTCCGCCGCCTCGTCTGCCGGTCACGACTCGCCGTTAACAAAACGACTTGGTACTCGGGTGTCGTCACTCGATGTCACGCATCTTGAGAAAGGACGCGCGTTCACGGTCGGCACAGAGGAGAGGAAAATGCACAGGGAGGGAACAATACCATGCCCGCTGTTGAGATTCAAGACTTGCGCAGGAAGCTGGGATGATATGCGGAGGGAGATGGACGTGCGAGAGACCTCAGACGAGAGCAAACACCAACGGTACGCAGACTTGGCTGACATCCTCGTGGCAGCACTGACTAACTCTGCAGGTCGACGGTATAGATGCAGGACACAGTTCCCCATTCGCCTCTTGTGAGGTCTACACACGATTTTCACCCATCTAGTAAGTCCTTGCGATAATTTCTATTGATTCACCACTAACGACGTTACTACAGTCATGTGAAATACGGACAGATGGCGGGCGTCCAGAGTCAGCATGCGGGAGGAGAGGGAAGGGTGTGCGGCAGTGTGCGTGGGGAGGGACAGTGTGTGTGGGCGCACGGGGAGGGACGTCGCCGGGTGCGGGCTATTACTAGCAGGTGGAGGGTGCTTGGTGGAGGGAGGGTCGGTCGCGTGGCTGAGGGAGGTCGTCGGCGGAGGAGAGACCAGTAGTCGAAGGGAGGGAGGGTCGTGTGGCTGTGGAGGACGGACAATTTTCCATCTGTCTTCATACCCAGGCTCGTGTACGGTGTCATCGATATCCCGTATTTGTCAGCGGAGAAATCAATAGATTCTTCGAAAAGCCTACCAGTAAGTTTATCTGCGCGAATTTAATGTGGCGTTTGCTCACCAGTTGACGAGCAGAGTCTGAGTCGTACTCTAGGGATGGCCTAGCTTCGAAAAGTAGGTACAATCCCACTGGACGGCCGTGACTCCTCCAAAAAAAGAAGACTCGGCTGAGATGTAACGGGTGATACCATATATCTATAGCCATCTTACTCAAGGACAATATTTAGTACTGATTGGCATCGGCTTCGCCGATGCCCTATATCTACGAGACATAGCATTACGTAACGATAGCTTTTTATCTTGTACACTTTGTGACTGATCAATATATGTTGGTCAAAGTTACATCGTGCTCAGCAAGACTAAAGCACTCTTACACTTTTTTAACTTTTCCAGTTGTATTCATCAGCTACTATTACCTCCCCCGCCGAAATCTCCTCTGGAAATTTCGATTTTCCACCATCAATCGTGCCAGCGCATCGATGACTCGTTCAAAATCGAAGAAAGCTGCAACTCGGGAAAGGAAACCCGTAGGCGAGCATACTGCTCGAGAGAAGGAGAGGGACGATGATGCGTTATCGTCACTTGCGGAGGATGAAGGACCCGCTCTGACCAGCGGCGCCACCTCGAAAGGAAAGCAGAAGGACAAGGATAATACGACGAAAGGGAAAGGGAAGCTTGTCTTCGAGGTGAAGCAATCCGAGGACCACGAGCGGCTGTGGGACGGCAACGTCGTCACAAAGGACGACGAACATGAACCCGATGGTGAGTACTCCATCGACGACTTGGGATCTGATGCCCAAACATACAACTTGGACGCTCTATTGGGTAACCAGAGCTCCTCGTCCACTGATCGACCTAGATCCTCGACCAAGCCACAGTCGACGACACTACCTAACGAAGGCTACATACCAGCTACGGGTCCGCCTACCCCACAGGCAACGCCGCCAGTGGAAGTACCAGTAGTATCCCCGGATGACGTCCCCGCTCCCCCCCCGAGACCGACATCGTGGGCAAGCACGGCATCGTCGGATAGCATGACCTCATGAACGAGTGCGACACCACAGGCGGCTCATGTGGAACCGATTATTGCCGCCGGTACCGACGAACGTGCGAATTATGATGCTCAGACTGCATTTGAGGATCTCTTGAAGGACGAGAAGGCGTTGATGGAGGCGACTCGGATTGAATTGAGCAAGCTGTCGGACTACCGTCTGACACTCATACGGGGAGCGGCCCACGCTCAGACTAAACGCGTCTTCACCCGGTTAGGATTTAGTTATATTAGCCAGTCTTCGAATGAATACATTCGACAATATAACGCAGAGTTAACTACACTAGTATTGGGCAGAGATATGCGCCAGTCCAAAGAACCAGTGCAAGTGAAGAGGGAGACACCAGCGCAGGGACCGTCATTCGAAGAACAGTGCACGGCCCTCCATGAGCGGATGCGAAAAATGAAGAAGCCTAAGGTTGATGCACCTGTAGAACCCACTGGTAGTAATCAGACTGGTGTGCCACAACCAACAGCAGGACCTGCAAGCCCTGCGAAAGCAACCGGCAATGCTGGCAATGATGAGAAGGGGGCAACGACCCCAAAGCAGACCAACCAAGAGACACCCGATGATCTGAAGAACAGGATCACCCTGCAACGGATCCGGTTGAGCCAACTGAAGGAAGGGATGAACCCTACGGTGCCCGATCAAGGGATCGTATTCGATGAGAATAACAATCCGTGGACGCGACCCCCTACCGGTAATGGTCAAGGGAACGAAGGCACCCCTCCAGTAGATCGACGCGATCATGATCAACCAGATCGCGGCAGGAGCAAGTCGCGCGGCGACGATGCCATGGGACGCGACCACCACAGCCGCGAGGGTGGAGACCCAGACGACGATGGAGGATCTGACAGTAGCGATAATGAAGGATCCAAGAAGGATAATTGTGATCCCTTCACACCTCGATTCCAGTCTAGGGGACCATCCATGGCACCTTCTGCCAGGTCATTGGAGGTGAAGGCGAGACACACCGAACGAAAGTTCCAGCAGATTATCGAATTTATTCGACAACATCTGGAACAGAAGCTGTATATACCCGACGGCACAAAAGGAGCCCGCCTCGAGGTGAAGAGTATGAAGAAGTACGACGGCGAGGCGTCCCGTGAGATCCTATGGGAATGGCTACGCAGCGTCGTGTTCGCCTATTGCACCTCCCAACTGGGTGGGCCAGACAGGGATGAGGAGCGAGTCCTGACATTGGATTTGCTACTTGTAGGGAAAGCGAAGACCTGGTTCCAGCAGCGAGTGAGCAAACCAGGAGCACCGAAACCCCTGTTCATGGAAGTCATCATTGACCTCTACGCCCGATTCGTACATGACTCAGCTCTGCAGGATGCATGCGATGCATTCAAAGCTGCTAGGTGGGATGAGGGGGACAATACCGTCCAAGGTTGGCAAGATACGCTGCAACAATTGATTGACGATATGGATGCTCCTCCCGATGACTACTCCATTAAAGACAAGTTCATGCTTGGACTGCCGTTGACCATCAGGAATGGAGTATTTGCGGATAAATTATCCATAGAATACAATGATTGGGAAGAACTATACCAATCGGCGTTGGACGTAGAGTACGCCCTGAAAGCTGAGAGACAGTTCTTGAAGTCCAGTCGGGCCCACCGACCACCGGGTGATGAGAGAAAGGCTGACGAACAGCATGGGCCATATAATTCGCAGGAGGTACGGCAAACATGGGGCAAGAGAATGTCGTTTTTCAAGGCGTATACACCACAGCAACAAAATGGGTCGCCAAAGCCCATAGCACCGCGACCTTCAGGCAGCAAGCCAGAACAAACAGGGAATAACGGAAAACAGGGGAACAGTGGGAGACCACCCCCCGCCAAGGTTCCCGACAATGCACCCAGGGATCGCAATGTGAAGGATCGACGCTGCTTCAGATGTGGACAAATTGGTCACATCGCATCAAACGCAATTTGTCCAGAACATGGGAAGAAACCCACGTACGACCAGATACGCATGGCCCATACTATAATAATGGACGCGATGTCGGAGACGGTAGGGTCAGATGAACACCCAACCACCGAATCAGATGAGGATCGGTCCGAGACCGGAGAAGACAACAATAACATCGAGTATGAACTGTATGAGGCATCCGATGATGCGACCAACAGCGATAGCGGCGACGAATGGCTGCAGCACATGGCTGAGGACCCGACGGGTAGCTCGGGATACACCTCGAGCACGTCCAGTGACGACGTGGTTGTTTACGGTTGACCCCAACAGCAGGAGGAATCTTTAGAAGCCATACCCTTGTGCGACTTCGGAGGAGCAATAGCCTATGACGCGCCGAGGTACACCCTGAACTTGCGGATGATGGACGGGAGAACGCACCACCCTGACCAAGAAGGGATGGCGGCCATGACGGAAGCCCAGGGTAACACTAATTACCAAGGGAAGGTACATCTGAGGGTTAGTAAAGAACCGGGAGAGCATCCCGTCCCCAAGGATAAACACTGTTTGGTCACTATGCTTAACATAAATGGGCTAGACACGGTAACGCTCTGGGACAGCAGGAGTACCTCAACGGCCATGTCACCCGCATTCGTGGATATATCGAAGGTCCTGGTATCGCGACTGCTGAACCCAGTGGTACTGCAATTGGGAACCGTTGGTAGCCGTGCAAAGATCAACTTTGGCACCAACACGGAGATAAAGACAGAAGGCTTCCAGGGCAGAGAATACTTCGATGTAGTAAACATCGACAAGTATGATGCGATAATAGGCACTCCCTTCATGCATCGGAACAAGGTGGTGCTCAACTTCAAAAGGAAGCGCATCGTTATAAATGGCCATCCTATAGCGGGAAAAATAATTGACGGAGAAGAGGCTGACAAGATTGCGCGTCGATACCGCCTCCGTAAACTGGAGGGGGCAACCAAATGACTACACGGATGTACCGTAGAGGACATGGAAGATGACGACGATGCGAAGGAAAGAATCGTGGCAGCAGCATACCATAACGTGACGAGGAAAGAAATGACAAGCATCATTGAGGACGCGTGTGATTACAATGTGGACGAGACTGCACACGATACGAGGGATACGCCCACGGTAGAGGCGCACACCAATTGCACCGACATGAATAACATGAATGAGGACGCCGCCATGAAAGTACATTCGCGATATGCAATGATCGACACCGATCATATATCAGGGACAAGTACGACCAACCCACATGACTATGAACAGTACTGTCAGCCCACGTCGTCCAAAGTACTAGTGGAAGATATGGTCACTAACGATGACGATGACATACACTTCCAGGAGTATCATTCTCCGGAAGAAACACAGGTGCCTGTGACGCCTCAGCGACGATTTTGAGATCGTCTGTTCATGCCCGAACACATGGCCTGGCCGGGAGATGCGAGAATGCCACTAGAGTGGAACATGATGACCAGCGACATTAGAGGGTTAGGCCTACCTGTGGGAGCCGGAACCAGCACCACCCACGACGACGTGGATAATGCTATCCCTACGGAGAATAGCAACCTGGATGTCCTCCCTAATCCTGAGGTAGAATCACAGGGCCCATATGAGTTCACAAGAGAACGATATCCGAGTAGACGATACTGTGACCATCTAAAGAAGAAGATCAAGGTGGGATCCGAATTCGGATCCGATGAAGTTATGGCACGGATGGAACACATGCACGAAGAGAACGAGTGCAGAAATAATCGTCGAGCCCCGAAGATGGAGGCACCACGACCAAGAAAGGGCAAGGAGAAAGCCGCATATGTCGAATCTGATATACCGGACCTGCGACAGCACTGGCATGACGAATACGAGGACCTGCTGCAAGGTGTGCCGGAGAGCATGCCCCCATTCCATGAAGTAAACCACGAGATACCACTCATCGACATGGAGAAGCAATATCACTACCACCTCCCACGCTGCCCAAACTCATTAAAGGGTGAATTCAACAAAAAAGTAGAGAAATATACCTGGGCGGGATGGTGGCAGCTAACCGCGGCCAGCCAGGCTGCACCAATGTTATGTTTGCCGAAGAAGGACCGTCACCTTCATATGGTCATCGACTGTAGACAACAGAATGAGAACATGGTGAAAGATGTGACACCGATGCCCGATCAAGATGGCATCCGTGAAGATGTGGCCAGAGCAAAGTATAGATCGAAAATTGATCTATCTGACGCGTACGAGCAAGTTCGGATTGTACCAGACGACATGTGGAAGACAGCGTTCGCCACAATTAGAGGAACCTTTACTAGCGCTGTCATGCAGCAGGGAGATTGCAATGCCCCCACCACCTTCCAACGGCTGATGACCTCCATATTCCAGGACATTATTGGTGTGTTCATGCATGTTTATATTGACGACATATTTGTCTTCTCAGACTTGATTGAAGAACACGAGGAACACCTTTGAATTGTATTCAAACGCCTAAGGGAGCAAACACTGTATCTGAAATGGACCAAGTGTGAACTATACGCGGAACGGGTTGACTGTCTAGGCTATATTATTGACAACGACGGACTGCACGCAGATGAAGATAAGCTTACCAGGATCATGGAATGGTGTACCCCACGCACATACCACGATATTCAGAGATTCATTGGCTTAGTACAATACCTATCGGCATTCTTGCCCGATATCACCGTGTACACAGGCCCCCTACTGGCAATGACGCAGAACGGAAATGCGTTCAATTGGAGGCCGATACACCAGAGGTGTTTTGACATGATCAAACGCATCTGTAGCAAGACGCCAGTACTACGCCCCATCGACTCTCGATTGAAGGAACCGATATGGGTGGTGTGTGACACGTCTAAGTCTGGAGTTGGAGTGATGTACGGTCAAGGAGAATTGTGGCAGAGCTGCAGGCTGGCCGGATTCATGTCGAAGAAGTTCACCAATGCGCAACACAATTACAGAGTACACGAACTCGAGATGCTAGCCATTCTCGAGGCCCTGATGAAATGGGAAGATAAGCTTGTGGGTTATCGGATCCACATAATCACTGACCACAAAGCACTTGAGTTTTTCAAGACCCAATCAAACCTCACCGGGCACCAAATGCGCTGGATGGACTACCTATCCAGGTTTGACTTTGACATCACCTATATTAAGGGTGAGAATAACAAGGTCGCGGATTGCCTATCCCGCTATTACGAGAACGACAGTGCTGATGATGTACATGTGGCCCAAGATTATGTTCGTGCCGACGCGAGGATAGACCCTGATGGTGAAGACTTGCCCCCCGACAGATTTGCCGAGGTGAAAACGTGCACCGTGGAGATATGAGCAATGCAAGAGGATGAACGGCGTCGCTCATGACGCCTCCAGGAGAAAATGGAAGTCAGAGATATCGAAGCGCAAGAGATGGCGGAGAGAATGAGCAGAGAAATCCCAACCGAGGTACAGGAGGAGGAGGCGGAAATAACGGTAGAGGATATGTTGAATGCCGGTCCTAGCCTCGACCGCGTAATGGCGGACGAGGACGAGTTCAAACAGGACATATCAAGCGGATATATGCAGGATCCGCTGTTCAAGATCGTACTCGGTTCCTCAGACGAGCACAAGCAATTCGAGATACTGGATGGGATTATTTGGACGCGGAATCGGAATGGCGATAGAGTAGTATGTATCCTTAGGGTGATGCATGGCATGCAGTCGCTGCAAGGGGCCATACTCGACCAGGCACATCGAGCCCTGGGTCACTTCGGGTTTCAGAGAACTTCTGAGTATGTTCGACGTTGGTATTGGTGGCCCCGAATGGTGACTGATACCAAGGAATTTTGCAAGACCTGTGAAGCATGTCAGCAATGCAAGGGAGGGACAAGACCACCTAGCGGGAAGCTACACCCATTACCAATACCCACTAAACCTTGGGAGTCTATAGGCATGGATTTTGTTGGACCTTTTCCCAAGGTCGCTGCAGACGACAGGCGGAAGTTCAATTACTTATGGGTCATTGTTTGCCGTATGACAAGTATGGTGCACCTAGTGCCAACGCATACAACGATGAGCGCACGACAACTATCAAGCGTGTATATGCAAGAGATCGTCTGGCTCCATGGCCTCCCTAGTTCCATAGTCAGCGACAGGGATTCGAAATTTACATCGAAGTGGTGGCGCAAACTTCACTGGATGATGGGCTCCCGACTATTGATGTCCACGTCCTTCCACCCGCAGACCGACGGCATGACAGAACGGATGAATCGGTCTGTTGGCCAGATGTTCTGCGCGGGACTGCACCCAGACCAGAAGGATTGGTACAGGAGAGTGGACCTAACTGAGTTTGCGATCAATGCCAGTGTGAGTGATACTACACGGTTTGCACCGTTCGAACTTAATGGAGGCTACATGCCCTCCATGATGCGTGAATTAAAGGATGGGGAACGACTCATACTGGGAGTACGAAAATTCACCGAAGCAGCCTTGTCTAATCTGGCGGCTGCACATGACAGCATCATTGAGGCACGTGTATTCCAGGCGCATCGCACAAACAAGAAACGGAGCACAGAACCTGTGATTAACGTTGGCGACCTGGTTTACCTGTCTACGAAGAACCTCAACATACCAAAAGGCCGGGCGCGCAAACTATGCCCAAAGTACGTGGGGCCGTACAAAGTTAGTGCTGCCCATCCTGAGACGTCCAACTACACACTGGAGCTCCCCCTCGCCCTCCAAGCGCAACAGATACACCCCAGATTCCACGCCAGTTTACTACGACCCCACCACGTGAATAATGATGCGCTGTTTCTGAACCGGGCCCAACCGGAGCCCTACGATTTTGGAGCACCAGACGACACCGAGTGGTTCGTAGATGAGATACTAGGACACCGATGGGACGGAGGAGAGAGATTAGAATTCCAAGTGTGTTGGAGCATGGGCGATACGACATGGGAGCCCTTGGATAACTGCAAGGATCTCGTGGCGTTAGACCGCTACCTTGAGGTGATGGGCGCTAAGTCGCCCAGACGACTGCCGAAGAAGCCGGCAGGGCCAGCAGGCCCTGTGCCTCGCGTCACGCGTGGACGACAAGCTCGGCAAAATTAGGCAGGAAGACTCACCTCCCGACACTGACATTGGAAGAGCAGCGCTGAATTATTTTCGAGACGATGATCCCCCAGATAAAGACTGGGGCAGCCACGATGCCTCCCTCCCTACTACACCACCATGTCGAGACGACAACTCGCCTTTTCTTTGATATGCCTCGCAAGCTCCATCGTCGCCACACCCAGGGACGACCCTAGCACGAACAGCAATTGGCCGACCATACTGTACTGGATGACGGGAGGCGTGCCACCGACGACGCCCCCCATGAACCAGAACTTACCACAGCCCGCAATGGGCTGGCCCAACCCATACGCATACGCTCCATTTGGGCAGCCTGCACCATTCGGCTTTCTCCAAGGCCAACCACCACTGTTATTCTACGGTGGGTACCCCCCCCTTCACGCTATGCCACTGAACGGGGCAGAGACCATCCCGAGTACAGGTGAGGAAACACCTATGATCGTTGACAGTGCTACAGGCTCTAACAGTGCAGGCATAGCATCCTCCACTCCTCGTACGCCTCCGCAGGATATCACGGCAGCAGGGCCATCCAGGCATAGAGAGGTGCCCACTGCGCCTAGGGCCTGGCGGGAGTCCGGAACTGATCGGGATAACGCGCCTCGACCTCGTTGGAGGAGCCCATCCCCTAGGCGGAGCCGCTCGACGCGACACGATGTTGACGACACGGAGGAAGACGATCGCCGTGATAGGAAGGGGAAGAGGAGGGCATCCCCACGCGAAATGGAACGCCAACAGATTAGCGATGACCATCTACGGCGCTGGGATGAAGGAAGGGAGACGGAGCGTGCACGTCGCCACGCGGAGGAAGCTCCCATACTGGAACAGGTCATGGAACTGCAGGCTAGAGAACTCACAGGTGACGACTCCACGGCGGGTGCACTGCAAGAGCAGTTGTCAATGAACATCGACCTTATGCGACGATGCAAGGAACTCGAGAAAATGTTACACAAACGACAATCTTCGCCAGAGTGGGATCACCATCCCTCTCCCAAACGACACCGCGACTCCCGGTTTCAACACCAAGAATACCGCCGCCATGACGAGATCGACGAATTCCTAGAAGGTGATGGGGACTACCCAGCGCGTCGCCACTGGGCACCTAGGGAGCAAGGACGGGGAGGACACTCCGCACCGCGCGGACGGGACGGCCACCTGCCATCGAGAGGACGGGACGCGACTCCCGGCCGCCCACTGAAGCAACCGATAGACGCAGTGACGACTATACCTGAGCGTCACCAATGGCTGCCAGGGGAGGACGCACACGACTTAGAGCTGGATTCATATGACCAGCGGTGGTTCGCAGAGATACTTGAGGACATGAGGATGCCTCTGGAGGAAAGAATAGCGGAGCTATCGCTGGAGTTGCCGGCGATGCCGCTAGCTAATGGATCGTATCCTCGATGACCAGTGGCGAGCAGATCCATGGTGGATATCATTGAAGGAGCAGGGGCCAGCAGCGACGAGGAGACTGATAAGCGCAAGCCCAACTCCGTGCAGCGAGGGCGGAAATTCGTTGAGAGGCGAAACCACCGCCTTCGCCACCCTGGCACACTACCGACCTGGCTGGAGACTATCCGCAACGCCGAGGCAGCAACGGGGACCGAGCGTGATAACTCGTTCTGGGGAATGTATGGTCCTGGGTTCACACATGACCCGCGAACCAACATCATGTACACTGATCGCGAGGCAGTTGAGGCGTCTCGCATGCTAGCAGATGGTGCAGTAGTACCGGTACCGGTGGATATGGCGGACCAACTGAACCCGAGAGGGTTCCCTATGAATGTCCGGGAGGTACAAGAATCCGCTACATTTGTTCACATGCGTAGGCCTGGATGGCAGGGCGTACTGCACCTACTCTGGGAATTCCACCGAATCTCCACATCGGTCGTGATGCGCTACAGAGATCTGTCTATGCACGAAGTAGTGGAGGTCTTCGAGAAGGACGACCGTCTCGCAGTACTAGCGCAAAGACTGCTCCATCCTTACTTTATCCCCATTGACCCTCAATACCTACACACTGGATCTGGTACGACGGCGAACGGTGTTGGATTGGCGACGCCGGTGAACGGGACGTTGGACGACTGGTGCCAGTACACTGCGCACCACTTTCGCCTGAATGGTCTCAACCCCACCAGTGAGGTCATGATGGACACGTCTTATCACGTCAGCTTCGCTAGCATCTGGGGGATGCTGCTCATGCGATTCCTGCACCCTCAATCGTCCACAAAGAAATATTATGCAAGATACTTTGCAGGAATTGCATATCGCCCTCGGTATTATGTTGATTTCATACGATCTTGGAATGCCAAGCGTACAATGGAATTACCGATATCAGTCGCAGCTGGTAGCCCCGTACTGCGACGGATGGTGTTTAACGGAGCGGGAGAGAATCTGTCGGAGCTTGATGTAATCCGACACCTCGCTGCGTGTGCAATTACGCAGGAGATGCTGGACAGCATGTACATTTGGGCGCTGATATGGGTGGACCAACACAGCAGTGTTCACTTTCGTGATCATAACCGCGCACTCGAGCTCGAACGCCTTGAGAGAATACGTCAGTATGGTGAACCCATCACTACTGCCTCTCTCCAGGGCTGGTGGTCCCCAGATGAGGGCGACACTCATCGCATACGTGCACTGCTATACTCCGAGCGGTACAAATCTCAGTCTTCCGGCCGCCCTCAATCTGACCGGACGTACTGGCTATTATGTGGGGAGGACAGCAGGTTCTGCTGGCTGAACGAGTTCCCACCCACCAACCCCAACTTGATGCCAGCAATCGCAGCCCTCGAACTGAGTGCCGCCGAGCATGAGCCCGACGTTCCAATGACACTGGACGACGGTGATGGTGATGCCGAACTCGACGACGCTGCGCTTAACGGCGCCACTGACAACGAGCTAATGGACGGCCCCATGCCATCGCCGGATGAGGAACAGAAGTCGCAGAGGGCTCACAGCGCGTAGGCGTGCCGTTCCGGCCCTTCACTCATGACCGCTAACGCGGTCTGGTGGGGGGGGGTGTAACGGGTGATACCATATATCTATAGCTATCTTACTCAAGGACAATATTTAGTACTGATTGGCATCGGCTTCGCCGATGCCCTATATCTACGAGACATAGCATCCCCGATTCTTTCCGAGATAAGGAGGAAATGACAGAGGGTCTACTAGGAAGGATAACGACCATCCTCCTGCCAACTTGTGCACCTAGGGGTTAAGTTGTACCTGTTTACAGTCAGCTGAATCGCCGAAAAAAGGACTTTATTGCTTTTTTAGGTATTTGATAAGATAGGCCGGAACAAAATGTCTGACTGTGTTAGTAAGACTTGGGCAGCTGATTCCGTCGCATCCCGAAGTCTATGTATTGGGGAGTGTTCGTCCGATTGTCTCAGTTTTTTTCCTCCTCGAACGGCTTGCACGGACGAACATTTCGAGGCACGTTGAAATATTGAGGGTTGAAGCTCATAAGATTGCTTGCCTATCCTTGTGCTTCTGGTCCGTTAAAGCGAGTCTCTGAGTTTCACCAGCGTATCTTGGTACGTATTGACGTGGTTTAATGAAGTGGGAAGTTGACATTTCAATAGACAATTGTGTCAACACTGGTGCTTTGCAAAATTTTCCTCGAAGACAGGCCCTTTTAAACTTGCTGTTTGCTGCTTAGGGTCTGCCTGACTTCTCTAGTAATCCACTGAGAGGAGTCGTTGCTTGGTGACTACGCTCTGCGTGCTGTCTCTGCTCCTCGGGAGCTTTGTATCTCGTTATCAACGCTTGGCGTGTTCGTTCGAAATGAGTTTCCCTCTGTTGAAACAACCTTGTTGTCGTGTGCGTGTTCTTGATGAAGAGCTGGAGCCTTCAAGTGGTGAAGAATATTCGACATCACAATATCCTGTCTATTATGATCTCTTGTATTTCCCCTACCTTCATCGTGATGTTTTTGAGACACCGGAGCATGTATGTCAATGGCTTCATAACATCTTTGCAGCTGAAAGCAGGTGGGCTGACATGAAAGTCGCTTATTCTGACGGTAAATTTCTTGTGGAGGACGTGTCTTATGATATGAGGGTGCTTGTTAGTAATGAAGATATTGCATGCGAAAGCTTCCATCCTCGAACGTACTACAGGTTAAGTTACCCAGTCTTGCATGCTAATCCTTCATGGTTATATCATGCCAAAGATGAACTGAGAGACGCATTTGAAGGAATTACGGTTAGGGAAATTAAAAGAGCACTTGGAAACTGGTAGAAGCTGAAAAAACGCGATGAAGCTGTAGAAGCATTGGTACTGTCCTTTAGTGAATTGGCTCAAAAGCTTATTTGGGCAACGGATGTTGAGCTCGAGCAGCTGTGTAAGGAGTGAGAACTTAAGGGATGCCCTGACGTTAACGGCAGACGGTGGATGTGTTTCGAGATTTTTCGCAGTACCTATGGAGAAAAGATTTTCCCGAGGATTATCAGACCTGGACGTAATTTGTACACAGGTGTTCCTCGCAGGGGTAACGGCTTGCTTCGGTCTCTCGATCCGGAACTTGACGGGAAGATGTTTCGGTTACGATCTAGGACACTTTCTGCAGAGATGCTTAAATGCACGTTAGCATGCTTACATCATTCAAGGCGTCTTTGTTCACCTTCAGATGGTAGAGCTGTCAAGTTAGAGGCACTCCGCAGAAGTATAATTGAGAGATGGTATGAATTGATACATCTGCCTGCGCCTGTAATCGGGGATATGATCAATGCCTATACCGGTGAGGTAGTATTGAACAGGACTTTTGGCACTTTGGATTTACTGGAGTACGAATATGGTGCTTCGTTTTGCAACCGATTTCTTCCCCCAATGCGAATACGCCATCGACGACAGGCTCGACAGGAAGTACGGCGGACTGCCCGAGAGTACGAAAAACAGTCGGTTGCTGAGTGCTTTCAGAATGTGGAGAGTCATTGGCCCGAAGTCGTGTCGATGGAGAGAAAGCTGGAATGTGCTCGTCAATACATGGAGGGTAGTAAGTGGCCTCAAACTTTTGTGTGCTCCGTATGTTCACGGGAGTTAGAGGGAGGTGAACCTTTAGTGGTCTCCCGTTACGGTGAGTCAGATCTAGAAAAGCTTATAAGTTCATTGCATTTCGATCTATTGTCTGTAAGGGAAGACGACCCCAGGTCGGAAAGCAATGTCATTAAGCATCCATTATTGCAAGACTATCTTCTGGATCCTCGTGGATATACAAATGGTCTGCTGAACGTTTGCCACGCTTGTGAAGCACGGTTACAGCATGGCTACTTACCAATGTACTCGCTGCAAAATGACTTGTTTCGAGGAACGTTACCAGAGCGATTCCGCGATTTGACTTGGGTTGAGGAAATGGTGTGTGCTATATATTGCTGTACGTGTCACGTAACAAGGTTGTTCCATACTGACAAAGGTGACCAACCCCGTGTTTTCCATGGAAACACCTGTGCACACGATTTGAATTTTGTGTCGACGGCGACAGTTTTGCCCAGAGTTCCTGCAGATGTTAAAGAGATGCTTAGCATAGTGTTTCTTGGACCGCAACAGCCACTAAAATCATTGAAGTCAATGTATCATGTTAGGAAAGATAAGGTATGGGATTTCCTGACCTGGTTGGCAGCTAACAACCCTCTGTATGCTAAAATTCATCTTTCCGAGGCTCATCTGCGGTTATATGAGGACGATGAGATTCCGGGTATGGAACAACGGATCATCACGATGGAACCATCGTCTGCGAAGCGGATATTCGAACAGGAGACTGCAGGAATTCAACCTCACTTCGCAGCCAGCTTGGCAAGCAACATTCAACCTCATGACGATTCAGACGAACCTTTATTGGAACGCATGGGTGTATCGGACGTTGAGTCAGTGAAAATACAGGGAAGAACCTTTCAAGCTGCAGCGCTGATGAATCTTGTATGTCCTCCTGATCAGAAACCCGATCTAACTATATTCAGTGGGAGTTCTGCCATTGGAGAGTATAATAATCCAGACCTTATCAAGGGGATGTTTCCCACTCTTTTCCCTTTTGGCAGAGGGGGATTCGAAGAGCCACATCGAAAGGTTGCAGTCTCTTTTGAGACACAGGCAAACTACTGTCTCGATCTCGACAATCGTTGTTTCTGATACCATGAATCATTTCTCTTTGTTGTGATGAATATGATTCAGCGACGGCAAGCACATCTCCACACTCATTTCACGGTAAATGATGCAGACTTTGGGAGTGTAGCGGACGATATCGTGGGTGTCAGACCGGAAACTTTGAAGGATGTGGCGAAGCATCTTCAGGAAGAAGGCCATCTTACAGACTTGAGTCCAGAGGAAAAGAAAGTTTTTACACTGCTATCAAAAGTTAAGACCATTGCCTCGAAAGTGACGGGTTCTGAAGCATCGAAAGTGCTGTACCGTAACGAGATCCTAGCATACTGTGGTCATTTTGGGATCCCACACATTTTCTTTACCGCGAATCCGGCGCCACAGCATAGTCCACTTTTTCAGTTGATGTGCGGAGACGTCAGCATTGACCTCGATAAATGCTTCCCGAAAATGGTAGATAGCGTAAAGCGTGCGATGCAGTTGGCGAACGACCCTGTAGCTGCCTTGGACTTTTTTAATTTTTCCTGTAAGGCCATGATTCAATACCTATTTGGCTGGGACTTTAAGAAGAGGCGGTTGACGAAGGAAGGCGGAATTATTGGACATCTGAAGGCATTTTACGGTACAAACGAACTCACCGAGCGAGGTTCTTATCATGTCCATTTTCTCATGATATTGATGGGAGGATTGAATCCAACTGAGCTACACCAGTGAATGGTTGAATCGTCAGAGTTTCAAGATCAGTTTTTCGGTTTCTATGAGGTCATTATTAGACATGACTTGCCTGACGGTATTCCCTTTGACAAAGACAAAGATCCGAGAACAGAACGTCCGCCTGCTCCACCACCACGGGACGCGGGATCAGATGAGATTGAGAGTTTCATGCGTCGGTTCGAGGAGGAGGTAAAATTTTGCGGAGAGTTGCTGCAGCGCCATATTCATCTTGATGTTTGTTATAAGTATGGACACACCACCTGTCGCTTTAACTTTCCCCATGAGTACGTGCCGCGATCCTATTACAATAAGGAGACTCAGTCAGTAATTACAGCGTGTCGTGATGTTCTTGTGGACTACTTCAATGATTTTGTTATGGTATACTGCCGCCATAATCACGACATGAAGTGTATTTTGTCAGGTAGGTCTTGCAAAGCTGCAATGTATTATATCACCGATTATATAACGAAAATGAGTTTGAAAACCTACGAGATCTTGTCATTAATGGGAGACGCGCTCATGAACGCGCATGCATCTCTGTTAAAAGGTGAAGAGCTAGAAGCTCGGACTGTATTGCATAAATGCTTATCCCAATTTGCAAAACAGCATCAGGTGCATGCCCAACAAGTGGCGAAGATTGTTAGAGGACAGAGGGAGGCGTTTTCCTCTCATGAGACAGTTCTGATGATGTCCGGAGCATTGATGCGATACGTTCTTCGTAGATGGTCGTACAGTGACGAAACAGATCCATCTGATCTATCTGAGCATGAGGCAGCTTATGTGTCAGTTCGTCTGAATAGGAAAGGTACCTTAATTCACCGATCTCAGTTGGAGGAATATCTGAACCATTCAGTTGCTTTGAAAGATGTGTCGTTCTATGACTTTTGTTCTAGGTTTAAGGTAGTGAGAAAAGGCACCAAAGATACTATGGTATTGTCAACGTACACAACAGGAGATAGGATTGATAAACTCACACATTATCCATTTTTATCAACTTATGAACTGTCAAAGACCCATGAGATTGCTGAACATACCACTCGTGAGGAAGCAGCATACATGACCAAGTTCGTACCACGAATTGTAGGCCATCGCTTACCCCGAGTACACGATCAGTGCTATAAAGCATTTATGCTTGCACATTTCAAACCGTTTGATCGAGATATACCTTTGGTACCGGAGGGTCACGATATTTCCGAGGCCTTTGATGTACACCTGTTTTCTGATCGTGCAAAAGAATGCATGAAGAATTGGGAAGTGATGCATGAGTGTGAGGACGAACGCGAGGCAGAGTCACTGCGAAAGCGTCGAGCGATGATGAGAGAGTCGGAGTTGCTGGATAAGGTCTTCGACGGTAATTTGAATGATCTCGTGGAGTTACCATCACCAGAAAGCAAGGACATGTCCGGCGAGGTGCGATCCATTCATGATTTATTACGTTTGTCCAAATCAAACTGGTTTACTCCTACAGCGAAAGTTGCTAATGATCAGAGTCAAGCCTTCAAGGACATGAGGATTATGAGCTTGCTGATAAAACGTTGGCATGCCGAGATCAAGAATAATGAAAACATCGTAGCCGCATCTCGTTTGAACGCCGCGGATGCTTCTCATCAGTTTGCTCCAGAGGCATGAGAAACAGCTGAAGGTCGTCCAGGAACCGAAGATCTCAACAAATTCAAAGTTGACTTGAAGCTGCTGCCAGCAGAATCTTGAATCAATGTTTCTGAACTAAGTGATATGGATGAGCTTATACAATGGACATCAGACCACTTCAAGTTGAATCGTGAACAGGACATAGCATTCAGAATGATGACATGTACATATCTTTACCGAAAAGCATCACAAGGTGTTGTTGCCAGTAGCGAGCCAGAACCATATCCAATGTGTATGTTCTTGACGGGCCCTGGAGGTACAGGGAAAACTCATGTAATTAAAGCACTGATGTCCATTATGGAACGATGTGGGAGTGGACACGCCCTTCGTTTTTTAGCACCTACAGGATCAGCTGCAGCGATAAATGACGGGATGACAGTTCATAAAGTGTTCGGTTTCCCAATCAACGATAGAAAATCTCAGCATAGCATGCAAACCGTGGAAGGTAAGGATTCGTACCTGTCAACGTTGTCTGTTGCACGATGAAACAAACTTCGTCAGGGATTTAAAGATGTTGAGGTCTTAGTCATCGATGAGGTGTCACTGCTTGATCAAGGGCTTTTACCGGAGATTGACAGTTGTTGTCGCTTCACCAAGGACAGGCCTAATTGGTGGTTTGGCGGAATGATGGTTATCTTTACTGGAGATCTGTATCAATTCCCACCTGTACGAGGGATGCCTGTTTATTCAAAGGTCAAAGAACGTACCCCAATTGATGATCATAATTTGATGAAGCGTCTTGGTCGAATGGTTTGGAATACGTTGACGGATGCAGTTTGTTTAAAAGAACAAAAAAGAATGGCAGACGATCCTGAGTATGGAGAGGCTGTCCAACAATTACGTCTACGTCAATGTACTCCTGAGGATGTTAGCTTATTTAATGAAAGGATCATTAAGTCTCGAGAAGAACCCAAAGGGATTGACATGGAAGGAGTCGAATCAGTTGCTGTTGTCCGAACAAACATGTTTCGCCATGCAATAAACTCGTATAAAGCAAAAAGTAACGCTCAAGGTAAAGATTTGATTACTTGCTGTGCCATTGATAAAGTATGGGGGCAAATAGTATCTGAAAAGTATCGACAAGATTTGTTAGCTCGTGATGTTTCTAGCTTAATGAACAAAGGAGCATTACCGAGGAGGATATCTTACTACATTGGAATGCCTGTCATTTTGCGCTCGAGGAATCTTTCGACCGACTTAAAGATTACTAATGGAGCTCAAGGCTACCTTCGACATGTGGAGACTGCGACGGATCCATATGGACACTTGTATGCCAAGTATGCTATCGTGGAGTTTCCTGCTTCCGATGTGAAGTTAGAAGGGCTACCAAAAGGATGCTTTCCAATTTCTCCAACATCTTGGACATTTAAGCATCAAATGGTGAATGAAAACGGTAAGACAGTTAATGTCTCCGTCTCGCGAGAACAATTGCTGTTTCAAGGGGGATTCGCATGTACAGGACAAGTAGCTCAGGGTCAAACAATGACGAGTGTAATTGCTTACATTGACGAAGGCGGCTTTGCTGCGTATGTGGCAGCATCGAGAGCGACTTGTCGTAAATCCTTATACCTTGCTAACAGAGTAACGTTGGGAGAGTTGAATAAGCGATTGCCACCTGATCTTGTCGATGAGATGAAGAAAATTGATAGCATCGCATGGAACAGTTCTGTTACTTACGGGTTTCAACAAGGTTCGCTGATAAGACTTCCTCCTCCTGAACGTCCTTATTCAGTATCTTATAACAAGATTAGCGTCGATGAATCTAAGGGTACTAAAAGAAAACAATTGGATGAAAACACGGAGAACTTACCATCGACTGGAACTCCCTCAAAGCGAAGAAAATGTGCAATTGATTCAGTGTCATTGGAAGGCAAGAAACCACCTGTTCAGTTGAAAAGAAAGAAAAGGACTGTCGATGCAGAAGCAGATAGTGAGACCGTACCTCCAAAGAAGCTAACAAGATGTCTGCCTCAGCAAACTAACAACCGTTTGTGTACATCGACTTATGGATGTAGCTGGGATGCGCAAAACTGGTCGTGTGCGTATGATTCTGCATTGACGGCATTGTATTACTTGTATCATTCAGTCGGAGATGCTTGGAAAGCAAAGCTAAGCTCTAATTCAGCATTCGGGAGCATATTGGCTCACTGCTTTGCAGAGAAATCTTTCGAACAAGTTAGTCAAGGAAACTTGTGTATGAACGCAATAAGAGACACCGTACGTGATATGCTAAGTTGCACATCCGTTAATTTGTTTCCTAGATACGGAGCGGAAATGATTGCTGTAACTGACGTTCTGGATCAGCTAACAGCTTCAGAGAGCAATAGTGTCATACCAATGTTCTCTTGTAATGTAGGCTGCCGTCAAGTACTTTCTTCCCGAACATCAAACTTTTCAGGTGTATGCAGTCCCCATATATGGTCACTTGTGAACAATCTACCCAGTGAAGCGAGATCAGGAACAATACAACAGTGGTTATATGCTTGCCTTCATGGGTACGGTTTTCTTTCCAGTTCCAGAACAGCTGATGCGATGGTGATGGAGAGAAATTGGCACGCGTCTACTTGCCCTGGTTACGTGACGTGGGCTGAAGTATTCGTGGATCCTCCGTTGTTGCTTTGCTTCCAGTTGTATCCGGAGTATGCGTTAACAACAAGAATCTCGCTTGAATTGCGAGTGCCACTGGTCAATGGACACATGTTTTATTGTCTTGCATGCATTATCTACTATACTGGCAGCCACTTCACAGCTTGACTGTTTTTGCCTACGAGAACCTGTCAGTATGATAGCCAGATAAACGGCAGAAGACTGGAAGACGTTGAATCAGCGGACCTTGATTTGTGCCGCTGGCGATCTGGTAAAGCTCATGTTCTCTTGTATTATCCGGTAACATAGCATGAAAAAGAAGGGCAGGACGAAAAGAGGACGGGGGGTGGGAAGAGTGGGGTAAGACGTTGTATTCACGCAACGTAAACAAAGTGAAGATAGTGGACTGTAATTGAAAGTAAATAATACATCGAAGCCAACAAAGGTGTGAAATCAATCTTAATCCATCTGCATCAGAAGCTGGGCAACAGAATTGCTTTCCTGTGTTTGATCCTTCGTATGTTCGTGAATCAGTCCGCCTTCCTTCGAGTGCGCTTTTCTGAAGACAGTCGGTCGTCGTTTCGCAGGCAGGCCATGCTTAGGTACGACCTTTTGAAAGTGTTGGTCGTCTAAGACCTAAAGAGAAAGTTGTAAGAAACAGATCACGTACGTAATGTGATGTAACCTTTCATGCTCCCCAAGACAGAAGGGAAAGCGAATCAAGATGTGATACGAAGCACATAGGAGAAGATGTTTTGGACTTGATGAGCTGAAAAGATACCCCTACATTGACGATCTGGCCCGGACGAAATGTCCCGGGTTTTGTATGCTCAATGAAATGTAATCTGACGAAGCTTCAGCGAGGTTTGTTTGAGAACAAACTATGTAGACTTTACTGGTGATCCTCTTCGTTTAAAGCGAGTTTATTGAAAGCCACCTGATTATCTTTTGTAAACGCAAATTTGCCTTCATCAATAGATGCCTTAAGACTTTGACTGGGATCGAAAGTGGAAGGTAAAGTGATAATATCTCCAGGAAATGCCGAATGTGTGGGCGTCAACAGGCGGTTAACAAATGTAATTTCTCAAGCGATGCCATGCTGTATGGTGTACGGAGCTTGAACGGGAGCACCAACTGATTGCTGTAAGAATTCGCACATACAGCTTATTGTAATTGCCGCCATGCGAAACTCCTGATTGTCTTCGACGCCGACGAGTTTGACAGTTTGTACTAAACCACTCATACTGACACTGAAAGGCTTGAGTAAACATACAACGCTGCAACAATCGAACATACCGATTGGCTTTCTGAACAGGCAGCAGACGCATCTCCGAAATTACCCCGTGAACTTGAAACACCTCTTCTTCACCACTCTCGGCATTAGCCACGAAGACAAAATCATCAGAAGTTTGATAGTCGACAGTGAACGATTCAGAAATTGCTTGCGAGGAATCGAACCCAGCAAGTCGATTTGGCAAGTCCCTGACTTTAGAGGCTACCTCCCGATATATCTTTTCTAACCGAGTGCAAAAATAAAATAAAATAAGGTTAATCATTGATGAACGTAGCCAACACATACTAAATTCATCCCCTTGAACCGCAAGAGTGATAGCATCGCTGGCTTCATAGACTGGGAGAGACATGGCGGGACAGATAAAGTGAAATTGGTAGTAATTTTCGTAAATAAAACAAAATTGTTAGACATGAAAAGGAGTACAGATCATCATAGAAAAAATGACTACCTTAATTTGGGAGGGATGGGAAAAGGTAATTCTGACGTAACTAAACGGAACGGCTGCTAACTCAGTGTTTTTTCAACATACTGTGCGAACTTGGTTGCAGACCTAAACGAGCATATAGTAAGTATTTCTCGAGCGAGAAAAGAACATTACTTACCACGTCAACATGACAGATTGCAGTCGTCACATAATTTTATTGGAAATGCAAACGTACTGTCGAAAGGGCGGAAGGAGAAGCCATGCATAGATGGCGTAGAACCCATCGTCGAAGAGATGTGGATAAAGTAGCTGCCAGCTGTGAGCTTTCAAAATGTCTGTTGGTCGAGTAGAATTCTCGGTTAAATCGGACAACGACAGCATTCCTTCACAAGGAATACGCCAGCAATATCAATCTCCCACGTAGCGATTGATGGTACGCAGGTCAATACGAGGAGACAACATACTCTCCTTGATCATTCGCCAACCTCGAGCTTCCCATTTATCTCGAGCACGAACCGAACTCATGTCATCGCCGATGTGAGCTACGGAAACTCTCTCGTGGATTGTAGCGTAGGGATACAGGCAGTAGGCAAAATAGTAGCCTATCACGTTCATAACGCATGCTAGAGTACCGCAATATCAGTCGGATCAGAGCAAGGAAAGAAGAATTAAGGGACTTTACTCGAGTGAAATCCAAGAATGATATCCATTGGCGGCCCATGGGAAGCGATGACTTGGACGACCTTTCCTTCTTGATTGTGGTATTCCTTCACCGAAGCGATTGCACTGAACACGTATTTGGTCCGTAGAATCATCTCATTGGTGTCCATCGCTAACAAGAGTGCATTGTCGTCTAACTCCGTCGCACCTCCTTCCTTTGTCAAATCAGCATGAAGGTGATAGCCAGTTTGAGCTAATGCGGCTGCGAGAGCTGGCTCCCTTTTCAGATTGACATAGACGTCGAGATCGCTGGTGGTGAACATCTCCGTATTTCGAATAAAGAGGCCAGTGACCTGAGATCCAGATACTAACACCCCATATCGTCTTTGAACCTCTCGGAAAATACGATAGCCCTCTTCGGTACTGAAAAAGCTGCCCAGGAGCCTACGAGTAGAGTAATGCTGCTCGATGAAGTCCGACACTCGAGTGAACGCTAGACGATTACAGGTAGCATAGCGAAGAAGCTCGTGGGCTTCTAGATAAAAGAGAAAGAGACTCTCGAGTTCTGGGGGCCTTATTTATATATGAGCTTCAAGTGCAAAGCACGGAAAATGCAGAACTGACAGTTTTTCCATGGGTTACGACGTAGGGAGAGGGCACCAATTTCACATAGCGAGCACCGAGGCTATTGCCTTGACAAGATCTAAACATAGTGCGGTGAGCCGTGTTTCGGATTACTGTAGCAACAGAAACTAAACTTCTGAAACCTGTGAACATATGGACGCTGGCTCAGGATATTTAGGGTAGGAAAGTTAGCAAATGAGGACGTGACGATGGTAATGTTCAATTTCTGGTTGAAAAATAGGCGCAAATAAAGATCACGAGACTTCCATCGTGACTTCCGGCCACCAACACTGACGTCGCCTGCAGCTTATCTATGAGCCATTCACTGAATGGACTGAATTTTCACGGTTTCAGTTTACTCAGGAAGCTGGCCTCATGAGCCGTTCATTCACTTGTTTCACCAAAGGTGTTCAGTTTCAGTTTACTCACCGAACTTTCCTCATGACTCTGAGGCGTCAATACTGACGAGTACTGACGTACCATAGCTACTTGTAGGCAAGAAGAAAGGCCCGGATGTTCGTATCATGGGTATCGAGTTTCTGCTTACCTCTAGCTCCGATAACATGGCGCGAAGCAGTGGTCGTAGTGGGTACGATGAATGACTGCTACATTTTATCAAAGCTCGCAAAAACTGATGGATTGTTTCAGCGCGCTGAAGCGAGAACACTCTCCGGAAATTCCAAGCCCTGTGAAAAAAACTCGAGAGTATGTTGTCTTCTATATCGTTCGTCAGTCTGCCTTAACAAGATAATTCCAGAACTTCACCTACCAGTACATTGAACTCTCAACCGTATGTAATCTTGTACACCCATCTGGAAAACATGATTTAACAATGAAATTCTCTAGCGAGGAAACCTTGGCAATGAGAAACCAGCTTAGTGAGCATCCTTCAAAAGGTTCGCACGTGATAGCCTCTACTGTCAACGTAGTTCCTCCGTACGTCTGATCGGGTCTGCCACATTCTCATTTGGTTTAGATTGGACTGACTTGTCAACCAGAACCATCAAAGGAAAGGCTCTTGAAGGTCCGGTGGTGCTGGATGAAAATACCGTGTATCTCGAAGATATTGATCCATCCATGCCCAAGTCCTCTCCTAGAAAAGATTCAGTGCCCGCTTCTGCTCAAGCCTCACCGACCAAGAACCTGGAGTCTGAAGCTGGTTCTAGTGCCAAAGCAGTTCCACCGTACGTCTGATCCAAATTTCGGTTAGCAGATGTTGACCAAGCCCTCATAGTCCGGCTTCAGGCCCAAATGCTAATCCCTACCAAGATGTGGCTGAGAGTCTTGTCCAGTTAACAAGGGTGAATGACTATATCAAGTCGAGAGACATTCCCAAAAGAGTTCCGACGGTAGACGTCGCTGCTCTTTACAGGAATAACTGGCCGGTGATAAGGTATTTAATTGTCCAGTCCCACTAGCGTACGTGTACATCACTGATGCTTTTTTAGGCGAATCATGCACATCGCTTTCGCCCCATCGAAGAATTATCTTGTTAACTTAGCTCTCGTTGACCCGGCGGACTTTTCAATGCATTCCGACCGGGTCATACGCACTACTATAATGTCGCAAAGCTTCTCCATGATTGGCTCTGTCGTATATAGCGACCTTTTCGGACTCACGACCTCAAAACAACTTTGTATCCAGCCACTACATTTTCTATGGCCTCGCACGGCTGCAGCTATAGGCCAAATATTCAGCGTGGGCGCCAAGAGAATTCTTATGAACAATGGCTATCGACGTGGACTCTCCTTTACGTCTTGGTTCAGAAACAACGAATGTAAGTGTATTACAGTGTTCTATCCTTCCCCCCCCAGTCTAACTAGTCGAATTATAGCCAAGGCGCCAGATCCTGGACCATACGTCCCTGTAACCGGAAAACGACACAGCCTGTGTACGTAATTTTTCAATTGTAGTCAGGAAAAGACCCTGAGGAAACCTTTCCTTTGTTGCTAGCTATTCGTCCTCGGGACCAACCAGGTACGTGTTCACAAGCTGTCGCGTGCAAAACTGACCTCTGGACTGATGTAGTTCCTGTCTTTGATTGTCGAGCTCCATTCAAGTTATCGGCCTATCATTTATGCCCTGCCGATAAGGTAGACCCCGAGAATGGAAGCATTGTTCTCGTCATCTTTACTTTGGGGCAATATAAGAAGCTCAACTACAACGTCGCCTCATATAACATTCAGGTAGTATTGCGCCTGGCAAATCCGCCCAGTGGTACCGACGGAGAGAAACCAGAAACACCGTTGCCGACGTATCTTACGCCGCTGGAACCTATAGGCATATCCGGAGATCACGAAGACGAGAATGTCTTTGCCACGAAGGACGATGAAAATGACGATGCTGCGGAAAGGGTGTACTGACTCCTTGTACTATTACTATTACTTTTTCGTGCTAAGCTCCCTCAATATCTTGTACTTTAGTGTCTCCATGTCCTTTAGCTGCATTTCACTTGTACTATAGCGCCTCTGCTTACTTTACTTGTACTGTAATGTCTCAACTCTCTGTACGTTTCTACTTTGTACAATAGCTGTAAGACATTTTTTGCTGGCGGCAATGGCAACTCAATCTATTATTCTCTCCATGCTTCTTCAATACTCTTCACAGTTGTCCGTCCCAACGGAATTGACAGACCAAATTATCGATTTCGCGTGTAGTGAATCATTGGACGACGCTTCGAGTCTTGGTCTGGTTTGCCATCAATGTCGTAATCGCGCTCAAGGACATCTACTCAAACACATACGTCTGTTGCCAGACCACCTCAAACAAAGTGTTTTCTGTTTTTTTCTGGGAGCCTACCATCTACGGAAACATGTTCGGACGATATCTCTTTACGGACCAAAACTTGCCTGGCCCGAAGACACAGACCAGGCGATATCTTTGCTTGGAGGTCAATCTGTAGAATTTGTGGCCGATGGTGTCTATGTTCGAGATTTACTTTCGTTGGTAACAGAATGGTCTACTTTTACAGGGTGTAGGATTGTGGGGTCAGTCTATTCCGCCGAGGAGCTGTACGCGTGGTTAGGACGATTCATTGCACTCAAGAAACTTTCCATGCCAAAGGAAGGCCCAAACACTCTGATCACTCCCATCGGACCTCAGTCGCAACCACCGCAATTACATTTCACCCTACAGGCATTCAATTATCATTCTGAGGGTGGTCCGACGTGCCTATCCGACGACCGTCACTTCTCGAACACTATACTTCCGACGATAAGTCGATTGCAGGCTCTCGAACTAGCAGTCGATGAAAAAAACTGGACAGGAGTCATGACTATCTTTCAACAATGCAAGGAAGCAGTGGCAGACCTTGATTTAAAGTTTCACTGCTGTACGTCTTTGTTTGGTCACGTACGACTGTACTAATGGTGTGTAAGGATCACCCTCTAAAGCTCATTATTTTTTTGAGCTAACAAGTTGTCCGAGAGTGGAGACGTTGACTCTGACGTTTATTGACGATGCGGTTGAGTCGATGATAGCTTCCATTCAGTCCTTGGATGCACCAAGTGCCCTGAACCACTTAATCATTGATGTTGCTATAGGCTCCTCGTACCAAAGCTCGAAAACATGGTCAAGGATGGTAGCGACCCTAGCCAATCGTACACAATTCCCAGCATTAGCAGATTGCAGCATACGACTTCATGCCTTCAATTGCAAAGACTTAACCGTATTACAAGAGATGCACAGTCTCGAACAAAGACTGATAATTATAACACAGTCCAACTCACTTTATGCTACGGTATCAAGCACGGAACATCTTTCCTTCTGTGGAAGGTACTCCCCTTTCCCCTATAATCAATTCAGAAAATAATTGCCATGCATTTGGACCTATATACAAACCCCCGACGTGTCTGACCTCCTCGTCATCTTTCCCCCATGACGACTAATCACGCTACCACCGTTCCTCATGCATTACCCTCAGCTGCATCCGCCTTGTCTTCACCGGAACTGTTCGTGCGAGCACATGCAGATGATGCTATCCTGTATGCAGGCACTGCAGCTGGAGCCCCACTTAGGTTCACTACTGGTAGAGCGGCGACGGCGGCGTTGATGGGTGAACCCACCATTCATAGCCTCTGGAGAACAACACAATCTACAGAAAGTAGCCCAACTGTCGAACCTCGACTTTATTGGGCGATACCTCACATGACTCACCAAAGCTCGTCACCGACTACTGCTACCAACCACACAGAAAATAATTACCCATTCGTCCATGACCAAGCATCTCTCTACGGGCAACAGCTGCGATCCAGTACGCCAACTGACATTGCAGCTGAAGGAATGAGGTTCAAAGAGGAAGCTGATCCAGAACCAGCAGCAGAACTCGATTCCGTTGTCGTAAGTGTTCGTCCCTGACACGATTCTATGAAGCTGCACAACTGATTGGAAATGATAGGTCCCTCAATTGGATTGGCGCCTCTTGGCTGAAATTTTTCGATACATAGCCAACGAGCTTGACAGTGCAGTTCCCGATGAGAACTTGCGTGAACTTGTGGCTAATATAACTTACTTACTATGGTCTATGCCTTAGTTTACTGTCCATTCCGCCTCACAGGTGCCACTTTGTTCAGTTACTCTCTCTCTTTCACCCTTTTATTCCTTGTATAGCTACGAAATGCTTATTTTTCTGCGTTCGAATCAACTTCAGCCCTAAAGTAGAAAGTCAAATGATGTCAAGCTGCTTTGTAAACCGGGACTCCAGCTAAGTCGGCATGGACATTGTCTCTCCTGAACGACGATGATAACTGTAACTCATGAAAATTTGCGGCTTAACATGCGGCATAACTGCCGCGAGGTATCGGTCCATCCTACTCGCCCTCTAATCAATTCAGACTTCTTAATCGCCGCCTCCTTGGTCGTATGGCCGGACCTAGACCCTTTCAAAATCACAAGCGACGATTCAGAAGAAGACGATGACGATCCAGACTTGCAAGTAATGCATCTCGTCGTGAATGGAGAATACGATAACTTCGAGAATAGCTACCCTCTAGGTTTGATGACGACACCACTTCCTTCTTTGCATACACTGCAATTAAACTCAATCGCACTGAGAAGCATCAATCGCCTCGAATACAGTCTCCAGGACTTGGAGCGTCTCTCAATCTGGAACTGCCATGTATCCACACAAGGCCTATTCCTCCTCTTACGCTCTGCCATCTCCCTGACTCATTTCACAATTGGAGGGAAAAGAATGCAAGTAGTAGAAAATTCCAATGACGCTTCCAGTGATCCAGTGATCCTGCCACCATCTTTCCCCCACACGCTGCAGTTTTTGCATCTAGACATCTGTGCTCTCGTCAACTGGCAGGGCAGCCCTATAAATAATCCATTTCGCCCCCGAATGGTGTCCTGGCTTGGTCACTTACATGGCCCGCTCTCTCTGTCAGTCTTCGAGTGCAAACTATTCACAAACGACATCCACCTGCCCAAAGAAATCATCTCCCTCGCAGAAGAAACCTTACGGCGTCTTAGATTCTTCATTGTGGGTAAGCAAACGCAATCCATCCGATAATGAAAGGGAATTCATAGCTGCCTCCCATAGAGACTCACGTCGGAAGCGCATATTTGTATCTCGGACGCTTGCCAAACCTACAGACTCTTGAAGTATTATGCGTCGAATCACGAGTAGCAGACGTGGTGGAGATGCTACGGTCTATCACAACTTCGACGTTCCAACATCTTTCCATCTTTATTCCTTTAACGTCCCTCGACCTGTCCTTCTCCTCCCTCAATGCGTTGAACGTTGCCGCCCATCAAGGCATTCTACGGTCCAACCGTCATATCGACATCTATCTTTTGTGTAGAGATGGAGCAAAACAAGCAGAAATGAGACAAGTATATTCAGGAATCATTGTCGGTCGCTTGTTTCACGTGATTGCTCTCGGTCGACTAGGAATCCACTGGTTTTACGATGAAGCGTATGAAAGCCGGTTCAGTATTTGTCCAGGTAGGTAATTGCTAGATACAGACGGGAAAACAGTTCACCTGTTTGGATTTCAGAATGGCGATGTGCAAGCGGTTGAATTGAAGACACCCTTGTATTAATATACATGCTTCCTGGTTTGACTACTGTACAGTATGCTCTCCATAGTTGAGAGACTAAAAATCAGCTTCTGTTGTACTATCCCAAATATTTAACTGTAATGTATATGTCGCAAACGAAAGGATAACGTACAAAATATGTTCCGTGTCGCCAGAACGTCCCACATACGCTTTAGCGTATTCGGATACTCGCTTTTCAAAGAAATTGGTCTTCCCTTCAAGAGAGATCATCTCCACAAAATCGTAGGGGTTCATCGCACAGTAGAACCGGTTGCTTCCTAGGTCTACAAGTAACCGGTCCGTAACAAACTTGATATATTCGATCATACTGTCCGCATTCATCCCGAGAATTGGCGACTTAAGCGCATCTGCATATAAGTTTCAGCTCACGAACTTCAAAAAGACGGACAATGGAAAGGAACCTTGCCAAAAGAGTTGTTCCACTTCTGACGCATCAATAATAACACCTCGCAACTCTTCATCGTTGAGTCGGTTCTTCAACGTTGAGTATACGTAACACGCAAACTGAGTGTGTAGTGCTTCATCACGGGAGATAAGTTCGTTGGAGAACGTCAATCCCGGCATTAACCCTCTTTTTTTGAGCCAGAAAATAGTCGCAAAGGAGCCGGAAAAGAAAATCCCCTCTACTGCCGCGAAGGCTACGATACGCGTAGCAAAAGACCGTCCGCTCTTGATCCAATGCAACGCCCATTCCGCTTTCCTTCGCACAGCTGGCATTTCCAGGAAAGCATGGAAAAGCCGACGTCGTTCCTCAGGATCCCGAATAAAGGAGTCAATCAACAAAGAATAAACTTCCCAGTGGACGTTCTCGATCATGGACTGAAAGCCGTAGAATAACCTAAACTCAGGAACTTGCACCTCGCAGGTGAAACGCTCAACCAAATTCTCACCCACGATAGAATCCGCCGTAGCGAAAAAGGAAAGGACATGTTCGAACATTGACCGCTCTTCTTTCGACAGATGGTTCTCCCAATGGTTACGATCCTGAGACAAGTTCATCTCCTCAGCAGACCAGACGGAAGCCTGCGCCTTTTTGTAGAAGTTATACGCCTATTGCACTCCTATCATCGACCTAATGCAATATTCAGAAAAGCGGGCTTCGTACCTCAGGATAACGGATTGGAAATAGAACAAGCCGTTCTTCAGAATCAGTCAAAATGGGTTCCGGAGGATAGTCCGTCGCTTTAGGTGTACTCGTCATCGTAGTCGGACGGTAGTTTAGATAACATCACGTGTATAAATTACTAACTGGGAAGAATCGGGGACCCGGTGCGTGCACCGCTACGATTACGTAACGATAGCTTTTTATCTTGTACACTTTGTGACTGATCAATATACGTTGGTCAAAGTTACATCGTGCTCAGCAAGACTAAAGCACTCTTACATGAGACGTGTTCCTAGAATCATGTCCCCGAACAATATCATACATTGTATCCACTTGAAATTCGGAAGATCCTCACAGATGGTAGTACAACGTCCACGCAGATGGGTTCGCCATTTGTCTCCATGCATTCCTGCATTCCCGAAACCTGTCGAGATTGATTGATGAAACTGGCAGTGCTTTCGTGTAGCCCAGTAAGTCTATTGGTGTGAATTCGACGTGGTGTTTGCTCACCAGTCAACGAGCACAACCTGATTCGTACTCCAGAGACGGTGTCAAGTTCGGCGTCCAAAATACACCCTTTTGTTTGTCAGTCACACAGGTCATCGAGTAACCAGGGGCGATCTCCTCTGGAAAGCGAATACAATGCTGTTATTGAGGGTCGCGGTCAGTTCGTTTTCCCTCCTTCCATATGGCCAGACGACGCAATGAAGGCGGCTCCGCCGTAACCCTGCATTTAGCATGTGAAGGAAACGTAACAACTACCCATACCGTCAGGGTAGTCCGTGAGATGGATTTGTAGCATCATTTGGGGTCTGTAGACGTTGCTGGAGAGAAGACAGGTAAGCTTCTCGCCTTCGAGTTCATGCCATAGTTTGCATTGCATTCTCTTGAATAGAAATACACTGTAATACTAAAATATGGACATCCTACTTTGTATCAGTACTCGGGGATACGCAAGAACACAAAGTGACACGCACCAAAGGCATAAGAATTGATTGGTTCCTTCCGCGTCGTTCCCTCCATTGAACCCAAATGCTATTATCAGATATCCCACACGGTTATCAAAGGCCTACCAACTCCGAAGGTTAGAAATCTAGAAAAAGACATTTACACCCATTTTTACACCGGGGTTCTGGAGAGTGAAACGGCCATAAAATGAGTAGAGAGTACAAGCAGGCGACCAGAATTCCAGATTCGGAGTTGACCTATTAGTTCACTGTCTGCCCTGAGAAATACTTTATGAAAAGTTACGAAATTTCTAAAAGACGTGACTTACAGGTTAGAATACTTGAACTGCCATCTTGGAGCACGGGAGGTAGCAAGCATGAAGAACGTGCAGCGTATGATGATGGTCAGAAGTAAAAAGGAAGTTGCCGGCTCCGCCTTCCGTCGATCCCGAAAGAGCAATCGACTTGGTTTTCGTTCTTACCACTTGCACCAGTCCCTCGCTGTAAGTTCTCTTGTTTCATTTCATTGTTCTATTAGTCTGCTAGTACTGACATTCCTATTTTTACTTTCTATAGCCAATATTCCTTTCAAATCGCATGAGGACGCGGTTTTTGCCACTCTTACAGATGGCCAGCGACCTGTATCGACGTTCGGCGATTCTGGCTGGTGCTTAGGACCCTGCCCAACGCGTAGTGCATTAATGAGACCCCTCGGACCGGAAAACTGATGTGCTAGATCATGACGTCGCGCGCCGTTGCAATTCAACAGGAGCCACATTGTCGATACGTGAGTTTTCGTTTCTTCTGCCCTCTGGAAGCTCGAAAAGTTATTTAAAGTTCTCAATAGGGCTAGACTCTCTGTAATATGTGTTTCCCTGATGTCCCAGATCTTTAGGAGACGACTAATTCATCCTGGAATTGGACATATATCCAACTTGGTATGTTTTCGTGCCTCCATCTATTATCAGCGGACTTGTAGCGACTAACTACACAGTATCCATGTGCTACCTTTGCGATATGATTGTTGCGGCGGTGCCCAGACGTGGCACGCATGGCCTAACCGGGTTGGAGACATGCCGAATGTAAGTCATTCATTCTCGCATTCCAAAGTTCTGAAATTCATGTGGTCCGAAAAGCGTCCACGCTGCGCCATCAGGGTCACGGATAAACGGGATGAAACATCGTGCCTGTGGAGAAATCGACTCGAAAGGTGGAATCCTATTCAGTGTGTATATCCTTCTGTGTCATTATACAATGCTCACGAACAAAATACTTACTAGTAGAATCGAACGGACGACGGAGACAGACTTCAGTGTCTTTAAATATGCTAATATTATTGCTTGCATGCGATATCGGATGCACTAGACCCCAAACGGTGCAGGAAACTTGTGCGAGCTTGGAATATCTATTTTACATCCTCCAATTTTCGGGGGTAGCTAAATTCAATGTCCCAGATATCCCTGTTACGCCATCGGGGTCAACTCTTAAACAGTATTCCACCCAGTGCCTTCCGTTTATCTAACTTGAAAGTTGGAATCCTCTCGACTGCATACTTTTTCTTCCTGCGCTTTCTGATTAATGCTTATGTTGATAGTGCCGTGTCTTGTCGATGGCAGGGATGGAGTCTTGCTTTTTCAACCCTGGAGTATTTCGGCTCTTGTTCAATACCAGCAGAACTAATCTCGAAACGAGGGGGGAAACTCGTTCCACGGTCTCAGTTCCATTTGCCATTTTGGACCTTCCAATTTTCAGGCGTCGCAGATTTAAATACCCGATATTCGGATGCTTTATCAGCCATTTCCGTGATCCCTGTACAACCCAGGCCTGCGCAAAAGGTTTGAATACGAGGTATGTTTTAGTTTACTGTCATTATCCCATTCACCCTCACTTTTCCTCTTCTTAGCTCTCTCCCCTTCTCCCATGAATTCAAGTCATACCCTCTCATCTTCTTATATTCTATCCACGCGTCTCCCGCCGTCGTACGCCTCGTCGTCGACTTTGTCGAGGTGGACGAGTTTGGTCTCGTGACCGGTATCAGTTCCCTTTTCAGAATCGTTGATTGATCAAATTTTTACTCTCACGACGACGAACAGCAAACGGTAAGCTCTTCATTATCTTTTCGTGTCTTTGTTGGGTCTAATGCTATGCAGAGCATTGTTGATACTTCAATGCTACCGGGTTCAATGGTAGAAGAGGCGCACTTGGTAAGGATTTGGTACCACACTGTTGTTTCCTCGATTTCTTACCCATTGTTCGCCAGCTCACACCTGCATTTACTGTGGTGGGCTATCAATTATTACTCAGTTTTATTCTTTCCTCATTGTTGTTCTCCTAGTCTATTCTAATGGCCGTTGTCAACACCCCTTTGAATGGGTTAGTTTTCAGGGAAGGTTCGTGCTTGATGCTTTGAATTTCTGTCGCTAGCTAACCCTTTTATTCCCTTTGTAGCCTCGTTGTTCTTGCAAGACTAGAAGACGCCACCATTTTCCGCACGAGGACGTCAAGTCAATCGGTCGCTGTTGACCTTAACTTCCCCCCTCCCAGTCTGCGGCTCTCAAGACCTCATACGTGGTGTTGGATCTGACGAAGCGTATGGATAAATACGTGCAGGGAAAAAGTCAACAAAAGTAAGGCTTTCTTGTGTCAAAGCTATAACGGTCTACTAGCAAAATGTTGACAGTCTTGAATGTACTCAAAGATGCGGCTGACGGATACTAGGTATGTGTGCTAACATTTTCCAATGTTCCGCTTTCTCTAACATTCTCCCAGACCCTGCATGGACCGCCTCCTCCTCAAATGTACGACCGCTTCCTTCCCCCCCCCTAGTGAACCGCTCGCGCAGCATCCGTAATGGTACGCGACATGACCCGGCTTCATTATTCTTGCTAACACGGTCTCCACAGGTGCTCGATCGATAAGATGAGTTCGTCTCCCATCAACTGTGCGAACCTGTGCTCGTCTACTGAGCCGTTCGGGTAGCTCACGGCAAGATGTTGGTGTTGCATTTGGTACGCAAGGTACGCGATATCTCCCTATCCCGTTTTCTGGCTGACTCCGTCTTCAGTGGAAGGGAAGATCGGTGTGCCATCGAGTCGATGGCTGACGATACGGCCAGATACTACTAGTTGTTGGGCGCTTGGAACATATTTTTTCAATGTAAGCCCTTCCACCAACGACACCCGAGACTACGCTAACAGAAATCTTCATCCAGCCTTGACCTTCGGAGCTACGTTTTGTAGTGTACGCCTCCGTCGACTGTACGGATTCTGGGTACGGCGGTTTGCAGCTTACGCCTCTGCCTCCACCTCCTGCGTCGACTATTTCTCAAGCATTGTTGTTTTCCCGGCATGGTGTTTAGTTATGGAGGCGGGCGTGGATGAAGGTAAGCCTTCCTTATCTCAATCCTGCGATACTAACACTAGTGTAGTAATGCAATCGACGCTACCACCACGTCCGTCCGTTAACAAGCTGAGAGGTGCACGGGCGGGAGACTAGGAAGATGTGCAGAAGACGTCAGACGAGAGTAAACGCAAGCGGTAAGCAGGCTCAACTGACCTCCTAATGGCTATACTGACTGGTTTCTAGGCCAATGATATCGATGCAACACTGTCAACTCGTTGGCTATACTCAACATCGCCTGGATGCACTCGATTTATCGCGGATCTGGTAAGTCTTTCGATGATTTCCATTGATTGAAACTAACGACTTTACTACAGAGGACAGGACGTTCATATTCGGCGCGCACGCGGAGAGGGGGGAGGGAACATTACCCCGCTTATGGCGCGTGTGGGAAACTGTGGAGGGAGATGGACGTGCGCGGTGGAAGTCGACCGGTAAGCACAATTGGCTGAGATCGTGATGGCGGCACTGACTAGTTCTGTAGACCGACGATATGACTACAACATATACCTTTCCCATCCGTCTCCTCGTCTACTGGTCGCAACTCGCCGTTGACGATGCGACTTGGTTTTCGGGAGTCGGCACTTGATTTATCACCCATCTAGTGAGTCTTGCTATAATTTCTATTGATTCAAACTGAGGACTTTACAGAAGTGTGAATGGAGTGCGCGCGTTCGCAGTCGGCACGCTGGGAGGAGAGGAAGGAGTGTGCGCGGAGAGGGTACAGTGCGGAGGGCTTGCGCACACGTATGCGAGGGGAACGGTATGTGGGGAGGGATGTCGCCGAGTGCAGGCGTGGATGGAGGGTGCTTGGTCGAGGGAGGAGTGACGCAGAGGGTGCTGTGGCTGTGGAGGGCGGACGGTCGATTTAGCAGGGAGTTAGTAGAGACGAGTGATTTCACGGAAGTCGCGTCGGGATGCGGAAGAGGGTTGGACAAGGCAGACAACGGCGCCAGACAAGGGGAAGACAGAGGAAGGCGATTCGTCACCCCAAGGCTCGCGCAATAAGCAGGTTTCAGAAGGATTTGCGGAGAGTGACGGCACTGAGTTGCGCCAAGGCAATAGTGGAGAGACGCGTCTTCGTTGGCCTACTTTTCTGATGCCATGGTTGGGAGTCTACGGAAATTTATAGTCTGCATATCACATTGCCAAGTAGGACTCGGACATGCCATGTTCTGCGATGGCCCACCATCTCTGAAATGTGCATGTTTGAGGGTCGGGGGAGACTTGGCCTTGAAGACAGTTTCGTCAATGAGGACGTGAAAACTTTTAGGAAGCGGGTTTGGCAGTACGAGTGCTCTTGAGTGATGCAGACCCGGAGAACGTGACCACGTCCTTCCTCGTCATCCTGCGCAACACGTTCATAGCTGGTCATCGTCAGCGTCGTCGTCAAGTCTAAGTCTGTGACGCAACACAACAATCGGACCCATGAGGTGGCTGTACCCCCTCCCTCCCTCCCATACTCACCCACAACAGTTATCGTCTTCTACAGGTCCGGGGTATATATTATACCTATCTGGCCGTTGTACGTTTGACTTTGCTGGGAAGATAGGCTAACATCAGAATTCAAGTACACATCAACGCGACATGGAGCTAGGAATCAATCATGGGCGTCTATTGATGAATAGTCATTAGAGGACGTACTATCAAACCGCTTACTGTCCGAGGACGTTAGGGAAGGATCAGCGGCTCCGTTACTCTTGGATTCGGCGAACGAGAAAGCGGCTTTCTATACCTTCAATGGTATGTTTATTGCCGTGGTTTCTTCGAGCCGCTGTTGAACCTGCCGCTTAGAACGTCGGCCGTCTAGGGGGCAGAGAGACTATTTTGGTGGACTGCGGATTTGGGATGTCGTTGGCGTCATGTACCCATCGTGTACGTGAAGAGCGACCGGTGCTTTCGAAGGAGCGACGACAGATACTCACACTGGGAGTGAAATTAGTATCTCGGAGTGACGGCGAAAAGGTTAAGTTCAAAGGAATAAATGACCTTGCTTTCCGCAAACTCAACTATAGGACAGGAATGCGACTTGTTGTCCAATTAACGTTGATAGATAGTGCGCCTTATCAAACGACGGGAAGAATTTAACATAATCTCCACGTGTGCACCGTGTCCTTCCAGCACGGACCAGTCTAGCTTCCACCACGCTATTTGCACGCCTCCCAGGAATTCGTACTTTAGCTCCCCACGTCGACTCGAGCAGCACTCCCTTGAACGCACGGACACGGGAAATAGTGAGTACAGTTAATCTACGGTGGTTTAAGTGCTTACTTACACAGTGCTCCCAAGAATTACAGGAAGTTCGCTTTCGATTCGCATCAGGCCGATTTGGAAACATTTGCGCTCCATATTTACAACTCTACAGAGACGAGAGGATTCAGCTCCGCCGTTTCGGACTAGATTACGAACATAATCATGGGGTTTAAAAGAAAAATAGAACATGTGGACGTTGACAGGAGCAACAATGACCTGGAGGATCGTCATCGTCGTTATAGACATCAACCGGTATGTCAGTCGGCAAAACAGACAGAGAAGAAATTTAAAAGTATTTCCAGGGCATCCCTCTCCCCGAAGTCACCCTTTCCGCGTTCACCGAGACCGGCCAAGCGGAATTATCTATCGAGGTTCCAATGCAGCGGTCGTACACCGGTCGAAGTCCTGTCATACCATGCTCCCTCGCGGACACTCCCTGCGCTACGCTTGGCGTTCGGGGGGTCTTCAATAGACTGAGCGCCACCCTCGGAACGTTCAAAACGTCACGCAAGCTTCGCACCATTCTCGAAGACTTCATTGAAAGGAACTACGACTTTGGCACAGCTTATGCTTTCCTTCGCCCAGTATGGAATACAAAGAACCCTAGCAACATCCAAGACGAACTACGCAGACGTGAAGGGGAAGACAGAGAGTGCCGACAAAAAGCACTGGTAGGAAACCGGATTGTCTACCCGTATTTGAGATCTCGACGTGTATGGGACCTGTGCAGCAATCGTGTGGTGCCATCGTGGGTCGCTTACGAATGGCCGACACCGATTTCGCATGCGTGGGTTGATGAGAAGGATCGTGTGGATGTGCTGACCCCTATCAACGGAAAGGAGTGGCCTGTGCCTATACCAAAGGACGCGGATCTCAACCTCATCCGGATTGAGATGCTGAATCTGGGAGTAGAGTACGTGTGGCTGGATGTGCTCTGTTTAAGACAGAAAGAGGAAGGGGGGCCGAGGGAGGATCTGCGTGTGGAGGAGTGGAGGCTGGACGTGCCCACAATTGGAGGTTTGTATAAGTATGCCGATGTGGTGATCTATCTGAGTGGGCTGGGGCGGCCGTTGAGTTTGAAGGACGGCGACTTGGACAGCAATCGGAACTGGTTTCGACGTGCATGGACACTCCAGGAGGCTACATGGGCGTACGTCATTGCCGGTGATATGCCAAATGGACCGATGCACGCACAGCGGATAGACGGCGGAAACTATGAGACTGCGCTCCTGACCAGGTTTCACAAGGAGCTGCATTCAGTGGAGGGGCGGCCAGGTCATATATTTGCTGTACTGGCAGACATGCAGAAGCGTGTGTCAACCAATCCGGTCGACAGAGTGGCCGGACTCACATTCCCTCTGCGGCCCTGTGTGATACCTGCCTATCATGAGAGCGAGTCTCTCGAGGATGCATGGATGGCGCTGGTGAATGTAATGGACCCTAGGCTGCGTACGGGCTTCTTAGTGTATCCTGGGGTTGGACTTGGATGCAAGAAATGGAGACCGACATGGGACCAGGTCATGATGGAGCCTTTGCCAAAGGATGCCGACCATCTTCACCTGGGTGTTCAGCATGATGACAAGACGGATGAGGACTGGTTTGATGGGTATTGCATTGAAAAGGGGCATGTGCGGGTATTCAACGCGGGATCGGCAGAAGGGCGTGATCGATGCGGGGAGTTGGTTGTCAAAGCCGCAGATGGGATCGCGCACAAATTCAAAATCCGCGTCACCCACCGATTTCCGATACCTGAAGATACGTACACACTGCTTGGTGACGGTCTGTACTGCCCATGGGCCGTAGGGAGACAACTGCCAGATCAGAGATTCGAGAAGGTGTCGGTGATCGTGATCGACGACCTAGAAAGGCTGAAGCTGAAGGATCTCGGTTGGGCAGCAAGATCTCGCAATGTACTTGTCTGATTTGACTACTGGTGGGGAGAAGTAATCATGGTCTTGATTTCCTGGTGTCGACAACCAGGTCTGGAAATTAGACAGGTGGAAGGAGCATAGTCATTACTTTACAGTCATAGAATTCTGTGATAGCGGGGGCAATTAATCTAATACACCATGTTTCTGCGCACGTCCGCGTCAATAGTCAGAATGGAAAACGCTTGAGCTCATGAAGGTGTTGCAGATAAAAGAAGTTCCGACTGAAAGAAATCTGGGTTTAGGTGTCATCGGGCCATGCCCAACCCACATCCGAGCTCAACAACCATTCCTCACGCCCCATAGCACCCTTCACACTGCAGCCATCATCTCTTTGACCCTGCATCCTGGTAACGTTGCCCTCCTAATAGTTTCATCCCTCTTCATATTCCACCGGTGACGCATCGAACCTCTTTTCCTTCAAGTCAAAAACGAAAAAATCGCCACGGTTCCAAAAGGAAATTTGAGCACCGTCGAGCTCAATGCGGGTAGGCCGTTGCCGAGATGGACCAGAGGGTATACCTTCGTTGGGATGTGTGGGGATCATAGTAGGGAGATGCAAGTTCCGAGGACTTGCATCACTCTTCTCACACGCATCCCCTCTTCTACTCTGTAGCCCGCATTTTAATATGAATAACTCTCTAATATTCTGACCAAAGATGTAGAACTCACTGTGCTCATTCAAACTAACCCCTGTGGTGAGCGAGCATAGAAGGCATCAAGGAAATGCGTGCATACCTCGAGTAACCAAGAGCTATTATGAATCTGTCTAGCAGTTCACACTTGGCTGGGTTAGAGTAAACGCCGCCGCATTAAAACTGACAGAATAATACATTGCCAGGCTGCAGTGAGGTGGTGGTCATTGGGACGAGAAGTCTCGTGACCGGTACCAGTTCCCCATTCGGATTTGTTGATTGATCAAAGCTTTTGCTTTTAATAATGACCACGACGACGATGGCGGCCAACGAAGGGTGAGCTTTTTTTTCTATCATCTCTTCGCGTCTTTCTTGGGTCTAATGCTTTGCAGGTCATCGTTGATACTCCAATACTACCCGGTAGCAGAGGTGGACTTTGTTCAGAAAGGTAAGGATTTGGTACCACTGTTATTTCCTCGAACTCTTACCCTTTCTTCGTCAGCTCACGTTTGCATTTACTCTGGTGAGCTATCAACTTATTACTCAGTTTTAATCTTTCCTTATCTTTGTTCTCCTAGGTCTATTTTAATGGCCGTAACCTATGAATAGTTTAGTTTTCCCGCAAGGTTCGTAGTTCATGGTCTATATTTCTCTCGCGACCTAACCCTTTTTCTTCTTTTTTGTAGCCACGCCATTCTCGCAAGATTAGAAGACGCGGCCATTTTCTGAACGAGGATGTCAAACAGCCTACTGCTACCAAGCTCAACGACAACGACAATGATCCCCCCCTCCCAGTCTATGGCTCCCAATAGATCTACCGGCCCTAAGCTCGACAACAACGGATTTCCCCCTCTTCCCAGTCTGCGACCCTCAACACATCGACCGTCCCTTAAGACCTCATGCGCGGCGTTGAATCTCACGACGTCGGTGGATACACATTCGTGCAGGGAAGTTTAGTGGAGGTAAGGATTCTTGTATCCATTCTCTATGGGTTTCCTAACAAATACTCAGTCTTGAAGAGACAGCCAACACCACATGAACATTCTACAATATCCCGCTCTCCTCATATATTTACCTAGGATTTGCATGGATTCCCTCATGAACCGCGCGACCGCCTGTCCTCGTCAACGCAGCCATTCTGGTAGCTCACTGCAAGGTATGCAGTAGCTCCCTATTCCATCTTCTGACTGACGCCGTCTTCAGTTGCGACACCGAGTCGATGACAGACGATAAGGCCAGATACGGGTTGTCCGGCTGATTTTTCAAGGTAAGGCATCCCACTGACGACGCCCGAGACTACACTAACAGAAGTTTCTATCGATTCTAACAGTGATTTCTGGAGCTACGGTCGTCTGCGGCGCATATCGATCCCTCAACACTTTCTGGCGCGTGGTGTTTAGTGTAATGATGAGGGCAGATGGAGTGTGGGAAGCACCGTCTGTAGTCGCAGGAAAGATCGGCAGGCCTCTTGTCAGAACGTGTTTTTTCAACGGTAAGCCCTTGCATGCACGATACCTGAGACAAAGCTAATACAAGATTTCATCTCGTCCAGCGCCGATGTTTGGGGCTACGGCCATTTATAGGTTGTGCCTCCGTCGAGTATTGATCCCTCAATGGTTTCTAGTTTCTGAAGCTACGGCCTTTTTCAGGTGCGTATCGATCCCTTGGCAACCCTTTCCGGCGTGTGGTGTTTAGTGGAACGACAAAGGTGGATGCACTGTGGGGATGTACTGCGAAGAAAGATCTGTGGGGGTCTTGGAACATGGTTTTTCAAGGTGAGCCCTTTGAGGCAAGACACCCGAAGCACAGCTAATACAAGATTTCGTCAATCCAGCGTCGATGTTTTGGGCCACGGCCGTTGATAGATTGGGCCTCTGCTTCTGCCAAGTGTAGATGCCTCAGCAGCTCCTCAAGCGTGGTTTTCGTAAGCCTTCTTAGTTCCATCTTGAAACTGTTTACTAACAATAGCCTAGGGAATGTACTCTGCAACCTACCTTCTCTGTCAGTTAACGTGCATGCGGGAAGCTAGGAGGGTGTGTGGAGGACGTGGGACGAGAGTTCAGGTCCGTGGTAAGCCACTTGGCTGTCATTCTAATGGCACTACTAACTAGTTTCTAGCTATCCTCAATGTCAACTGAATGCATTCGAGTTATCTCACATCTGGTGAGTATTTTGGTAATTTCTATTGATTCAATCTAACGACTTTGCTACAGAGCTTCGAAACGGACGTGGTGCACACACGGAGAGGAGAGAGTGCACAGAGTGTGCAGAACACCACTACGCGTTGGCGCGCGCAGGGAGATGGATTTGCACCGAAGTAGACCGGTAAGCAGACTCGGCCGAGATCGTCATCCCACCACTAAGTAGTTCTGTAGACGACTACAAACCCCACCCTTCCCACTTGCCTCCTCGCTTGCTAGGTTCGACGTCGAGTTGACGAGACGACTCGTATGGTGGGTCCAGCATGGGATTTTTGGGTCTACTCTCCATCCATCATTATGGTAGGTCGAGCCATCATTGTTTATTGATAGAGACTAAAGAGTTTACTAGAGAATACACAATACAGACAGAGCAGGAGTTAGCCAGCAGCGTTGAGAGTCAGCACACGCAGGGAGGGACGTGCATGCGGGAGGGACATACGTGTGTGCGTGAAAGGAACCATATGCGGGAAGGGACATCAACAGTCGGATCCTGTGGCTGTGGAGGATGGTCGGTCGAGAGGCCACCAGCCATTCTTTATAGAGACGGACATTTTCATGGAGAAAAAAAGGTGTACGCGTTTTAGCAGGGAGTTATAGGGACGAGCGATGTGACCAAAGTCGCGTCGGGACGTGGATGAGGCCGGCTACGCAACCCTCGCAGCCAAGTGTTTTCGTTCTGCACCTCCTAGATCTGAAACTCAAGCCATCCTCTCGTCACGAAAATGCCTGTCTCTGCTATTTGCCGACATATCTACTAATTGACAGCGTCTACTCCAGCCAGTCTGTACTCCACGACGACCTCCCTTACAGCTGCAGCACCCTCCACGTCACTCCTCCCTCGAGCAAGCACCATCCAGGCTCATAATGGCTCGTGTCCAGATGCTTTGCTCCTCGTACGCGTCGTCTCAAAACTCGGTCCGCTGCATGTATTTTACTTTAGCCTCAGTCAATAGACATTATACTGTGACGTACCAAATGAGTGATGAATCGACGCTGCCACCCGTAAAACCGAGCGTGTCCTCTCCGCCCTCGTAGTCAGGTCTTCTCCTTCACACCACATTGCTCCCGCGCGTCGTTCAAGTGAGCCACAGTCAGGGCGACATGGAATCACAGGGCAAGAGAATTATATTAAAGCATAATACCACTGGAATACAAGAAGTAATATACATATGAAGCGAAATAAAAGTTATGAAGAAATGTTCATGCTTCCCAGGGAAAAGTGCGTACGACTACAAGCAGCCAAAGTTTCGGACCTCATATGATCGTATAATCTCCCGGTTCCAAAGGTATGTGTTGCCGCTTGAATGAGAAGGGGCCCTATTCCGTCGTGCCATGGCCGTCGGCCAAGCGGTCTCTCGTCAAGTCATCCCAACGAGAGAGCTGAGGCGTGCTGTTGTGGGACCTCCAAATGCTCGCACGAGTGAATAGCCCTAGCCCTAGGGACCTCGACATCGGCGTAGGAAGAGCTGGGGGAGAAAGACATACGATAAGCAAAATTCGTTCTCGAGACGCGAATACTGCACAAACTTCTATTAGATCAGCCGCAACGGGGATGGGGAGCGCGTCGAGTTCACATCTTGAAGGTCGCCTTTGTGCTGACACCAGAGAACCATCATATACATAGTTTCCAAACCAGTTTCAGTGTGAAAAGGAAAGCGAAGCTGGCATGGATGGCGTCCACACCTCAAATCCACATTCATAGACTAAGGAATGGTTGACTCGGCAACATCCTTTGTGACGCTACCTTCCCGCACAAAGAAACGGCTCCAAGGGTACGAAGCAGTATGAACTGAAGAATGAGGTTCAGTAAAGAAAAATATGGAGGTAGCATAGCATGCACACTTTGCCTTCGGGCCTGTGCACGCAACCCAACTATCCTAGATACCGTGTGATTAGCGAAAGACGTTACACACAGAATCGACAACATACCTTGAACCCGATAAACGTCTCAAAGCTCGCCCCCAGCAAATGGTCAGGCGTCCACAACATCGAAGTGCTCGCTACTTGTACCACCTCGCCAACTCGTAATGAGCCGTGGCAAATGCGGATGCGGGTTCAGAGCGTGGATCCCCCATCCAGCCTCTAAGCTCTTCCGCACTCCTAGTTTCGTCGTTCCATGCGGCGCAAATTTGGAGCTGCCCTCCTGGTATCGACGGAAGGAGCATACACCCACCGTACTGATTTCAGCTACCAAAATCAAGGATTCCACAGAAATATTGGACGCGCCTTTCTTCCCTCCAAACTCGTCCTCCGTGCTGTCCTCAAGGCTCGTCGCTTCAAATACGAACGCACCCACGCAGACCTCGATGCTGAATTAGATCGCTCCCTTGAGGCAGAGGGGAGGATAGGATAGGTCCTAGGGACCTCCGATTGATTGAAAAATACTCAGCATACCGAGTAAGACGGCACTTCCTACGCGTAGAGAAATCCACATCTCGCTCGCCGGAACGTCTTGGCGCAATGCTAGTCCCAGCTGAGGGCGGTGGTATGCAGTACTTAGAATCTGCGGCAGTACAGAAAAAAACGGCGTACCCGATGTCTTCTTGGAGTACATTCTACCTGGTGTAAACTATTGTCGTTCCAAGATTGAGCTTGAGGGCAAACAAGAGATTTTGACAACGCGGTTCCCGTGTTTGATGTGAAACAGAGAGTTGGAGCACCGGAAAGCGCATGGAGGGAAAATCACGGTGGTGGTGGTAGAAGCGGAAGTTGCCGTTTTGGACCGGATCCGCGTTGGTCCTCCCAAAGAGGAATCAACCTCGAAGCACCATGCATATACGAGAACATGACCCAGGCGTGGGATTGTGGTGTCGTGCGACACAGTAGCCCCAATATCGATAGGTCAGTACTTTCTCACTTATATTTTGCACTCAGCGACATTGAAACTAAGACTGATAGATCTTTTCGTACCGCAACCTCAAACTCATGCCAGTTTTGATACACGACAATATATCGTCTTCTGGCGAGTGGGACAGATGTCGATGAGTTAGGGAGCACCATGGTAGAGGTATTCGAAGAATGGGAGGGTAAGGCGTCTCTACTCTTTGTTTCCTGCGGGCTATTGTGAAGATTCTTTCCTTCCCCTGCAAACGTCCACTCCCTCCATAATCGAAATGGATTCTGCATAATCCATCAGTGACATCCCTCCCTATTACTTACTGACCTTTTGTTAGATAGATATCTCGACCTCACGATAATCTCGACTCCCTTGGCCAAAGGACAATCAGCTCAGAAGCTCCGGGACCAAAACTCCTTTTTCGTATTCCTCCACCATCGACGATGGGTCTCGCCCATCGATCGACCAGAAATGCTTCTCGTCTGTTTGTTCTTGATGGACTGAAGATACTCAACCCAAGCTCTTTGTTCGTCAAGGTTTCTCAATGCCAAGTTGCCTCGATTTTGCACTCTCAGCTGTCAACGTCAACGTATCCATATCAATTTTGAGTGGACGTTAGTTTGGAGAAAGGGAGGCGCAGAGTTTGGCATTTCGAAGGTGGAGAGGGTCATATGATGGCTGTAGAGATGGAGCGCCGTGCATAGTTCAACTGGGAGAATGTACTAGTCTTGGGTACGTCCACTATTCTCATCTCGTTGAACTCTTGTTGACATCTAGTCGTACAGTACATAATGGTCTTCCGGTTTCTGGAAGCCACCAGGAAGCTAGACATCGGTATTGCATTTTAACAATTCCAAAGAGAACCTACTGGCTGCCGATCTCCTTCGACGTGTTATTGTTGGTGTAGACCTGTGCCGTCACTGGCATAAACGAGAGTTAGCTTTATGGTCACAATTGTCGTCTCTTCATCGATCCTCGCTTCCCTCACTGCCTCCATCTGCATCGCCGAAATATATATTTTGTGACGACCTCACCATCAAATAATGTTCCGTTCACCGTTCTCCCCACTACACTGTCAATCACATTGGACCAGTCCAATTGTTCCAAATACAAGTCTTGGCCCAAGCCTACGATGACGAGTCGCATAATGACATGGGCGGTAAGAAAACAGCGATGTCCTTTCTCGCAACGACATGCCTATCCGCCACTCGCCAAGTTCGCCGTCCTCTCTCTGAGCTGTGAGACCAAGCACCAACCACAATCTCTCAGACCAGCGCACTACGATTTCCTTTGCAAGTTTTAATTGGTATACTCCAATGCATCGCCTCACTATCCAATCTAAAACGATATGATTGACCCTACATGCTAGCACACAACCGGTCAGCGCAACATGACATCAACCATATGAGACAGCTCAATATCTCAACCGCACAGAATCCGTGGAGCATCTTCATTATCAGCTGGGCGTCGAAATGACAATGACACTCCCATTACTCCCGAACATAGCGGAGGGCATCCGGAATCGGCTTTGAAGGGTAGTTCAAGGAGGTTGTCGCCAGTAAATCACTAAATGGTTCGTTCTTGTCATTCATGTATTCACAACGAGATCAATAAATGTATCTAGCGTTACCATGATTCGAAGACCACTATGGAGATTTGTGTTTCGAGACCTCAGTCTTGACAGATATATTGGTGGATCAACATCGCCACGATTGATGCTTATCGTCTTTTACAGGTCCGGGGTATATATTATACATATCCAGCCATTGTACGTTTGAGTTCGCCGGGAAGAATCCCAGAGTAGACTAACATTAGAATGCAGGTATACATCAACGCGACATGGAGCCTAGGAATCAAGGATGGGCATCTATGGTGAGGAATAGTACTTAGAGGGTGCCTGCTTTCTGAGCAGATTAGCGGCTGATTTCAGGTCCGTAATGAACAGCTTTCTATACCTTCAAGGGTGCCGTGGTTTCTTCAAGCCGCTATTGAACCTGCCACTTAGAATGCCGACTGTCATGAGGCAGAGAGACTATTTTGGTGGACTGCGGATTTGGGATGCCGTAGGCGTCATATGCTCGTCGTGTACGTGAAGAACGACGGATGCTTTCGAAGGAGCGACGACAGATACTCACACTAGGAGTGAAATTAGTATCTCGGAGTGAAAGGCGGTGACGGCGAAATGGTTGAGTTCAAGGGAATGAATGTCCTATTGTTGCGCAAACTCAACTATATGGCAGTCCGCGACAGGAATAATTCAATATAATCACTATGTGGGTGTGTCCCTGTCCATCCAGCACGAACCAGGCCATGCTGTTTGCACAGCTCCCAGGAATTCGTACTTTACCTTCTGACAGCTCCCCCCGTCGACTCGAGCAGCACTCCCTTGAACGCACATCCTCGAAAGGACACGGGAAATAGTGAGTACAGTTAATCTACAGTGGTTTAAGTGCTTACTTACACAGCGCTCCCAAGAATCACAGGAAGTTCGCTTTCGATCCGCGTCAGGCCGATTTGGAAACATTTGCGCTCGATATTTACAACTCCACAGAGATTAAGCTCTGCCGTTTCGGACCAGAATACGAGCATAATCATGGGGTTTGTAAGAAAAATAGGACATATGGGCGCTGGTAGGAGCAACAATGACCTGGGGGATCGTTATCGTCGTTATAGACACAAGTGGGTATGTCAGTCGGCAAAACACACAGAGAAGAAATTGAAATGTATTTCCAGGCCAAACTTTCCGCGTACACCGAGACCGGCCAAGCGAAATTGTCTATCGAGGTTCCAAAGCAGCGGTCGTACACCGGTCCAAGGCCTGTCATACCATGCTCCCTCGCAGACACTCCCTGCGCTACGCTTGGCGTTCGGGGGGTCTTGGATAAACTGAATGCTACCCTCAGAACGTCACACAGTCTTCACAAAGTCATGTTTGGGCTGTGGAAGTTCCTTATTGGGAAATCGGGCCACAACCGCGACCAAGACCAAGACCAACTCTCGCTCTTGTCCATTCTTGAAGACTTCATTGAAAGGAACTACGACTTTGGCACAGCTTATGCCCTCCTTCGCCCAGTATGGAATACAGAGAATTCTGGCAACATCCAAGACGAACTATGCAGACGAGAAGGGAAAGACAGGGAGCGCCGACAAAAAGCGCTGGAAGGAAACCGGATTGTCGACCCGAATTTGACACCTCGATGTGTATGGGACCTGTGCAGCAATCGCGTGGTGCCATCGTGGATCACTGAAGAAAGGCCAACGCCGATTTCTCATGCGTGGGTTGATGAGAAGGATCGTGAGGATAAGCTGACCCCTATCAACGGGAAGGAGTGGCCTGTGCCTATACCAAAGGACGCGGATCTCAACCTCATCCGGATCGAGATGCTGAATCTGGGAGTAGAGTACGCGTGGCTGGATGTGCTCTGTTTAAGACAGAAAGAGGAAGGGGGGCCGAGGGAGGATCTGCGCGTGGAGGAGTGGAGGCTGGACGTGCCTACAATTGGAGGTGTGTATAAGCGAGACAGTCAGTATGTGCATAAAAACGTGGTGATCTACCTGAGTGGGCTGGGGCGGCCGTTGAGGTTGAAGGACGGCGACTTGGACAGCGATCGGCACTGGTTTCGACGTGCATGGACACTCCAGGAGGTCGGATCTGACCGCATCATTGCCGGTGATACGCCAGATGGACCGATGCACGCACAGCCGATAGACGGCGGGAACTACGAGACTGCGCTCCTGACCAGGTTTCACAAGGAGCTGCATTCATTGGAGAGGGGTATGCTTCATATATTTGCTGCACTGGCGGACATGCAGAAGCGCGTGTCGACAAATCCGGTCGACAGAGTGGCCGGACTCGCATTCCCTCTGCGGGTCCGTAAGATACCTGCCTACTATGAGAGCGAGACTCTCGAGGATGCATGGACGGCGCTGGTGAATGCGATGTACTCCAAGATGCGCGCGCACTTCCTCTGTGTGTATCCTGGAGTTGGACTCGGATGCAAGAAATGGAGACCAACATGGGACCAGGTCATGAAACAGCCTCTGCCAAAGGATGTCAACGAGCTGAACATAGATGTTTGGCATGATGACGAGACAGACGAGGACTGGTTTTATGGGTGTTGCATTGAAAACGGACATGTGCGGGGATTCGACGCGGGATCGGCAGAAGGGCGTGTTCGACGCGGGGAGTTGGTTGCCGAAGCCGCAGATGGGGTCACGTACACAGTCAAAATCCACGTCACCCACCAATTTCCGATACTTGAAGATACGTACACACTGCTTGGTCATGCGTACTATTGCGACTATTGGGCCGTAGGGAGACGACTGCCAGATCAGAGATTCGAGAAGGTGTCGGTGATCGTGGTGGACGACCCAGACAAAGCGCTAGCACGGAAAAGGCTGTGGAGTCTCAGTCTGACAGGAAGATCCCGCATTAGACTTGTCTGATTTGACTACCTGTGGGGAGAAGTCATCACCGTCTTGATTTCCTGGCATCGACAACCAGGTCTGGAAATCAGACAGGCAGAATGAGCGTTGTCATTGCTGTAGAGTCATAGAATTCTGTGATAGTGGGGGCAATTAATATAATACAACATGTTCTGCGCACGTCCGCATCAATAGTCAGAATGGAAAACACACTCGAGCTCGTGAAGGCAGTGTTGTAGACAAAAGAAATTCCGGCAGAAAGAAATCTGGGTTTAGGTGTCATCGGGCCGTGCCCAACCCACATCCGAGCTCAACAGCCATTCCTCACACCCCTTCACACTGCAGCCACTTTGACCCTGCATCCTGGCAATGTTGCCCTCTCAACAATTTCATCCCGATGTTGCCTCACTTCGTCCCTCTTCATATTCTACTAGCGACACGTCCAACCTCTTTTACTTCAAGTCAAAAACGAAAAAATCGCCACAGTTCCACTGTCCACAAGGAAATTTGAACACCGTCTAGTTCAATGCGTACCGAGACGACGAGTGAGGACTGGAGGGCTGCCTTCGATGGGACGTGTGGTAGGGAGACACAAGTTCCGATGGCCTGCATCACTCTTCTCGCAGACATGTGCACGCATCCCTCTTCGACGCACGTAATACGAATAACTTTCTAATATTCTGACCAAACACGTACGACTCACTGTGATCATTCAAACTAATCTCTGTGGTGAGCGAACATAGAAGGCATCAAGGAAACGTGTACATACCTCGAGTAACCACGCCAATCAAGGGCTATTGCGAATCCGTCTTGCAGTCCGCTCCATGAAAACAATTGGAGACCTAGGCCACAAACATTGACCGCAATGTGGGGCACGGCCGGGTGGTTTCAAGTTGTGAAAAGCTTGACGAAAATATAAGAGGGTATAATGAATAGCAACCGCACGCATGCCATTGTTTCATTCCATCGTCTCGGGTTTTCTTTGCCTGCCATGTGAGTACTCTGGCTTATATTTTTGGCTGGTTTCGTGGTATCCTCAACCCAGCGCACACAAATAGGAAGACGAACTCTCAATGGTGAATGTACTTGATTGCTGGTTTCTGCCACAATGTCCTTTCCTGGCTGGCAGGACTGTGGGCTTTAGGTCTACACAATGATTTCAGCTAGCCGACCTCTGAATTTTCCGTGGTGATGTGTTACGAACGTTCTCCGCCGTAGACCCCGAAGGGTAAGGAAACTATGCCGAAAGCAAACCGAAAATGATGAAGAATTGGTATAACTGATATTGCGAGGAGAAGACAGAACGACAGAGAGTAGGTTACAACAGCTCCAGATATAGAGATCGTACCACGCTGAGAATAGGCTTCAGGAAAACAAGGATCGTCGACGACTCCGACTCCGACGCGTAGATGACTCAAAACAGTGGTTGATTGATTGTCGTAATATCGTGTCCAGCACGTAGACGCCAAGGAGAGATAGATACAGCTTTAAAGGAACGTGGATATGATTCATATGCGATCCAGCCATCGAGAATTTACTTGCGCCCCTTCTTCTGCGGACTAGCGCTTCCGGCTTTGCTGGTACTAGCCCTAGGTTTTGCGGGGGTGCTCCTGGCCTTCTTCTTGGGGCTTTGGGTGTCCGCCTTCTTCCTTGTTAGAGTCTTGCGCTTCCTGGATGGCGAGTGTGCAGGTTTTTGCTCCTCCTCCTCCTCCTCCTCCTCCTCCTCCCAGTCACGCTCGCCATAGAGAAAACCAGGGTCGATGAGTTTCGGATCGATGCACAACTGGGGCGCGCGGTAGAGTACATAACTAGGAGTTGTTGTAGATTGCGCAGTCCTGTGAAAGGTAATAAGCTTTGTTTACGGATGCCAACGCGACGGACATTGACTTGCCTTTGGTCGGCGGGGAGGGACATCTCTGCTGACGGTGTGGGGTGCGGGGGAACTGTTGTAGAAATGGGTGAGCCATCTCGCTGGTCTTTATGGAAAGTACTCTTCATTGTGCTATGTGGCAGCGCGATACTAGCATCGGCGTTGAATGTTGAATGGCCCACGAGAAAGGATCATGAATAGTGTTCGACTGAGATTGATGCCATTGATATACGGTGGCATCCGGGGTAGTCGGGCTTTTTGTTCTCAACTGACAATGAAATGATCCCTTTCAGGCAATACTATAGATTTACGAATAATGAATTGACTGTCAATCTGGAAAATAACCACTCACAGCAGGTATTACGCGTGGTAAGTGTGATAAGACTTGATGCGACGAATGCGATACAGTTCATGCTCCAGTGGTCCGTCACTAGCAACACGAGAACTTCGAAAAGAGTCTACAAAGAAGTTTTTCATCGATAAGGATGCTCAGAATATCCGTTGCACACATTTCTTGAAACAAAATTGTCAACAGAGCATTCGTAGAGAGCACATTTCGGAGAATCGGCGCGTCGGAACGACGAAGTTGGAAGTTTGAATGACGCCACAGTACTGACACGTGACCTGACATCAGAATTAATAATGATCGTCTCGAGGAAGACATATAAAGAGACACTTATCCTTCTTGCTTTCCTACTTCCATCCCCACCATAAATATCGAAATCCCACGATGGCCAACACTCTTCCCGATCTCCCTTACGGCTACGATGCCCTCGAGCCCTTCATTTCTCGTCAAATCATGGAGCTTCATCACAAGAAGCACCACCAGACCTATGTCAATGCGCTGAACGCAGCTGAGGCTGCCTACGCAAAGGCATCGTCTGCCAAGGAGCGCATCGCCCTCCAGGCCGCTCTCAAGTTCAACGGTGGTGGTATGTTCGATGCGGATCGTCGAGCTGCGATGATTGCTGACTGATCCGATTGTCTTATCAGGACACATCAACCACTCGCTCTTCTGGAAGAACCTCGCTCCCGCTCACTCTGAGGGCAAAGGAAACGGCGGAGCCCTGCCTGCTGGATCTCTCAAGGATGCCATCGAGAAGACCTTTGGCAGCCTTGACGCCCTCAAGAAGGAATTTAATACTACTACCGCTGGTATCCAGGGATCTGGCTGGGGTTGGCTCGTGAGTAATCATGTTTGGTACTGCTTTCGTGTGAATGGCGTCACTCATGCCATTCCTTCGCAATTTCTAGGGACTTAACCCCACCACCAAACGTCTTGAGATCGTCACCACCGCTAACCAGGACCCTCTTCTGACTCATGTCCCCATCATCGGTGTCGACATTTGGGAGCACGCATTTTATCTCCAGTACCTCAACGTCAAAGTTGACGTATGTGTTTCACGTATTTCGTATGAGCCAAAGGCTGACTAAAAATACCCACAGTACTTGAACGCCATCTGGTCCGTTATCAACTTTGAGGAAGCTCAAAAGCGCTACGATGAAGGGGTCGCTTCCAAGCTCTAAGTCTGTTTTATGTGAGAAGAAAGCAGAAAGAAGACAGAAATTGTATTACCTCGGAGAGACTAACTGATTATCCTGTATCACCTGCGCGCTTAAAAATTGCATAACGTTTTTCTTTCTTTTTGTGGAATCCGGCCGATTTCCGAATAGTAGCGATCATGGAGCACTATCTGTTTGAGATCAACGATTACCTATCAAAGCTTCTCCAGTTTGAATCTTCATCCTCGTCAGCTACGGCACGCTATTCGAAGTATTTGGGGATATTCGCATTCTCTGGAACGGGGTAGACTTCCTTGATTTAATCAATCACTGCTAAACCTAATATTTGAATAGCAGTACCATTAACGCAACACCAATCATGGTTTCAATCGTGCAGTCCTTCATCCGACGACATGTAGAAATACCCCTGCCGCCAGGTGCTTAGCGCTCTCTAACAGAACGGCCATTTCCTTATCTTGTCTCTAGTTCAAAGCTTGTACGACACACGCCGCATACCAAACCCGCACGGATCGGTGTCTTCTTTCGACTTCCAAATTTACCACAGAGCATGATAGCTTCCAGCAACACGCACGGCTTACAAAAGCCTGAATGATTAGTGATGGGCGAATATATATGTTTTAGCGCTAGGGCTTTAATGAACGGTATACATTGAGAATGCCAACGCTGACTTCGAAATGGACTTATTTGCGGAGTACCTGGATAGGCCTGAACCCGGAAGATAAGCAGTTTAGTTCTTTTGTGTTGAACGCGTTTCATTCGAATTCCGTCGAAATGAGCATTTCTGCCCCAGCAGTTACTTTCTCTATGATATCTTTGTTCCATCTTTGCTGGAATCGTTGTCGCTTGAGATACCGTCTGATGTTCTGTTCAATCATGGTGTGTCTGCAATCGCAAAGGATAGAATGCCACTCAGATCGCCCTGAGCACATATCGAGAGCAGATTTTGACGTTCAACGTTCAACTCTTACCATAGCAACATAGTACTTATGCTAGCAAATTTTCAGTAGTGTAAAAGTTTTCGGACATGCTTTGAAGTCGATAGATAAATACACTTGATCTGCTTCAATCAAGTCGCGTTCACTTCTTCAAAATCTTGGAAATCACCCGAAAAACTCCAAGGCGTCTCGCAAATTGTACAGTTCCGACTTTCCATCAATCTCTGTTCCTGGTAAAGCGCAAATTGCTGAAATTCGAGATCAAAGCTGATCAAAGGCCCAGGAACGCATCAGGTGCGTGCGCGCCCCACGTGATGGGAACTTCTGTCAACTCCGGAGTAAACAAACCAAACGTGAACCGTGAACGCGTCTTTGCTTTTGCCCATCACCTCGTTTTTTCGCTTCCCCATTTTCCTATTACCTCCGACAATGCCTCGTAAAGCTGCTGCGACCAAAGAGACTGTCGAGCCTCGTCGTTCATCGCGTATCAAGGAACAACCCAAATCAGCCCTAGCGGTGAAGAAGGCCCCAGCGAAACCCAGGGCCAAAAAAGCAGATAAGGAGGTCAAGGCTGACAAGGAGACCAAGGCTGAGGCCGAGGAAAAGCCCAAGGCTCCTAGAGGCCGGAAGCGTAAGACCGCTGAAGAGGTGAACGGCGAGGAAGCAGAAGCGGAAAGCGAGAAAGAGCCCCCTGCGAAGAAGGTATGACCCCTCCTCTGGTGCTGTCGACCAAGCACTGATTTTTCTCTATGCAGGCCAAGCCTGCGTCCAAAGCGAAGCCTGCATCCAAGGCTGCTGCTGCTAAGCCTGCGTCCAAGCCCCCTTCGCGGGCCTCCGCCAAGCCGCCCTCCAGAGCTGCGTCCAAGAAGCCTGCTTCCAGGGCTGGATCCAAGAAACCATCCTCCAAGGCATGTTGAATTGCTTCTCTCGTCTCCTCTGGCGCTATTCTGCGGTTATCAGCCCCTTGTTGGTGGTGTAGTGGCTGTCACGGTCTCTGCTTAGTTGCTATCGATCTTCTTTTCACTCGTTGGTATGACTGGCGTGAGCACGGCGCTAATCCTCGCCTTTTGGTCTTTTTCTTTGCTTGTTTCATCTATAGATTGGCGCCCAAGAGCCTGCCGCCCCCGCAGCCACCGTTGAAGAGACCATTGCCGAGGAGCCAGAGGCTGAAGCTGCGGCTACTGCTGCTAATGGCGATGTGGAAGCTGAGGAGAAAGACAAGGTGTGTTACTTTCTACTGCAGTACTTGACTTTTGCTAAAACTGGATGCAGCCGGAAGAGGAGGAAGCCGCGCCTGCTGAAGCTTGAGCTTAACCGTCCAGCATTCAACAGCGCCTCCCCTATCACTACCCCATTCACCACTATTCTACCCGCTGCGCGTTCTTTCCTCTTTCCACATAATAGATGGGAGAGGGTGCACAGCGGGAATGTGTATCAATCTGACGACCCGAATGCGCCGAACGACCACATTCCCCTTGTTTAAATATCTCTTCCCATCGTGCTATCGTTGTCTGCTTTCCTTTTTATTGCGCCTACGCGGCACCACTAAACTGTTTAGTGTGTTGTTTTCGTATTTTATCCCCCTCGTATTGTGTGTGTGTACGGTCCGTCTTCGTTCAAAATGTAGCTCGTATCGTCCCATCGTACATCCTTGTTTCTTTGTACATTTTTTAAGTCTCTGTACATCCTTTTGTTTGGCTCGTCTGTATGTTGAAGATTATAACTATTATGTAGTCAGCTTTAGCTCCAGATATCTAAGAATGTATCTACTGTGGCGAATTTTGTGGCTTACGCTCCTCGTCCACCTCATGACGTATAATAAATCTGCTCTTGCGGATAATACTTTGGGCCGCAAACTATCTACAAGTTTCAAACTAGCAGCACAGAGGACTAACCGATTAATTTTAAGGAAATGTACAGGCGCCCACTTAAGGTTGCAGTGTTGGTTACTTCAAGTTCCACAACTGAAAAGGTCGATCCGTGGCATTTTCATCATCGCCACGGTAAAAATCTGCATACTTTGCCTTCATATCTTTTCATTCTACGAAGCCTTGAATTTTTGGGGGTCTGCTAATAGTGATGCCGTCCTTGGGGGTACGAAGTGGGAAATGCCGAATTTTTTCACCTGATAACTACCATGACGGAAACGGAAACAGAATCTACCACGACGTTTGAGTCGCTTGGACTCAGCGAACCCCTCCTCGATGCTGTCCAAAAAACTCGGATACAAGCAACCCACCCCAATACAACAGCAATGCATACCTCCCGCCCTAGAGGGGAAAGACATCATCGGTCTTGCTCCCACTGGTTCTGGTAAAACAGCTGCTTTTGCCATTCCAATCCTACAGAAACTCTGGGATGCACCGCAAGGTCTTTTTGCATGTGTGCTGTCCCCCACACATGAATTAGCGCATCAAATTGCAACTCAATTTGAGGCTCTCGGGGCCGGTATGGGTGTCCGGTGTGCGGTTATCGTCAGTGGGGATATGGACCGTGTTGCGCAGGCTGTAGTGCTTGCCAAACGGCCTCATATTCTCATTGCCACGCCTGGTAGGATTGCAGACCATCTCAGGAATACAAAAGGGTTTAGCTTGCATGCTCTTAAGTTCTTGGTCAGTTTTCTCCTGGAGCGACATTCACGCAATGATCATTTTTCTCTGGCAGGTCCTCGACGAAGCTGATCGGCTATTGGATCTTGACTTTGGTACACATCTGGATGATGTGCTCAAAGCTGTGCCAAAGCAACGAACAACATACCTCTTTTCTGCGACAATGACAACTAAAGTGTCAAAGTTACAGCGCGCCAGTCTGACGAGTCCAGTGTGTATAGAGACTTCGTCATCGTGCGTACTTTGAGTCTTCATGGAGCGATCTAACGAGTTGCTTCTAGACATCACACGGTCCCTACCCTTCTACAGTACAGTGTACTGTATCCCCTCATTCATAAGGAGGCACTACTTGTTTATCTAGTTAACTCGTTGCTGAGCAACTCAATGATTGTCTTCGTGCGCACTGTCCACGACGCACAGCGGTATGTTTTAGAGTCTCAGGTCTAGTGTGAAGTATTCATTTGCTGTAGGATCAGCATTATTCTACGCACGCTCAGCTTCAATGTGGTCCCTCTTCACGGTGATCTTACACGGAGTCAACGTATGGGGGCTTTAGCGAAATTTCGCAGCGGCGACACGAAGATTTTGGTGGCGACAGATGTCGCAAGTCGGTCCGTTCATCTGTTTGCTTAGGCGCAGCTCAAAACTCACTCAGCTTACAAGTGGTCTGGATATTCCACTCGTGGATCTCGTCATCAACTTCGACGTGCCAGGACATTCTAAAGATTACATTCATCGTGTCGGACGAACAGCGCGCGCCGGTCGTGCCGGAAAAGCTATCATGATGGTCACCCAGTACGACGTCGAACTACTGCAGCGGCTGGAATGTCTGTTGGAGAAAAAACTCGAGGAATGGCCTACAGACAAGGAAGACGTACTCGCTATGCACCCTACCGTCGATGAAGCGGGACGAGTCGCAGCAAATGAATTGAGAGAAGCCGGGAAGCAACAGAAGAGTCGCAAACGTAAGCGACAGGCTGGGGAGACTGACGATCAGGGTATTGAAGAGGTTTCACTCCTTCGTGGAGCGCGGCGCCATTGACGGATCCCGCATATCGTCATCGGGCTATGACCCGAGATATTACTTACACTGCAGCCGTGACCATGGCACAGGCGCTGGGAGCGGCGCGCCGCTGGATTCCACTTCTGGCTTCGATTGCAAGTGCAGACTTGCATTCGTCTCTGCTCTCTGCTCTCCATGTTTTACGTTAAAAGACTCTGATAATGCATGCCAAGATTGTACAAGGATTTCAGAAAGAATCGACGCCCAGCTGTGTTGATACAAATGATGATTCTTCAAGTTTTGAGTCGATTAGATACAATGCAGAAATTTCTGAATATTCTATTCTCAACTCAAAATCATTCTGACTGGATAGGTTTAGAGGTATCATTCATAGATACTCTCGTATAAATTTACAGGAGGAACAGGTACTAAACGCGGCGCCTGCATTGGTTGCAAGTACTTCGACCGTGGGGCCGCCTTATTTCGGCATTTCCCGCGACCTCTTTATCGCAGCACTGAACATGGGAACTCAAATAAATCTTCTTGTGCTGCTTACGCTCTTTCTGTTTCTGTCCTCAAGGCATTCAGTCACAAGGCGTAAACGGGGCCTTCAGGTTTTCTCCTACTGTGAGCCCGCCTTTCGTCGTTCCCGAATATTTGGCTAACATGAGACGTTCTGTAGATTTTGAACCTAACTGGCGTCGAGAGCGGTATATGGGTTGCTGAACGACATTGGGATTAGGGAATGTTCATTGGTACGTTGACAGCCGTACGCTATCTGGGGTTAAGATTTGAATAGCCAACACTTTCGTAGGAGTATAGTCGACGTTGCCTGACGGAACCACATCCCTACGTGAGGATCTCAAATCCATAAGCAAACTTGGCAAGCTTATGTACTCGCGACGGAAATTGAGAGGAGAAAAGAACACCCTCGTGCGTGCTATTACGCTCGTATTATTAACTGAAAGGAACTTGGCCCATGTTAGTCACCATTGAAATTCTCTGCGTATCCTCCAACAAGACTGGATCGCAGAATGGTGCCAACGCCACACCGGACCTTGCGGATTCTTTTTGCCTCTGCGCCAGTGGAACGTCACCAAGTAGAACGCCGCGAGTATTTGTGCCAGTATCTCCATGTATACAATTCACCAAGAGCTCCACAGTACGGCTGACTCCTGGCTGGCAGCTGACTGGTTCGCACCGGTCCAACTCATGCTAAAGGAATGATAGATATCTATAAAAGAGCTTTGACCAGACTTGCGTCGGGTCGGTGAAGTCGACGAATACGGCTGTGTTCAAGATGCCTCATGAAAATATGTCTGTTATCCCCTCGTTTTCGTCAGTTTTTTAAACTTTTTAATTGACTAGAATGGACTGCTTAACCACGAGTAGCGCAACCACGTGGATCTGAATTCGCTTCGGAATCGTAAATTTCTGTTCGCTTAGGGTCATCAGTCCTGGCTATGACGCCTCTCGGGGCAACTTATGGCCGCAATTTTCCCAGTACCTAGACGCAGCACATCACACATGTGTCTACCTAGCAATTGGTAATTATTTTTAGCGCACGTTCAGATGGGAGCACTATAAATACTTGGCTGTCGAAACACGTTGACGTTCAATGGGTCTTCTACAAGCGGTCGTGTGGACACTTTCACTCGCCCTCCTCCGGGCGTCGCCTGTGAGGAAAGCCAGCAGTGACACGTCTGTGGTGCTCAATGGACAGACCTACATCAACAAGGGAATCGTCGCATTTGGCAGGATCCCGTCAGATGCGATAGAGTCGACAGGCGACACCCTTGGGGGTTTGGGAAGTGCCATGGCGATCAAGTATGGAACGTGGAAGGATATTGGAAACGGGAGTTTCTCGGGTACACTGGTCGTGCATCCAGATCGGGGGTACAATGTGTGCGTCTGCCAGTTTGCTTGGTTTTGTCGTCATTGATATGTCTCTGTAGGGAGGGGACGATCAACTACCAGGCGCGCCAGCATGATATTGACTTTGTCTTGACGCCGTATTACGGCACGAACAATTTGAGCTTCGAGGATGCACAAGAGACGCTTGCGCTGGTATATAAGAGCACGACGCTCCAATTTGAAAGAGACCACAACAAGACTACGGGTCTTGATAGCCTTGGCGTGCGTCCTGCGATGGCGGGGTATCCCTCAGATCCACTTGCGGATCCACAGATGCCCGTGCCAATTACGATACCGAATCTGTCAATTGATGCTGAGGGAATCATCGCGAACACTGATGGATCGCAAGTGGATTGATGCCTGTCATTGATATCCGGCTAACTATTGCGTGCTGAATAGATATTGGGTGAGCGACGAGTATGGCCCGTACATTTATCGCTTCTCCGGGGACGGACAGCTGATCCAGACTATCCAACCGCCCTCAGCGATCCTTCCTCGTGACTCTGACGGGAACCTAAACTTCACGTCTGAGTCGGATCCAACCACCGGACGGGCTGGCAATCAAGGTGAAAATTCCGTCCAGGTCTAACCGTGGAGTCGATATAACTTTGGTCATATAGGTTTCGAGGGCCTCACGTTCGACGTCGAAAATAATGTTGTTTATGCGATGCTACAGTCAGCAACTATTCAGGACGGCGGAGATGACAAGACCACGTCGAGGTATACCCGCCTCTTGGCGTACGATGTGTCCAACCCCAGTGTCCGTCCTGAACTTGTCGGTGAATGGGTCGTGCCGTTACCGCAGAGCAAGAAAAACAAGACGAGGGCATGCAGCGAGATCGCGTTCGTGAGCCCGGGTGTGTTTTTCGCGTTGTCTAGGGATGGTGATGGAAAGGGAGGGGATGACCTCCAGTCCAGTTACAAGTGGGTATTCAAGTGAATTTTAGGAGAGGGAGTACTAACGAGCGTAGACAAGCAGACCTCTTTGATATCTCCAACGCCACAGACATTCATGGTACCAAGTTTGACGACCCTGCAAACCCTGTTGCCGTTGGAGGAGAACTGGATAGCAGTATCATCCCGGCTACGTACGTGTCGTTCGTCGATTACCTTGACGACGACCAGTTGGCGAGGTTTGGCCTACAGAATGGTATGTGCTGTCCTCACCTATACCTTATCTGACTGAAGTTAACCTACTTGTCAGGCGACGATGATGACGATGACAACGACACCCACATCGACGCCAAATGGGAGTCATTCTCGATTGCCCCCGTCAATGACTCGGACAACCCAAATGATTATTTCCTGTTCACAGCTGTGAGTATTAATGCAGCTTGGTTGAATAGACGCTAAAGTGTGAATATAGTCGGACAATGATTTCCTCACCACGAATGGGATTTCATTGGGACAGCCATATGATGCTGGTCAGGATGTTGACACCCAGTTTTTGGTGTTCAGAGTTACACTTCCCAGTGTAGTTGCGGGGAGTGTTCAGCGGCTCTTGGGCGTGTAAAGTATCAATGGACACTCGTGTGCTTGCTTCCTGTTACTTATTATTGCCAAATGAATCTCAGCTTGATAGAGGGATCCTACGGGGAGAGTTATCTCCTCTCTTCGCCACCAATACCAGCCTCCAGGAATGACTAGCGACGACAAGCATTCTGAGATGCAACTTCTTTCAGTGATGAATCGTCTCAGGTGTATTTCAGTAGCGAGAGCATTCAAATGTTAAGCGAAATGGTTTGCCATTCTTGTATGTCGTTGCTTTCTATCATCTCATCTCATCTCATCATCACGGTACCAAGACTTAGAATTGCCTTCAAATAAAATTTCAGTGTGGAAAATCAGATGTGGGAATCACTAACTGTGCTTGAAATATTCGAAACAGGATCATCATTGGAAGAGACTACTACGCCTCATTGCCCTTTGATTTTTGGGTCTCGAGATCTAGAAATCACGAAACTTTTCACTGGCTGAAGTCATACCGGAACCTATACTTGGTCTCTGTGTGGTACCGACGAAACGTCCCATGATTCGTACCGTGGTAATCACGCCGTTGAATGCGTCTCATGGAGCAGACGTTGGAATCCCGGGGCCTTACTCAAGTGAAAGTGAGTGGAAAGTACGAAATATACCAGCTTATGTAATATGGACTCCCTTCGGAAATGTAAAAACACAAATAAATCTATGTGAGAACCTGAACTGTCTTGAATGTCTCTTCGCAGGGTTCATGATTGAATGAGAAGAAGCAGGGACATTCTTCGCTGGGAAAAAATTACATTTATAGACGAAAAGCAAGACTGTTTCAATGACAGCGGTGATGATGCCTTCCTCATCACCGGGAAATCACTGGCGAGGGAGATCAATCGATAGTACATGATGATGAAGGTGCTGAAGTTAGATTGCAAGACACGAAGTATCCCTCTTACTCCTCACTGAAACCTTATGACCTAGCAGTCCACGATCCTGGAGTAGCTGAGTAATAACCAACCTCCGATCTAGCGGCGTGTGGATGCACGGAAGTTAACTGAGTCAATAGGGAGGGTCAGAGTCGCCGGTTATGAGTCGATTATGGATCGATTATGGAATCGATTATGCAGACCGATTATGGGTCCATAATCGACGGTAGACCTGTAACCGGTCGTCTTCCATATATGGGAGCAAGCTCACGATATATTCATAAGACGACCTGTACAACTGAGTTTAAATATAGCAGGTTCATTTTTGCTGACCACGCACCTTCCTAATAAGATATAGCATCCAAAACGGGAAGGCTCTTGCAAATGCCTTCGTGCATGGATTCCACTGTCGATAACACATAGCTCCCTCCGGTATTGACGAAAATAAAGGTTTCAACTCTGTCTTTGTTGGCAACTGCATGCATAAGACTCTGAGCTCTACTACAAATGTTCTTAGCACCGTTTTCTCAGTCATAGATCACCGTCAGTTGACCGTCAGTCTGCCATCACAGGAAGAAGACAATCCATATGGACATTTGCGCGCCGCCATCTTTCTGTCTCGATACGGGTACACCTCTACAAAAAACAATAAGAATCCAATCCCCTAGTCCCACTTTCTCTTCATCCCTGAGCACAGTCTTGCGAAACACTTCAACTTGAACATAGCTGTTACCCCAGGAAAGAAAGCGGAGCATCGTCAACATATATAGGTCGAATTCGTTGCTGAAATCTTGAATCGCGAATGAGATCGTAGAGACGAGGTATATGTCATGTCTGCATGCAGCGTAGCTCAGTCCTGGCCTCCGTAATGGATTAACCCTAAGAGAATCGTGATTTAGTACGATGGGGTAGTGCAAGAGCTCCAAGCTGCATGCTGCTTGTGTTCTGTGAGCAGCCTATCATCCAAGAAGAAGTTTTGAGACAACCGGGCGTTCGTTCGGAAGCAACTGGAAGACGTAAAATCAAGTAACTTCAAGTTTGAGAGTCGAGTTCATCAAGAGTCGGAGCGAAATTGCTATCTGAGCATCACGCAAAGCTTCGTAGAGTGTTTTTGTGTTATATAGTGTTTTCATAACATCAAGGATTATCGTGGTTGAAAATGCGGAAGCACACAGCGGGAGAAAGACGTGGCGCAGCGCGAGTACACGAAAAGTATTGGTTCAAGACGCGTGTTCCCGTTTTGGATGCTATATCTTATTAGGAAGGTGCGTGGTCAGCAAAAATGAACCTGCTATATTTAAACTCAGTTGTACAGGTCGTCTTATGAATATATCGTGAGCTTGCTCCCATATATGGAAGACGACCGGTTACAGGTCTAAATCGACGGGATGACCATAATCGACCATAATCGCATAACCGACTCGAGAGTCGGTTATGCCGATTATGAAGTCGATTATGGGTTCGATTATGCAGTCGATTATGGATCCCGTTGCCCTTACATAACAAGTCGCCGCTCAAAGTAACGGGTAGTCTATGTATTAATCATAATTACTCTTTGGATCGTTTACAAGGGTGGTCAGAGTCGAAGTCGATTATGGCACGGTTATGGGTCCATAATCGTGTTCATAATCAGTCCCATAATCGACCCATAATCGACAACTCTGACTCCCCCTAATGCAGGTCAGTGCGTGTGACTTCGTTTTGGTGATTAAGTGGCGAGGAAATTGAGGTAGGACTAGGCAGTGGCGTAAATAGGTCAGGCACCTGGGACATGGTAGGTTTGCCACGGTTATTCCGTCCTACAGCACCAGGAAGAACTCGAGGTGGAATCGAACCTGTCATCCGAAATGAGTAAGCGCTAGTACGCATGTTTACACGGATCTTAAATGGATCCTCGACAAGGCTCGACTACGCAGTAATTGCATGATACTATTTTCTTTTAATTTAAAGAAAGTGCTCTAGCGCTTATTTCCCTGAAACTAGAAGCAGATAGAACCTCGACAATCGATTAACTCTATTCAGAGTTCCCTGCCATACGGTATGCGTCATAGTTCTCGAAAGATAGGAATTCTACGGTCCGATGCCGATCGCATCCCGACGGCCGTAAAATTTTTGATCATACGAAGCATGTAACCAGCGTTCCACTTTTCCCATGGCCAAAGATATATAAAGCGCCACTCTAACTCATGGCTTTTCCCAACTTTCTCCCCCGGCAATATGAACGATACCATCACGAACGATACCCGACATGAACTGAGAGGCCCAGACGACAGCGATGCAAGGTCTGGGACGATACATGTGGACGTCTCCGAGGAAGATGATTTAGTGATAGACTGGGATGGCCCCGAAGATCCAGAAAACCCAAAAAAGTGCGCCCAAGAACCGTATTTAGGTCCTCGACGCTGATCGAACTTAAATTTAGCTGGACCTTTGCAAAGAAATGGAGAGCGACGCTCATCGTGTCGCTATTTACGTTTATCAGCCCCGTATCGTCGTCGATGGTGTCTCCGGCGATGCAACAGGTAGCACAAGATTTGGGAATTACGAGCTCGGTGGAGCTCGCAATGACCGTGTCGGTTTTTGTTTTGGCGTATGGTGAGTGTCTTATTTCTATTTCCAGGAAGAGGGATTGCTGAGAGGGGTATGTTAGCTGTTGGACCTCTGGTGAGCAAGAAATTATACTAGGAGCTCGGCAATAACACTCACGTACCTTCAATCCAGTTCCTCGGCCCGCTCAGTGAAATATACGGACGGTCAAAAGTAACACAGGTTTCAAACATGTTCTTCTTCGGTATGTCATAACCCCCGGCAGTTTCTGTCCAGCCTAATGGTTCTGTCAGTGTGGAATCTCGGATGTGGATTCGCCCAGACCAAAACACAGCTGCTAATATTCCGGTTTCTTGCCGGTCTGGGCGGAAGCACACCTTTGGCAGTTGGCGCTGGTGTTCTTGCTGACGTATGGAAAGCAGAGGAGCGAGGGAAAGCTATCGCTTTATATTCTCTAGCGCCCTTAATGGGTCCTGTCATTGGTCCTGTCGCTGGCGCCTGGATTGCCGAAAAGTCAACATGGAGATGGGTTGTAAGAGCCTTATCCACCTACTCTTTTGTATTCCGTTTCTGATGTGCTACCGCTAGTTCTTCTCCACATGCATTTTCGATATCTTCGTTCAAGGATTGGGACTTGTCTTCCTCCGAGAAAGTAAGCTCTGTCCACGGAAGTTATCGAGGTACATCCTAAACTCTTCGTTTGGCAGGCTTCGCACCGGTGCTTTTGGAGTGGAAAGCGAAGAAGATAAGGAAGGGCACAGATCCTGAGAAAGGCGGACGGAATGTACGCACTGTATTTGAGAAGTCTGGCATTCGAAGGTAAGCATTTGTTCTCCTGATCAAGGTCAATTGGGATGACGTTCTCCCTCTAGTTGGCAGCACATCTTTGGAAAAGCTCTTGTCCGACCCTTTACATTGTTCGTTCGGGAGCCCATCGTCCAGATAGTCGCTGTGTACATGGCGTTCGTATATGGAGTCTTTTATCGTAAGCTAGCTGGCGCCACTGTCGCAACCGCCGATCTGACGGGGTGAATTTTATTCAGTGTACTTGACGACAATCCCGACGATATTCAGAGAGGTATACCACCAAAGCACGGGTGTTGCAGGGCTGCACTACATCGCGCTCGGCATAGGCCTGGGCATATCCTCTCAAACCAACGCGAGGTATATGGACCGCATCTACAAGTATTTGAAGGAAAGGAATGGAGGCGTTGGAGAGCCTGAGTTCCGTGTTCGTGAGTGCCTGCTTTTTTTCTCCCGTTCAGGGTAGGTTGACTCGTCAATGTAGCTTCGATGGTGCCGGGATCGATTATACTTCCTATAGGACTGCTCTTAACTGGATGGTGTGCACAGAAGGGCATTCACTGGGTAGTGACTGACATTGGCATTGCGTTTGTCGGAGCGGGGATGATATTGAATTTCCAGGCTATGCAGACATATGTCGTGGATACGTTTACGCTGTACGCGGCATCAGGTGAGTTTATTGAGCTGTGGCTCGGTCGATGCTGATGAACCCTAGGGCTCGCCGCGGTCTCGTGTCTCCGTTCCCTAGCAGGGTTTGGGTTTCCCCTCTTTGCGCCATCCATGTATAGCAAGCTTGGATACGGAAAGGGCGACACTATTCTTGCTGTAGTCGCCATTGTTCTCGGATGCCCAGCGTATGTTGCAGTGATGTGGTTCTCGCTATGTTGTTGACCCTTTTTTTGCAGACCTTTCTTGTTCTGGAAGTACGGCAAAGCTGTGAGAATGAAGAGTCGATATACCAAGAAGCCTACATCGTCACGGTAATCTTGGACTTTGCATGCGCTCGAATAGATTTTCACGTCATGGAATTGGCACGAGTACGTTAGATTTTCGAATAATACACTCGGACAACGACGAGGTTGATAGTAAGGCTGGTGTTTATGCAAGAGGGGAGATACACAGGTTGGATGGGATGCAACGCACATCTGGTATATCCACGAGCCTGGCGCTAGGGGGTGGGTTTGGTGGTTACGCAATCCGTTTTGTACTTTGCCGTAGAAATGTAGGGGAGTGGATATAGACCTAGCGGCGACCAAGTCTATTTTGAACCTCGGTAACCGCCCAAAGAGGAAAATGGATTGAGAGTTCAAGTTCCTTTGTGCGATTTTTTGCAATGATGCACTCTGACGTTGGTTGTGACAAAGTCATGCCGCGCTTCCCTCTGGTCAAACTGTCACTCCCCCTTCTTCTCCGTGTCAACTCGTTTTTGTATCGCTGAACAACACAATCAATCTCCTCGAAGTCCGCGTGTCAATGCGGTACTCACAGTTTTCATAACACGTCAAGTTCAATATTTTCTTCCTTTCTACCATCTCTTTCCCGAGAAGGTACAGTGCCGATGCCGCTGCAATTACGATAATCTAATGAGGTGTCAATGGTCAAACTTGCAAGTCAACGGTCCTTTCACGCACAAAGTTCCTTGGAGAACGCTTGCGGCCTTCATGGAATTTGCCGCCAGGTCTGTACACGCGGAAGGACATGAGGCCTGTGAGAGGAGGAAACAAAGTTGAAGTTGACGCAACAGCATCTGGATGATGATCGGCCCGTCTCGGCCCTGACGGCTCCGCATCCATGATATTTCGCAGCGGAGATGGCCAATCAATCCAGTTTTCCAGTTTTCGCAGTGAGCAGTCAAGATGCATTTTTCCGATGTGTTCAATACAAAATAGACGCAAAAATGGTGCTAGGCCCAAAGATATCCGTCTCTTTCAAGCTTCATACGCAGAACAAAAATCTCAATATTAAGTCCCATCACAGGTCTCAGTTTGCCTGTTGTCGGATCGGCGAACTCGATGGCAACGAATTTGAGGGCGTCATCATTGATCACCGCTGCAGCAGAAATCTCTTCGCGCCCTCATGAGATTTGTACTGACAAGTTTAGCTTATGCAAGTACGGACTTGCATGATAGAATTATGTTACCGATAAGTTCAACGGAAACCCGTAGACAAGGAGATCTGTATTGTAGGGACTTGGGGAACATGTACAATCTACTAAACCCAGTGACGTCGTCTAGATGTGTTACCTGCACAGTGCAAAACAGAAATTTTGATATCAAGTCCTTCCATCTTGAATCTCTGTAAAGTTTTGATATGCTGTACGGTCAATCCCCAGCCAGGGCTCGGTGTCGGGGCAACGATATGAATGGAAACCGACTTGAGGATCTGACTGCTCCATCTTGAAGATACTACATTGAAGAATACACTGTCCATAAACCGGAATGGTTGCTGGACCATAGTGTCCATTATGCAAATTCTGATGTGTGCAAGCTGAGCAAGAAATGGAACGTGTTTGGAATCGGTGGATAGGCAAGCCAGACGTTGGAATAGAGTCTGGAGAATGGGATCGCACTCCGGCGTCGATCCACCGATTTCGATATCAAGCGTGTCTAATTGCGGCGCGAGATCCAATATATCGACAACGACCTCAGTCATCTCAACATTTTCCAGGGTCAATTTGGTGAGGGAACATCGGGACCGCAGGATGAGGGAAAGAAGCTCTGTAAGCAAACTTGATGGATAGTCCAGATCAGAGGGAGAACCAAGCTTCGTCTCTGTAAGCGCTGGTAATGTCAATGCGGCGAGAAGGTTCGGCTCAGCTGCATGCAAAACACGCAAATTCGCATGGGTGACTGGGGAGATGGCCATCCGAGATGTTGCAGGATTATCTGGATCGGCGTTATAAGGAATGCGGAAGTCACGAAGCGACGGAGCCTTCTGGATTATACGGAGGAAGGCGGCCGTTGCTTCATCATCTCCATAGTCGATACTGTTGGAGTAAGAAACAAGCTGGCTCCAGGGAAACGACTGGCGAGGATGCCATACATTGATGTATACACCAGTTAACATGGGCGCATCATCAAAGACATTGAGAGCGTCCGAGTCGTCCTGGCAGAATATCGTGATGTGCGAAAGCAAATCCAATCGGCCCCGCACCTCCAAGAAGCGTGCAGACAAAGGACTTGGAATGAAAACCACGACATTGCGCCACCGCCTACAGTGGATCATCGAAATATCCAACAATTCCGCTTTCAAAGCTAGAGGGCAGTCGGTGGAAAAGGATTCGTTGAGTTTTATGTCAAGGTAATGGTTTCCGGTGTGACTCAAGGCAGTCGTATAGAGCGAGATGGGATCCTTGCAAATCCTACGGTTGTAACGTCCCGGAGATACGATCATCCGACACCATAACAAATGGTTGCTACAACCCCTCCACAACGAACATACCCGCGCGATAAGCCAGGGTCCTGCTGCGACATTGAAAACATCGTAAAAGCCATCGTGCTGGCGAGGAAGTGTTAGGAGAAAGATTTCATGGAGAATTTCAACGAAGAGACGATGGATGGGGGGAGAAGCCACCGTTTCTGTAGTAAGAGATTCTGTAGAAGCGCCAGACATCAATGTTACTGTAGGAGTTGTGTAGGAGTGGTGGGAGTTCGCTACGGATGATCGACAAAGTGCCGTCGGAGTGTCAAATCTAGATCGTGAACCGTTTTCACGGCACGGCTCCAGTCATGGTATCTGAGCCTCTCACAATAGGATTGCGCTTTCTTTTCCAGCGATGGTGGACACATAGACAAGTCCAGTGGATAGCGGCAAATATGAAGACAGCGAGCTCAAACGCGGGAGAAGGTGCACCCAGGAAAGTTGAGTCTCCGACATAATGCCGATTGATGCCGGAAACTCCGATTTTACTGATTCCATTTAAAAAAATAAATCTACTGGAATTGAATTTCTCTTGTATTTTCTTCATACCCCTGGCATGCCCTCTGCTATCTATATGATGAGTAAGGGTCACAGCGAACGGGAAGAAAAGTTAGGAAGGAAGGAGTAGCCGCCCCGTGTGGTGGACGAGTCCGACGAACTTCTTGATCGGAATCTTCCTTTCCAACCACCAACGCTGACAGGCTTGAACCTGGAAAAATCTTCTTCGGTTTTACGATGGTTGCTTCATCGTCCAAAATAATCTGGTCCAGTATGTTGAATTTACTCATCTACTAATGTCATCACCCCCGGGCGCACTGACTCTATTTCCTGCGTAGCACCTGAACGTTGTTACGGCGACGAACAGCTCTCCAGCATTCCCAATGAAATATATGACGAAATCTTCAGCTATATACCCACTTTCGAAAAAGATGAAAGACGGTTTCTTCTTGCTTCCCTCTCCCTCGTGTGCCGCTATTTCTGCTCCGTCACTCTTCCCATAAAATTTCACGCCCTCCATTTTGACGGCCGTAACCACCTCTCTAGAGGAAGTCACCCTACATGCGTCACGTTCGGTCGTGCATTAAACAGAGATTCCCAACCAGCTAAAGCGGCAGCCTGTCTCGTCCAGGAATGCACCTTCTCAGATTGGAACATCGGCCACTGTCGTACTCTGTTCTTGAGTATATACGACCAAGCCCTTCGCCATATGACCAATATCCATACTCTTTCCCTGGTTCGAACTCCTTTGACCAAAGACCTCGTCAAGTCGATTGCTCAGTTGAGAAACCTGAAGCATCTTAACATCGACCAACGCGATTTCCGAGGTGGCCGGGTGGTGGACAATGAATTGTCGACTCGGTTGCTTGCCGTTCCTTTGAAATCAGTCAAGGCTTTGGGCGCGGATCTTTCCACGCTGCGCTTGATCAGGGATGATGTTGAAGAGTGGGCTGAGTGGATTGCTAGCGCTTTGTGTTTCTGGGTTGTAGAGCGACTCCATACGGACAGCACTGCTATTGCTACAGCTGTCTTCGAGGCCAAGTCTCCCCTTACCATCCTCGATCTTGAATGCATACAATTCAGAGATGACCTCAAACAATTTGCGCAATATTTGGATTCGATGCCGACGTTGGAGGAACTTAGTATCCACCGCATTGACATGCTACTGGACATCATGCCGAACAACATAGTAGCAGCGGCACCTTCGTTGCCTCTCCTCCCAACATCCCTGCCAAGCTTAACAAAACTACTCTGCTCACCGTATCACGCTAAACAGTTTCGCGGTTGTCCCTTAACAGAAGTTCATCTCACTGGTAGGATCCACGGTCGCATAGATTGGCACCCAATCATACTATTTGAAAAACACCTGCCGGTGACGGACATGACCATTCCACGATCCACTGCTCGCTTCGAATCTCTCAGCGCTCCTCTCGCCTCGTTTGCGGACCTGCCGACGAAAGCTTATTCGCATCTTGAAGAAATCTCTATTGGTTTGACACGCGGGGAAACAGGTCAGGTAGGTATCATGTCTTCGTGTCCGATTGGGTGTGAACTCATGCTTCTGCAGACTATCTTTGCTATTCTCAAGGACCGCTCCTTCGAAGCTGTCAAAAAAATTTCTCTTTATGACCGCTATCGCAATACTACCGAGCCTCCGCTACCTCTTTTCCCAGTCCTGCTGGCTTCGAGTGGAAAGCGCTGGTTCATTGATCAGTTGACGTCTCTATTTCCTGTCCTCAAATATGTGGGTTTCTACGGGATATGCCAATGGGAATGCAGAGGAGGGGGATGGACACAGTTGTCTGAACCTTCATTCTAATAGTTGACTCATGATATGGACATCTGTTATGGATAGCGAGAGAAGAATAACGAGCCGGTTGTGTTTCGGGAATCCGATATCGATCCAAGCCTGGGGACCCGGGAAAAATAGTCTCCATCGTGAGAGGATGGACCATCATTTGGACAATGTGTCTTAATCGCCAGGAGCCGGCAGCAACAAATCGGGCTGGAATGGGCATTTCTTGAAGTTCAAGTTCAAGTTTCTGCCCATGACGTATGGACGCGTCTGGGCGCGTTCCTAATTAAACCATAACTTTCGCGTAAATTTGAGGCAGCAACTTCGGCACAGAGAACGGCCTCGGAAGAAACTTGTGCCTGACAAGCTGCCGAGTGCCGAGCCCTTTTGGAGATAAATGCGCTTATTTTCCTTCGACATCGCCATTTCCAATACAAATGTCCAATCTGATTGCTCCTTTTTTCTCAACTCGTCTTCTGACGCCAACGGCCGCGCCACCAAATGGTCTGGAATATCATTCGCGCTGAAACAGCCGCTGAGATGCCCTCCTCGACCGGTATTCTTCCCCACAAGGTGGGGTCGAGGAAAGGGTCCAATTGAATGTTTTGCACCACGCTTGGACCCATGTCTGAGAATCCACCTGCCTACTGAATAGCGTTGCAATGGTGATCTTGGTTAGCGGTATTGATCACTGCGGAACCATTTTTTTCTGTCTCGGCTGTGTCGATTGCCCTGACTATCTGAACAGGTTTTGCTCCCTTTCTTTCTACGATTGTTGCCGCATGGTAACATTTGTTCTCCACTACGCGGTGTGCACAAGTGTGCACACTTCACCCCTCTGTCAAAGTTCATGTGTTCCGAATTTCCCCGCAAGCAATTTCACCCCTTGTCTTGAGTTGATCGCTTGGGTACTCTTCATTTGGCTTATCAGTGTTGGCCTGTCAAGTTTCGGTCCCGCGCAACGGAGTTTCTCTTTCATTTTCTCTCGCTTGCTAGACCCTACATCCATTGAACGACTTTTCTTCATACGGATCGTTGAGTCAGGTTTACGAGACTAGCTAGACCTGCATTCCTCGTTTTCCATGGTTGTCTCTATGTTTTTTTCTGGTTCAATACTTCTCCACGCTTTTAATAACCAATTCTGTTTCGATCTCAGTTTCCCCCGCACGCCACTTGGTCCCTGTGGCCTCGCTCATTATTATTTTTCAACCGCCTACAGCGAACTACTTTCCAGCCTCTCGAAGACTTTCTTTTTACGTACTACGACGCAACAAAGATGCGCAGACTGTTTCGTCCAAGCCGTGATGATTAGATTTGGCATTACCATTTTGGGAGCTCCCTAAAAAGTCGACGTTGCTTTCTGCCAACACGTAGCATTTTCTCAGGCCCTTGAGGCTCTGAGTGCACTGCATGACATGTCGACGCCCATGGAATGGAGCAGCAACAAAGAAGGTATCCACTCCTAATTTCCAAAACAAGACAATTTCCAGGAAAGTCGGCGGCTTCGGCACAGTTTGAGGGTAAAAGTATTACTGGGATTCGAAATTCCAATCGTCATCATCGGGGGAGTCAGACGACTAGCATCCTTGACCTTGTACCTCGAGGACGTCTCCCTTGAGCAAAGAGGAATTGAGTTGGCGTCCACTGACCACGACCCCGACACCTCCCTTTTTCGAAGAGACTCCTAACCAACCAGACGATCGATCATTTGCGGGAACTTTCGGTACCCCAGGAGTAACCAACCGGATAACTACCCCGCATTTTCTCGTTCTCACCACCCCACAATATGCCTCCAGTAACGACCTCGGATACCCAGCAGGAGACCCAGACGTCTTCAATTCTCAAGGAGCGTCGATTCAAGCTGAGCAGGTAAGTCTCACCTCTTGTGCGGATCTTCGGAACGGCGCTCATTGTGACTGATAACAGGGCATGCGATCGTTGTCGGTATGTGTCGTCCATTTTTTTCGGTTCGCGCGCGAATCTGACTTGGATTAGGCGGAGGAGAATAAAGTGTGATGAAGGCCATCCCTGTCAGGCCTGTCTTACTGCTAATTCAGCATGTACGTTCGAAGAGCCTGGGAAAAGGACCCACCCACACAAGTCCAAGTAAGCACCTCCTACAGTATAGCTCTTACTAGTAACTAATGGATATCCTAGACGAACTGCGACGCTGGAGGACCGGATGCACCACCTCGAAACGCTGATACAAGCAATACCGCCTGCGGTCTTTGCTGCTGGTGGTGCAGCTGCAGTGAACCCAGCTAAGCAGTCTTCTCCCACCGACATCAATAGCCCTGCCTTTGCCTTTCCCGCATTTCCCTCGGGAATCCCCCCACCTTCCTTGCATGTATTCCCGCTAACTAACCCTTCAACACATTTCTCACCACCTTCTCAATCTGCCGACGGCCGACAACGCAGTCCCAGTTCGTCTTTCCAGTCTCTCATGGGAAATCTCTTCACAGGGAGTGGCCCAGATACCCTCGCGGACGACACTTCACGGATGTCGCTCACCGCCTCATATCTGTATTTTGACGACGAGGGGTACACGCGATGGCAGGGTGAAACGTCCGGTTTGCCCCTGTTGGACCTGCTGGTCGAACGACACAATCCCTCCGAGACGGCGAGCGAAGGCACGCCATCAAACGAAACTGCATCGGCAGCCAAGAAAATTGCCAATTCTCAGGAGCCGCAATGGTTTCCCAACCGAACACCCCGGAGAACGCATATCAATCCCCAGACACTCTGGTCGATGATAACGACATACATCGAACCGGAGCTTATGGACAGGTAAATAGGTTGCCCACCGAGAGGATGATAACTAACATTCTATGGCAGTCTCGTACAATGTTATCTCTCAACGTCTTATTACATCCTCCCTTTCATACACGTCCCGACTTTCCTTGCAGACTACGGCAACCCACAAAAATGGGGTGAACCTGGATTTGCTGCGTTCATTGTCTCCATTTGTTGTCTGGCGTCTCGGCATATGGATGACCCTCGTGTTCGTGCCGATCCGAATGACAGTATTTCTGCTGGTACGCATTGGTTTGAGCTTCTTGGACGACTACGCACTCTCCCCACCGCGGACCGACCCACCCTATATACCATACAAGCCAACCTCATCGCTGCTGTATACGCTATCGGTCTTGGTCGGCTCTCAAAAGGCGCAGCCCTCCTCTCAGAAGCCATAACCGTGTCCGTCGATGCTGGTCTCCACCGTTCAGCCGACACATACGATCTTTTCGACCCGATTGAGGACGAGGTGCGGAAACGCACGTTTTGGTGTGTGTATATCTGGGATAAGCAGCTGAGTGCACATTTTGGACGACCGCCAATGATCCGGCTGAGGGACTGCGACGTGGGAGAGCCGGCGCCTGTTGATGATGAGTATATCACGCATGACGGCGTTGGTGTGCCACCTCCAGGTACTGAATGCCGCCTGAGCGCTTTCATATTTTCATTACGTATTTTCGTGGTGGCCGAGTCGGTGCTGGATGTACCACCGGCGAGGCAGACCTCGTCGCCTTTCATGGCGAAAGCAGCGGCGCTGCTGACAGGGTCCTCTGGATGCAAGCTATTGAAGGACGAGGAGATGTTGCTGGATGAGATCCACCGGAGTATACCTCCCATTTGGTCACAGTCCGCGGAGACTCTGGGTACGGAAGACACGATTCGGCTGACGCAAGCGGAGCGGTTACACTGTGCGGAGCACTTCGTACGGCTCTTGATACATCGACATCGGTTTTCGCAAATGGTCGCTGAACGGCATGCAGCGGGCGGAGATGATGAGCAGCAGACCGAAGCTGAGAAGGAAGCTATGGTCGCTGCACATAATTCGGCATTGCAGATCGCAGCTGCGCATTTGCATATTGCTAGGAAGGGGTTGATGACCTACTGTGAGGTTTTCCGGCACTTGCTTTGTGATAGGCGTTTACTGATGGAATGTTTTTAGATGGTGTTCACGTTATCCACCAACTTACCCAAGCTGGACGGACGCTCGTCGCCGTTCTACTCAACTGCAAATCTGACACGCTGCAACATCTGATACCGTCCGGTCTCGACGCACTGCGCTCTTGTATTGGTCTCCTGAGAAGATTTAGTGGTCGTTACATCTGCGGGCTTCGTTCGGGGGATCTCATGGAAGAATTCTGCCGATGTGAGTTTTCCGTAGCGCCTAGATCCATTCACTTATACTCATACTCAACAGTAACTCAAATTCCTTTGGAGGCCACCCCACAACAGGATAACGTTCAAAGTGACAGACGGCCACCTTGGATCCGCCCAGTGCGCAAGAAGGCGCCATCTATTGCGCGCTCGAATTGTAGCGGAGAATCACCCAGTCCAGAAGCCTTTTCGCCGTCTGACTTCTTAGACGCCCAAAAAGCTGCGGGGCCGTCATCGTCATTTCCTTCGGCACCCCCGTCTTCAGGAACGCCCGTAACGAAATTCGAGCAGCCGTCGTTTGCTGACGGCTCCGGGAACATGAACATGGACATCATAGGCAACGAGCAACTGTACATGTCACCGTCGGATGTCATGTCGCTCTTCAACGACGGCTCGGTCGACCTCGGGCAAATCTTCAGTCCAGAGTTTATCCAGCCACCTAGTTCTTCGGATGGGAATAATATTGGCGGGGGAGGAGAGCCGTACCTGAAAATGACCGGTATCGTTACTTCCCCATAGCGACACTGAATGCGTGGCGCATTTTCTCATTTTCTTACGTGGAAGGGACGAATCAGTGCACGCTGCAGATCATAATCAACGAAGGCAATATGTACTATGTAGCTCTGAGGATATGTGTATAATATTCTTATGTTTTTCTGTATGTCGGATATCGATTGATACGAGCCTCGTTGCTCTCAGGTCCAAAGAAAGCGCCATATGAATGCGCAGGATGCTGCTCTTGCGAATTGCTATATTAGGACAGTTCTTTCAACTTTATTCGCATTTTCACATCGGAAGCTGTCCGAGTCACGCTTAGTAGTAGATCTCAGATCTGTCACGTACCCATTTCGACTTCCCTTTGTTCAGTCATGTTATGGAAGGTAGAGTGAAACTTATTACAAAGTCCTTAAGAAAAGGCCACCGATACCCCGTTCTCCGTTCCATTCCATTCCCTTTTTCCTTCCTCTTCTAGCCTTTCGTTTTGCTTTCCATCCTTCCCCCTTCAATTCAGCTCGGCTTCTAGCCTTGCTAACAATATCGCACGGTCGCGACAGAACAATAAGACAAGCGCACAAGGCATGTCCTATTGATATTGTTTTTTGATTGCAATTTCCTGATTATGATTCAGTTCTTTTTGTTCTAGCGGATCCAATGAAACAAAAGAACGAATTTATTGGATACAGGTATATTTAAGGCCCGTCTTGACCGACGTGATTGCTTTCCCCCCGCCTGCATCAAAGCGCGCCCGCCAGACAATGGCTACCTTTTGGCCAAAGTACGGTTTCAGAGCTTGCTCCCCGGTCGACACTCTTCCCGTCGAGCTTCTCACGTACATATTCTCTTTGGCGACCCATGGCATTCCACCGGCGACGGAAGGGAAGGAAAGCCCATTGTTCGACTCGGAGAGCGTCAAGATGCCCACACGCTTGTCTGCTGTTAGCAGACACTGGCGTATGGTTGCTCGTAATACGCCAGCACTGTGGACGAGTCTCTGCGCTACGATTGCTTCCATCCATAAGACATGTCATAACGGACAGAGGCTATCTCTCTTCCACACATCTCATCTCTCCTCCCATCTCTCGCTATCTCGTAACCAAACTCTCGACATAATTATCGATGCCAGAGACCCCGACTGGGACTTCTCAGAGCCGAGGTATGTTCTTATCTCTTATGTTTTCTTCTATTGGTTAACTGGCGATCGTCATCAGTGTCGAACCCGAGTGTCGTTACACTCCACCCTTCTCTTATCAACACATGATGACTGTCATGTCCATGCTACACCCGCACATACACCGTTGGCGGTCATTTTCCATACTCACGGATACTTGGTTCCCCATGCATGTCGCCCTTTTCTATTTAAGTAATGCCCCCGCGCCTCTACTCGAGAGCCTCACTATAATGCGATGTAACGACTATATCAGCCATGCTTCTCAATTCCAGCCGATCGCTCTTAACACGCCTTTCGTGCTGGATCCCCGCACCAATCGCCTTCGCACTCTCACCCTCCGGGGCGTCTACGCAGAGTGGTCCTCTCTCACTGTACTTCGCGATCTGGAAATTCTTGAAATCACTTCGCTCTCACCTGATGTACGCCCTTCGACGGCTGACATGCATGGGATCCTCTCCGCGTGCGCTTCAAGTCTGAGAAAGTTGCGTTTAATGAATGATGCTGGGCCTTCTAGCCGCGGCGACGTCGCAGTTCGTCCAGTTACTCTTCTAATGCTAGAAGACGTTTCTATCGGCTACCGTGCCGACACGGCATGCCATGGACTGGCAAAGCTGTTCATTGGACCCAATGTACGGCAGGTGACGCTGGAGAACGATAGGTACCCAGGAGATGCGCTTGCCATTGACCCTGGCGATGTCCTTGCTGGTCTTACCTTCCCGCTGATGGAGAGGGTGGTACTGAAGGATATATCCGCTTCTCTGGAGTCCATGCACCAATTCCTCATGAACGTCCGGCATTTGGAGATAGAGTGGACGGCGGTAAAATGCCTTCTCCCTTTGCCAGATGGTTCGCGTCCCTGTCCGAAACTCGAGACACTATGTTTGCGCAGCTTCGACATAGAGGGAATTGATAGCATGGGGATTGATGTGATATTGGGCGTTCTTCGGGTACGGGGGACGAGTGCTCTCCGAGAGGTCGACGTCCATGTTAGTAGCGCTAATGCGAACACTTGTGTCGACTATCTTACGGAGATGGAGGTGGGTATGCCGCAAGTGAAGATATTTGGGGATGATGATTTCTCAGATACAGAAACCGAGAGCAGTGACCTGTCTGAGGAAGACGCATATGGGTTAGGGGGTACATTTAATGATCCGGTTTTTGATGCGCTGTTTAAGAGCCAGTCCGGATTTGATACGGTGACGACGCGGTAGTCCATGCAATTCTGATCTTCTCGAGTATGGACTTTCTTCGAGTTTTGTATTTCGTTTCGTGTTCAGTAGCAGAATTAATTGATGTTTCATGCCCGTTAAAGTAAATGGTTTGATTGAGAATTGGACGTTCGCACGCCGTACCGATTGGCAATTTTCGGAAATGCACTGGTAGAAGCAAGAACTTCGCACATCGATAACAGTCATTAGCCAACTAACCGCCTATAGAGCTTTAAGCCCATTAAGGGGGAGGGGGGGGCGAACAAATATCACGGTGACTAGGCGTTTAAGTTTAAGTTACCTACGGGCGTCTTGGTCATATAAGCCTCGGACGACGGCTTTAGGGCTATCGTAAAATTGTTGTAGTGTCGGAGAGTGGGGCGCTGGGGAATCCATCCTAGCAACGAATAAAGCGACATGCGTATATACCGCAAAGAAAGGACACGGGTTAGAGCAGCAAGCGTTGAAGATGGTGGACAGACAGGGTGGGTAAACTTGACACTTTTCAAGTACAAGTGTTGAAAAATTCAATTATCTCGCCTCAAGGTTCTTGAAAGATCATGAGAGCTCAGCTGGTGACGTGAAATTCAAGCGAAGAAGTTGCTCCTAGGTCGAGACAAGACTGAAGCAAATTATCGCCCTTTTTTTTGCACGTGTAAATTACGCATCACATTTTGACAGACTATAGAACGAAGACGGTACTGATGAATGCAGGACATGATGTAATATTGGATACAGCGACGGAAATCCATACGGTGGGAAACCTCGTCTGATCGGCCACATAGGGCCCACGGAGCGTCCCACCTTAAGACGAAGGTATGAAAAGATATCTGCAATATGCAGGCCGTCAAAACGATAGCCACAAGACGCAAAACGAGACGGAAGTCGATAGCGTCTATTGTTTCGGAGACAACCTGTCCGAAGCCTTTTGAAAGGTAAGAAGGATAACATAGCTTATATATTCAATCGGATCCCAGAGTATAATCTGAGTCGCCACATAACGGTACAAGGGCACTAGAAATTCAGTGTGGTCACCTGCGTGGTACCACGCTAGCGTGGTGCGTGACCACGCAGCCACGCAAGTCATAGTTGAACTCCAGTTGAACCCAACTAAATTTAATATATACTGCACCGCATGATGCGCGCGAGCTTTCATAATGATATCCTTATGTTTGTTTTGTTTTTGTTCCTGGCTTATCTCCAACAAAGATACCTGGTTGGACAACACTACCAAGGCTCAACTTCATCCAAATACAGTGTTTCGCACTTCGAGTCTATGGTTTTCATTTACCAGTGTATCTTAAATGTATGTACATGAAAGTATGAGAAGGCTTAATGTTTGAATTAGTACTTTTCCGTACCAAGTACGCGATAATTCTAAAGTGGTGCTGTAGACATCAATTACTCATCACTACAACATCGATAGAGCTTCCATGTGTCGAGTACTGACCCAATCAGTCATGGAGACCAACTTACTAATGACTGCTACCTTTCGGAAGATTTGCCTCGACCACGCAACCGACCACGCCAGCGTACCCTGCAGCCACGCGACCACGCAGCCACGCAGCCACACCACGCAGGCTGACCACGCTTGACCACGCTGAAAAACCACGCAGCCACGCAGGTACCACGCAGGTTTCACACATAGACCACGCCGCACATATAAGTCTGCCCTCATAAAGTGTATACTTCGTGTAATTGGCTTGTTTCTTTGGTGTTGCTCATATGAAATATAGAACATAGAACCCCACGTCGTGTACCTTATTACTTCTAGCTTGGCAAAATGCCTCCAAGGCCTTTCTATACTATTAGGATACTCATAAAATTATCTACTTCAGCTACAACGCTTTTCATGCTCTTAAACTTAGTACTACAGTTCGAATGAATTCGGAATGATATTTTCATCCGAGTGACCGAATTTTTAAGTCCTACAGAAGGACTCATTTCTGCAATAGTTGTATTTAAAATATACATGTTCTCAAGATCAAGGTGATTCTGTGCAAGGAGAGACAGAAAAGAATGGAACACGTCGACTCTCGTCGCGTTTGATGGACTTAAATCAACTTTTGATAGGGGTCCATCATTTGTCGACCACGCAGCCACGCAGGCTACCACGCTGAATTCTTCTTGCCCCCACCGCCATGATCTAGATATCTGATTGCTTTCTTTTTAAGATGAAAGCTGCAACACAGATTCGAACTAAGGGGTATATCTCTGCATTTTCCGAAATTTCACCGCGCATTAACCAACCGCGGCTTCGAAACTGATAAGCGTTATGTGTATCGTTTCGATAACTCTGACGCATGATCCTTGATCCTTGCAACAACGGCCCGCTCGGATCGGTCCACGGTTTCTATAAATTTGGGTGCACGAGTTCGGAATGACTTCTTATCTCTTTGCCCCCGACCTATCGTGATGTATGTCTTCAAGGCCTTCGGCGCCTTGACTTTCATTACACGTGGTTCTTGCAGTTGTACGCTCCGTCTATTGCTATCATTGATTGTGCTCATCGGGAAGCAGTGGTTTCAAAAAAGTTCTTGACACTCCCTCTGGGCGAAATCAGACCTGCGGGATGGCTATACGACCAGGTAGGCGACTTGGGACATTCTCCCGGTTTTACATCGATAACGGGATTCCTTCAAGCTTGTTGTACAAACAAATGGCGTTGCTGGGCATATGCATGAATTCTACGATCTGTAAGTCCAGTACTCCCAAACTTTTAGATTTGATCCTCAAACCTATCGATTTTAGAGTTTCAAAAACCGACTGGATCGGAGGAGACTCATATTACTCATACTTGGAAGAAGGTACGGCTTTAAATGTGTTATCCCTTACACTTACCGATCATTCTGCAGCCGGTAGCTATTGGTTCGTAAGTCGAACTACTTGAAGTGTCCATCCAGACACCCACCAGATGTTGAGAAATAGAACGCAATGGTGCCAAATGGTATCCTCGTTAACCATACCGTCGTCATGAACAAGACCCAAGAGTTCCTCGATTACGTTTTGGATCACCAGGATGAGACTGGATGGTTAGGCCCCGAGGTTGGAACGGACAAGCCACGTTTCTTGTGGGGAAGGTATATTTGTTTGGCTCGGGACCAATGACTTCACTGAGAATGTTGTATTAGATATCCATTCTTTTTTGGCGCGATTCAAATGGTTGAATACAACCCTGCACTGACTGACCGCGTCGTGACTGCACTCCACAAGTTTGTTGTAGTTGCAAATAAGATGCTTCGGGAAGGACTGGGAGTAGATAAATGGGCACAGACACGCTGGGAAGACTTTGTCATAGTGCTACAGTGGTACGTCGTTGGATCCTCTTGCAATTATATTGCGGATTTGTCAAACACGTTCTCAGGCTGCACGACTACCATCCACGCGGACAGGAGGATCTTCTTGTGGACACCATGGTGAGACTCAAATGGAGCGGTGTTCCTTGGGAGAAGGTGTTTTCTGAAGAGGTGAACTTGCCGCATTCTAACATGTCTCTGATTAACTTTGAAATTTTGCGCTAGTACTTCCCTACAGTGGCAGGTAGGATTCGTTTTTGACGTAAGATTGCTTAACCTTCACGCGACTGACATCTAGTGGAGACGCTCGAAAACCCGCTCGGCCTTGAACTTTCGGTGACACTGTCTTTTCCTGCACAAACATTGTCTAACTTGTGTCATCTCGCCGCAGTGGCACGGTGTTAATATGGCAGAAGGTATGAAAGCGCTGCCTTCTACTTATCGGTTTACGCACAACGTGTCGGATCTACGAGCGGCAAGCGATGGGTGGGATTTGATGTTCCGCTATCATGGGAGACCGTCTGGGGCATATGCTGCAGACGAAATGCTGGCTGGATTAGAAGCGGTTCGAGGGTGGGTTCACTAGTCACCGTTTCTCTTGTTGTTACTGACGCTACCACTTTGTAGGACAGAGCTCTGCTTGGTCGTGGTCAGCATTCCTATGTTTTCGTGATGGCCTTTGATTCTAAAGAATGTGTAGGAACTAATGTTCTCGTATGTCTCTATCACCATGGCCGTCACCTTAAGCAAACGCGTTTCTTCGCAGAGGTTCCTACCTCTATCAAGTTTCAGGAGACCCAAAGTACGCTGATCGGGTATATTGTTTCACTCGCATCGTTAGTCTTTGTGAATGGCTGTCGTGCGTAGATCGAACGGGTGGCTTATAATGCATTGCCTGCAACAATAACTGCAAGTAAGCTCCTGTGTCTGGTGCCGTTGTAGGTACTAATAGGTGAACCAGATATGTGGGGCAGGCAGTACCTAGCACAATCGAATCAGATAGCTGCAAAGAATATGACGCCGTGAGTTGTGCAATTGATATGGTTGTTCCCGGCCGACCTTTTTACAGGAATCCATTCCCGGAAGATGGGTAAGTATCGGTGTTCCCAAGTATACCCTTCAATTCTAAATCTTCAAGACCTGAATCAAACATCTTCGGTCTAGAGCCCAATTATCCGTAGGAGAATTCTCCTAGCTGGTTATTCACGTTTTATTTCATTTCCGTTAGGTGTTGTACAGTCAATTTCCCTCAGGGATGGCCAAAATACATCACCAATGCATTTTTAACAACCGGGGATAGCGAGTCGCTAATTCATCTCTTCCTTGGCCCTTTCAGCACATCTACTGTCTTGGCGAAAGGTATGCTACTTTCAAATCTAAGCAACTAAGATTTCTTATCTTACCTCTCTGTAGATAATGCAGTATCGGTTGACGTACACACACAATATCCATTCAGCGACACGCTCGTGACGACGGTTACGGCGATGAAGGCGTTTACTTACTTCGTTCGTATCCCGAGGTGGGTTATTGGCGGAACAATTTCGATCAACGGTGGCGCTCCCAAGGCCTTGACACCCAATGAGAACGGGTTGCAGCCTGTCGATATTGGTGCAGGGACCACTGAAATCGCACTTGAACTTCCTGCGGATATTACCATCGGTATGTACGCTTTCCCTTTACCGCTGTAGAAGCCATTTCCTCATAAATGCTGTCTCAGAGAACAGGCCCCACGGTTCCATAGCGGTCCACAGAGGTCCTCTGAATTACGCCTTTGATAGTATGTCGCTGCGTGGTTCTACAGGCGCTTCGCTGACGCAGTCATCCTACTTTCCGTTAGTCCAGCGTTCAGAGACGGTTCTTAAGACCGACCCACGCCAAAGCTTTGCTGTGGATCTCCAATATGATGCCAAGGAAGATTGGGAATACGCTATCGATCCTTCGACGTTGAAGTTCCACCAGCGTCAGGTCTCTAGTTTACCTTCACCGGTTTGGGATTATGGGTTACCTCCAGTGGCGATTACCGCGACGGCCTGTCTCGTCGATTGGCCTGTAGATGGCGATATGTTTGCTGCCAGTCCGCCTGAAAATCCGGGCTGTGTCGGGCCTGAGAGGGTAATCGTGCTGTCACCGTTTGGGGTAGGTGGTTTCGAGTTGCTCGCATCTTGTTATCATTGATTTTCTTGCAGGCGACAAAGCTGCGTATTAGTGAATTCCCGGTCTTCAAGTCAAATAACCTTCAACCTAATGGGGTGGATGATATATATTTGGAGCAGATTCCTTTGCGCGATACGCTTTGATGTCAAGAATAATGGAAACCGAACCATACAAACGTCTCGTCTATTTGACTAATATTAGAAATGCCGCTAAGTCTCATTAATAAATCGTGAATGATCAGGCTAGGGATCCCTCGCCGACTCGAGTATATACATCGTTGTAGTTATGAAGGTCGAAATTCGAGCGAAGCGGGAGAATTTCTGTGACATTTGGATAGCTTACGCTATATTCAAGTTTGACAATGTGAAAGATTTCAAGGTGGGACATTGTGGCGTGGGAGTTTTTCTCCAACTGTGACTATCAACAACCTTCTTGTGCCATTCTAAACAAGGTGTTCTAGGGGAATAACTGTATTTTGCAATTGAACCTCTACTAGTAAGTGTATCTCGACTATCTATCTGTTATTGCGCTTTCTAATAGAATGTCTTCCCGAGGTATAACTTTAATGCGGTATGATTCAGATAGCTATATAGGGTAGAAAGCAGCGTGCTGACAATGCAACTGCTTCAGATGAACGAAAAATGCCCTCGGTGTGGATTTACCCAAAATCCTATCCCATTCTCAGCCAGCCGCGACTTGAGTTCGAGTGGAGCTCATGTCATTGACCTATTGCGGTCGGGAGAGTCGTCGCTTACTGTTGATCTACCGTCACTAGATGACAGCTCTCAGCGCTTAGAGCGCCGTCTCTCTACTCTTGATTCCAAATTGTCGGAACTTGAGGCCGTGGCAGACCGTCTCCGTGCCGAACAACGCCAAATCCGATCTGAGCTGGACGCGCAGCGATCTCTCATGGCTCCTGTTCGTCGCATTCCAGCAGAGATCCTTCTACATATCTTCGAATTGGTGTCCATGGATGAAACATGCACCCTCAATACCGAAAATGCTCCTTGGGTGTTCGGGCATGTGTGTTGCTTCTGGAGGACTGTCGCTATCACGTCTCCTGTGCTATGGTCTACCATCCGTACACATCTTGACCTTCAAGTTCACCCCTACAAAATTCCTCTAGCTCTTCAACGGCATCTGGACCTTTCATCTGAGTGTCCCCTCCACCTGGATATTGATCTGTATCGCCAAGCTGACAGCGATACAATCCGCCAAGTTGTGGCGTTGATTGTTCGTCACTCGCTTCGATGGGAGACCCTGAAAATTACACTGTCACCGAGTACGTTGTCAATGTTCTCCCGGGTGAGCGATCGTCTGCCTCGACTTCGCTACCTGGCAGTGTTTGTCAAGAATTACTACGGAGATGGAGCCATCATACCCGAGCCCTATCCATTTTTTTTCATTGCACCCGCTCTCGTAGAAGCAAAGATCCATTGCATCCCAGTATTTGACCTTCCAGTTCCGCTTCCCCAACTACACGTCTTTGACGGTTACTTTCGCAATCCTAGCGAAGTACACGACCTCCTCAGACAGGCACCCAACCTCGTGAAATTCGCTTTTTCAAGTATGGTTAGTTCGCGGGACACCAATCCATCGCCGATATTCCATGAATATCTGCGCAGCATAACATGTACCTCTCATGAGCTGAAGATTTTGTCTGCTGGGACATTTCCGGCTCTCGAAGAAATCGACGGGAAAGAGAGTAAATGGGATGATGAGGCGGTAGACACGATAAACCATATTGCAGAGCGGTCGTGTTGCTCCATCCGCACCTTTCATGCTGGATCCATTCTGTCATTCACCCGGTTTGCTACTCTACTATCGATCAGATCATCCTTGACCGTCCTCAGTATGACGATGGGAGGCTGGAACGTTTCGAACAGCTCTATGCCTCATCTCGCCATATATGCTGCTCTTTTGATTTCAGAAACGCAACCATATCTTTTACCTTGCCTACGCGAACTTGTCCTGAAGGAGTTCAGCGGCTACAACTGCAAAAATACAGCACCATTTACGTGCCCAGAGTTCTATGAAATGGTGCAATCTAGGCGAACCCCTCCCGCTCCCGTTTCACGTCTAGGGGCATTGACTTTAGTGCTCCGATGTTTGGAATACTATGACCTCAAGCTTAAAGACTCGCGGTTTATGCGTTTGTGGGCGATGGAAGAGGAAGGGTTAGTGGTACATATCGTACCACCCTGGGAGGAGCTGGTTGATGGATGACTAGGTTCAAATCGTGCAGAATGCGAGGCATTGGCTATTTCGTGAATATGGTGACTAAACCGTCCACTCATCTACCAGATTCAAGGGCGTTCTCAAATGGAAATCTTAGAAAAGAAAATATCAATCGTGTCCAGGCGGGTATTCAATAGGCTCAGGTAATGTCAATGTGAGTTTTCACGCTAAAAGCTTCCTTGCTGTGGAGTGCTCAAATCATTTGTTTGGGACATAGAAATCACTTATGAATGTTCGAACGTTTGCCGCTCCCATGTCGCTTTATCTAACTGCTCTCTGTAGACATGAATTCTCAAGAATCGACCACTTTCTATGGAATGTTCATCGTCCTGTACACTGCTTGGGATAGAGCGAGTCAACCTTTCACCACTGAATCAGATGGCATCGACTAATTTACTCTTTCCAGAATGCTTACATCGATTAACCCCTCTGCTACATTTGAACGTTACCAAACATCCTGTAGATGTGTGGGTTCCCGCGAGTCAGGTAATCCCGGAAGAACCTGCAGCATGAAATCATCGATATCATTTGTCAGAATCAGTAGGCATTCCACTTGGGCCGAAGGTGCAGTCTCTGCCTGATCTTGTCAGCGTCGCTCAGGGCACTTGAGCTAAGTTCACCAGGCTTACACGCAGTAAGCCCTATGTATACCAGCATTTTATTATTCTGTTTGGCCAGGCCAAGAGCATCGCATAATTTCGTATTTTCGCGAATTGCATGAAGCTAATCGATTGATCACCGGTACCTAGGACGAAGCATACGCAAGGGTCGTAACTCACCGGAACTGCCGAATTCCGTGGCAAGCCGGGTCGTCCTCAACCGGTGTGTTCAACCGGCTAAATTTCCTGTCCCCGAGCACCAGATCGTGCCTCGGATATTCCCGCCAAGACGAGAGCGGGCCTGAGCGGGTAGCAGACGGAAGCTCTGTATTGGCTCTGTCTTCGTCCGAGCCCATTGGTCACTGCTCAATCGCTCATGCACACTCAAGGTTCACGGCGCTGATTGGAGTAGACTTCATCTGCCTTTGGTTTGGCTTTTAATCAAGTCGATTCACTAAAGTGTGTACGCGTCAACGGGTGGCGGCGGTGACTGGCGCGTAATACTTCACCAAGTTGATTCAATGTTAACGTTTTATTTCAGTCTCCGTTTACAGAAAGGTCCCTCAGTGATTAGCACTCAGTGACGGGAGTGCATTTCAGGTTTATTACTCTTCACAGAAGTCTGCACCATGACGCTGAGGTTCAAATCGACTGACGTTGTCCAACAAAGGAGCCCCTACGTTTTGTCGCTCTGATGATGCATATATTATTCATATTCGGCTCGGGCACTTACCGTAACACAGCCACAGGGGAAAACGTGAAGCTCATTGACACAATTTGCTTTTGACGTTCCTCCTCCGTACTCACATATTATTGGTTGTATCATGAGTACATTTCGGCTTACATTCTTTGACAAAGGCATAAATTGGAAGGGACCGTGGGTGTCCGTTACCTACCAACTAGCCCCTTTTTAGCTCTGCACAAACGTTACCACTATGTCCTCTCCTTCCTCTATTCGTAACTCTGCGCCTCTCCACTGGGGTCAAGCCTGTATTCATTGCCGCCGACGAAAAATGGTTAGCGCTTTTGCTGCTTACCAGTGTCGCACCTAGTCTTAAGTTACTTGTTCTGTGCAGCGATGCGACGGTGCTCGCCCCATTTGCGGACAGTGCACTCGAGGAAACCGATCCGAAGATTGTCAATATAGGGACAGTCAGGGCCGTACGAAGATGGAAGTCCTCGAAGAAAATATAAGTCGAGTCGAGGCTCGAATTCGCGAGCTTGAAAACCCACAGGAACAGGGCCCGCCTGTCCTTCTGAGTGACCCTTATTCAGCTAATGGTTCCTCTTCGAATCTCGGTATATCCACTGTCTCTTTCATCCTCAAATCGAGCTAATGTATAGGTGTATCTCCTGGTACTCAGAGCCGGTTCCCCCATTGGTTTATGGCTGGTGGACATTACCAGAGCCTCCTCTGGAACTCAAAACTGTCCTGTTCGTTCTTTTACCCTGTTGATACTGATACCAAGTCTAAAAACAATATTCACGACTTATAGGATCGATAGATTTCTCGACTGTGCCTCAGAGTACGGATTCTTTATGAACGTTTCCCGCTTTCGATCAGCGGCCCTTGATCCTTCTGCATACTACTACCGGCCATTACCAGCACTCATGACGACTATCTACCTATTGGGAATTTTCCTCTCGCATACGCCGTCTTTGACCGTCCACGAAAAGACGTTCCTTGAGCGAGCACTGACAGACGTATCCGGTGCACTCTCCAATCATCACCCTCAGAAATTTGTGCAAACCATACAGGCGGAAGCTCTGTTGGCGTCTTACTTCCTAGCGTCCGGACGCTTCCTAGAAGGAAAGTACCATATCACGGCGGCCCTTTCCCTAGGTCTCAGTATTGGACTGAACAAAGTACGATCCGACCGAAATACCTCCCCGGGTCTGGTGACAATTCTTCCAGCACCGCAGGATGCCATCGAAGAAGGCGAGCGCGTCGACGCTTGCTGGATAGTTTTGATCTTGGATAAATGTTGGGCAGTCGCTTTGGCGTCGGCACCCAGTTCTACGTGCCCTTCCGATCTCGTTGGAATTCAAATCGATACCCCGTGGCCTCTTGAAGTCCAAGATTACGAGCATGTACGTTTGACTTCTATCTCATATGCCTCTTTGCCGACGTAAAATTTCTTTAGGGAGGGTTTTCCTCGAGTATGGTGTGCAGTTATACCGTTCAGAAGTATCTTAGAGGTGCGCCTACTTCAGGCGGAAATGAGATGTCGACAAAGGCGCTGCATGTCAAAGCGTCGCTCTTATGGGAGCGTGCAACCGACTTGATAAGGAACTGGAAATCTGGTATGTGGGCCGCCCTCGTCCTTCCATCATTTCTAAACGATAATCCCAACATCAATGTAGACATGACCCAGCAGGAGTCGATTGACTTTTACGCGTCGTTTGCGGCCTTGGACGGCCTACTTGAGAATCTGCGAAGCGCCCTTCCATCACTAAATGAAGCAGCCAACCCGACATCTGCCGAAAGGAGAACTCTGTTTGTTGCCCATAATTTGACCTACGCCACGATCATGCAGTTGTATGGTCTATTCGCGAGGGTCGACACGCAGTCCAAGGATAAAGTTCTCATGGCTGCTCAAGCTGTATTTCAAATGACCGGTACCGTGCCGCATGGATCGCCCATCAATCCAATTATTGGAGTAGGTCCGACTTGCCATCGTAGATTTTTTATACCTAATCTCTCTTTGACCAGACAGTCTGGATATCCGCGGGTCAAGTCCTACTTGAGGAATTGGTTGCATTGAGGGCATCTCGCTCGGCACATGGCCCTGCCAATGTCAGGGAAACAGAACTTCTTGGTGTCTTTAATGCCGGATTTCAGGATATGAACCTCTTGGCGGAAAGCTGCATTCTCTTAAGTAAGTCGGAATTGGTATGAGATATTCAACGCTAACTATCTAAACCTACGTGATGTAGAGTACCAGGTGATGCAAATACAGGAAGCATTCACTGCATTGTAGTTGCTGGTTTCTAATTGAAGGATGTACTTATAATTTGATTAATTGACAATACACTGCCTTAGCAGGAAAACTGGAAAACTGGATTGATTGGCCACCTTTGCTGATACAGCTCAGGTAAATAAGCGCAAACTAGTCTACCTCGGTAGCTCGTTGTAAGTACGGTTACATATAGTAAGCAAACGGTCAAGAAGATGAGATATGAGATAAAAAGGCGGAAATGAATGATGTCATTTACGGCCCGTTCGGCCCTGCCGGGCCCTCTCCGACAATAGTCACACCGTCACAACGATGGTGTGACACTTTGCTCGGCGCTCTGCTCTTATCCAACAACAGCGATGTCGACCTCAAGAGGTCGGGTCGAAGACACCTATGAAGCGCAAAACGACCAGCGACTAGACGAGCTGCATTCCAAGATACGTACGTTACGTGGCGTCAGTCAAGATTTGTCTTGCTTTCAAAATTCACGATACCGACACTCAGTGTGCAGATTACCACCGACATTAACGACGACGTTGAGCGACAGAATTTAATCCTTGATGATACCGTATGAAGAGTATGCCTTTTCTATCACTGGACCTCATTTGTTATCATATACAGGGCAATTCATTCTCCTCGTTTGGCGCTACGCTAGCGCAGACATCACGGCGGGCAGGACAAGCATTCGGTATCGGTCAAGGGGGGCTGAAGTCATGGCGAGTAGCTATTTACGTCGTCCTCGGATTCATTGGGCTGTGGCTGTCTCTGAAAATCTTTTGGTGGTGGCAGTCTGGGTGAATGTGTTTGGCTTACTGGGTTACATGTGCGCAGCGTTTCTTTCTTCATTTTCGTTTTCTAACCATGATCATGCTGCCAGATATCTCCTGTATTTATTCACTTCGATGGATTTTTTGTTATTCTTGACCACACACGAATACTGGCTCAGGGGACCTTCAAGCTTCCGCTGACATTATACAGGCTATATGTATGCCCCCTCACTCAATATCCTTGATAGAACTCCTGTTCCATTATGACTTCGACGCCTCATTTTCTGCGACCTGTGTGACGTTCCTACTCGATCGATCACCGTCTGACGAATTCGAGAACCATCTGTACTGCGCTGAGCATAGTGGGGTGAAGATATTGCGCCGGCCCGCAAAGAGTTGGTATTGAGGCCTTAGCACCAGCTTCTATTTCGGCGTACGTATCATTCAAAAGCCAATTGAACATATATGTTGACTAATCAACAGTCAGCGAAGCATTTGGAGGAGACTAGAACAGATAGATGCCTGCATTGGAAGCATTTTAAGACCTGCTGACATCCATCATTGAAGTTCAGCGACGCAAGGGTCCCGTAGCCCTGGAAGTCGCGTGCCGGTCGGCTCCGTTTCGTTTCTTGAACTGATTATAACTAGGAGAATGCTTTCTGGCCATGTATACCAAATGGATACCCGGTACAGTTCAACATATCTTATACTTGTCTCTCGAATGTTTATCAGCTAGTTCAGAGACCGAACCGTTTGGTTCATGAGAGGTGACAGGAAAGACCATCTGTATTGTTTTCTGCTTCTGTTTCCGAGTGGCGGGGAGGATGTTCATTCTGGTTTTCTTAAGCTAGGTCCTCCTATATTCCGAGAAAATCAACCGGCACCAGCCGCGGTTCCATCACCCTCATCTGCAAGCTGTGAAAACGCGGGCTTTTTCACGGTATCTTCCGTGGTCGCGTTTCATTTTATGTAATTTCTCTTTCCCAATCGCAACCTTTCACATCTTTCTCGACTTCAGTAGTCAAGTCTAGGTTCCGAAGGTCGCTGCCAATGACAGCACGAGATAATACTGGCTTTTGTACAGTAAGTGTCCATGTACTGATCACGTACCTATTCTGTGCTTGGGAAAATATCTGAGAACCAATTTTATCTGCAGCTTGCGATTAGCATAAGCTAGTCATCTGACCGCGCCGCGGAAAAGCAATCCAGGTCTTGCCATTGGCTGTAAGTTGCAAGCCATGACGACACTCGCGATGGTCTTATTCGCCTCAGACATTCCCGATGCGATATTATTTGTCCACTTCATTTTCCGGGACAAACATGTATTCCCTCTACATCGTTACCTCTTCATCGTAAACGCGGACATTTGTCGTTTCTATATTTGCTCCTATCTCCCCACATCGCAACACGACGTGGAGGCTGTGATCCCCGCGCTGGCACAATTGATATCGGCTCAGACTGAGCCCTGGTCGGCAGAGGGTAATTTTGGGCATCCGTTGGGCGCGTATCTTATCTCTTTGGCTTTTGAAATCCGTTGACGACTCGTTTAACAGAATTCTTCCTTCGTTCAACAGAATTTTCGCTTGTCGCCTTCAAGTGCCCGTCTGACTGAGACCAGAGGTGCTGTCTCATCATACCCTACTCGAGCGCAAACCTTTGAAACAAATTAGAGAATCCGGCTTCGAACGTCTATGTAAGTCTATCCGCATTAGATGCGATATCTGGCTAGATTAAGCAACAAGTGCCTCCCAAGACCTCATTTAGTACCTCAAACTAGTACCCATGGTTTCAAACTTATCCCCTGCTTCAAGTATCTCCCAGCCGCGTCCTCGACTTTCATTTTCTCGGGTCGGTAACGCACTGTTGCCGTAGGTTCATGCCCAAAACCATCTGCTGTAACCATCTTGGGAATGAGATGCGGGGTCAAAAGCAGCTGATCTGTGTCTGGGAAAATGCGGGGTAGTGATCATATGCCCATTAGGCATAAGAAGCGCTCCTGCCTTGTGTTCCGCGGATTCGCAGGAATGGATGGGTCACATGTGAACCACCGGCTCAATTCAAAAGATGACCTCAGAGATCAGTGGGTTTCCTACTTCTTATCCCTACGCTCATCATCGCAACCGTGAGACCAACAATATCTCTGTATATAACGGCACTTATTCATTTACAGGTGAATTTACGTGGTCACGGTCCATTGAAGGTGCATTGCGACCTTTCAGCTTCGTGGGTCTTCCAAATACCGGTTTCACACACCATATTCGCATGGATAACTCATTCTCGCGCAGTCTTGATATTGATACACGTATTCCCCACGTGAAGTGCTTCGCTCTCAACTATGTCGTCCCCGCCTGTGTCGCCTGTTAAGAAGCAGCCGTATCCGTTCTGGCTTGGTGGTACGTCGACGATCATTGATTGTCCGTCGATGCTGACACGCGGATAGGCGTCGCTGCTACCATCGCAGCTTCTATTACACAGTGCGTAACATCCATCTGCCACGCTACGCAGATCCGTCATCCTTAATGGCATACCCTTCCAGTCCTCTAGATCTAACGAAAGTCCGACTGCAGGCATCGGGGGACAAGCGTATGATAGAGAGCATAAAGAAGACTGTACGCACAGCAGGTCCGTTCCAACTCCTGCCTCTTCCGTAACATCTCATAACTTCTTAGTCAGGCGTACGCGGTCTCTTCGATGGTATCTCTGGAACGTGGTTACGTCAGATGTCCTATTCGATGTGCCGGTTCTGGGCATACGACGAAAGTAAGAAGATTGTTGGTGCGGGGAAGGATGCACCAGCGTACAAGTTGGCCCTCGCCGGCTCCATGGGTGCGGATGTTTAATCGTTCGTCGCCGGTCATAGACATCTTACGTCTCTCTAGCTGGTGGAGTTGCTGGTTTAGTTGGGAATCCTGGAGGTGCGTGTTGCATGTTTCCCGAAGTACACGCGTCTTTAACGTGTTTCCAGAAATCGTCATGGTGCGGCTCCAGGGAGATTTCGCGAAGCCGCCAGAGAAGAGGTTCAACTACAAACACTGTATCGATGCGTTGTTTAGGGTGAATCCGCCCATAATCCCACATTCACACTCAACTTATCGGACTTCATCAGATGGTCCGTGAAGAAGGTGTCTCCTCGCTTGCTCGTGGAGTCGGACCGAACGTGTTCCGTTCCGTTCTGATGAACGCCAGTCAGCTTGCTTCGTACAGTTATATTTTTACTCACATCAAACACGCTCTAAACACGTCATAAGATATGATTTCTTCAAGGCGGAGCTCTTGAAGACTCCATATTTCCACGACAACATCGCCTGCCATTTCACTGCAAGCTTTGCTGCTGTTCGTAGACCCTTACCTTGCACGTTTCGCGTCTTAATTATCACATAGGGCACCGTCGCGACAACTGTCTGCTCTCCTGCTGATGTATTGAAGGTTTGTACTCTTTTCAATTCACGCGACCGAGCCTGACAGGGTCATATCGTCAGAGTCGTATCATGAACGCATCAGGACCAGGGTCGAATGTAAGCTCTCTCCCCTACTTCTCTTGGTGATGCTGAGTTATTCGTGGTTAGTCTACTATTGCTGTCATCAAGACTTCGTTAAAGAACGAGGGTGCGATGTTCATGTTCAAGGGCTGGTTGCCAGCTTGGACTCGTTTGCAACCGACGACGATCCTCATCTTCCTGACGTTGGAACAGTTGAGGAACGGGGTCAATTATTCGAGGAGCAAAGGCTATACATTTTTGTGAAGCTTGATAGTAGAGGCGGGGTGTAATAGTATTAGTGATATACCGAAATGAACCATGAATTCATCCCTACGAAATCCTGATTAACGATTTGGCAAGCCAGTCCAACCCTATTACCTATGGCTATTTATACGCTCAGATTTTTGGAGCAAAGTGCACTAACCCAGCAAAGGCATAAATTTTATCATGAGTTTAACGTTCGAGCGTTTCCTAAGAAGGATTTCAAGACAGACTATCATATTGACTTTTCAACTAGAGCCTAAGGCAAGCCGTCCTCGAAGTTTAATGTGCAGATGCGCGCCATTTACGAAGTGAAATTTGAGCGGTCATTGACTCGGATGTAGGAACAATGAGGAAACAATAAATCTGATGTTCAATCAAATGATTAGTGGGGCGCGGTCACGGTACTTATAAGATAGAGAGGTCCCAAAAAGGAACGCCGGATTTCTGTGCAGAAAGGGAAGAAAGGGGCGTTATAAATATCCAGATTCCAGAGCCCCTGTTCATAAACACAAACCACCACCAACACCACCACCACCACCATGAGTGCACATCCTAAACCACAATCTACAGCATCTGCGCCTATATTACCGCCAGAGCTCATGGATCAAATAATCGACGCTCTTTCCGACGATGTTGACTCTCTCTCACTCTGCGCAATCGCCTCTCGCCAACTCGTCAACCGTAGCCGATATCATCTATTCCACGCCGTACACTTTAAATTCATCTCGCACAGGTCGGTCAATCGCTGCGAAAACTTCCCGAAGAAGTGCCACAGTGCGGCGTCACTTGCAGAGAGGCTTACCCTTAGCGAAGACAACATCTGGTACGCAGGCCCCTCGCCAACATGGGTGGCCTCCGAACCGCAGCTTCCTACTGCCTTGGGCTTGATGGAGAACTTGACGTCCTTACGTCTCGTCAAGGTGAAACTAGTCGACGTTGATATCATCTGGCCTGGAGTCGAGGAGTTGGAAATTAACGAGTGTTCTGTGACGAACCTTGGAACCTTCCTCGGAGGGTTCCACAAACTACGCAAGCTAAAGCTGCGGGAAGTAGGTATATATGAAGAGACATCCCCGTCGCCTGGAGTTTCCGTCGACCTTGAAGAGCTGGTGATCACCTTTGCATGCAGTCGAACGGAAGCAAAAACAATCAAGTGCCTTCTCCCCCTCCTCCCCCAGCCATCTCGAATTCGACGACTTACCTATCCGCTTTTCAATCCGGAGTGGGAGGTCCCACAACACGACGTGATTCCCTACACGTACCTCGACGAACTGTTTCTAGAGGGGGCCAACAACACCGATATCCCCGTCCCTGATATCCGAAATGTTACCAAGTTTCGTCTGTTTGTGACTTCTCCCGGGCGCTGGGATCCGACAGACGCGTGCAAAGCTTGTGACGAACTGACAGATTGGCTCATACACCTTCTGTACAAAGCCCAAGGTGGCTGCTTAAAGGAGGTCCAATTGGAGTACTCTTTGAATCGCATATCTGGGAGTCCGGAGAAGTTCGCAGAGCTCGACCAATTTCTTGCGAAGATGGAATTAAGGAAGGTTGAGCTCGTGTTCAGTGCAGCCCCGTATGATTGGGAGATAGCCGAAAGCGAAAAAGCAAATTGGCCGTTGTGGGAAGGCGAGTTGGAGGGACTGATGAAGAAACACGCAGGATATTTTGAGGAAGTTACAAAGCAAGGATTGTTAACGGTGTCTAGGAGATCTCGTTAAGAGTACCTTTCTTGAAAGTGCGCAACTTTTCTCTTAGAATTATTGAATTAGTATACGGGATATAATCATACAAAATACGCATTTTTCATGAACATCAGTTGCTGAATCCGCATATGTAAAGGCCAGTGAGTACGCTAAAACACAATGAATCATAGCCGCGAGTCACTACATCCTCTCATGTTCTAGGGGCGTAGCAAGACTAGGCCGGTAACAAGCAGCAGTGCTAGCCATCCTTGTATTCGGTTGAATGAAACCACATCACCGTTTGAAGACGTTGAAGTCTGCGTTTCTGCGACCTTCGGAACTCCAAGCGAATTAGTTGAACCGATGACAGGAAGACCGGCGGGAGCCGATTCGGCCGTTCCTGTAGTCAAAATCAACGAGCCTGCCACTGATAGGCAGTGTGAGCCTGCATAATCGCACCATATAAATTACCACTGTCAGAAGCTGCCGTTACAGACTCGATAAGTTTGTCCGAGGCGTCTTCCGGTACTGTGGAGAGCAATCCTATCCGGGGGGAGTCTGCAGACGGATACGACAGATTGCCATAATAAAACGCAGACAAGACACTACATCCGGTGAGTACATTGAGCCGTGATGAGCGACAAACGCCGGAAGACCCACCTCTTCAAAAATGGATCTCCAAGACACCAGCTGTAGAGGGGGCCCCCACCACCGAGAACGGGCGTGTCGGTGACTGCAATGTTTGCTGCACAGATGTCAACATTATCGGCAAATGCTTGAACGATGAAGTCGCGTGGATCAATAGGGAACATTTTGCCTCCAATCTGAAAGGCGAGCGTATGAGGAGTGGAACAAGAGAATTCTGTCCCACCAAGCTGGGTGTGAATCGCGTTGATGATATCTGAAGGGCCGCGGACAAGAGAGTTTCCCTGGAACACATTTAAGCCAAGGCGAACGTGTATGGCAATTCAATACACTTACGGTGTCAACAAGACCAGAAACCGCAATATCCGAAGAAGCGAGGGAAGATCGATTCAATTTCTGCCCGTCCAAATATACGGCATCAATAAAGATTTCCCAGTTAATAGGATATTTCTGTGTGTGTGTGAAAAGTGACAACAGTGGAGGCTTCTAGGTTCGACATACTTCATTCGGAGAATCTGTGGGCCCGGCCAGACCGCCCTCTTCGTTGGAATATGAGCGAATGGGAACCCAAGTAAGACTCTCGTTCTTGATACCAGCGGGGAGCTCCCCGATACTTAGCTGTCCAACGTTACCGCCTCGAGATATAGTGTTCCGTTGCAATGTGACGGTGAACATTGGAGCGTTCAATTCTGCGTTAGCAACGAGCCGAACAACGAACGGGCCCATGGACGCGTACGAATCAGTAATGACGGATGTCCGTGCGGCAGCGGACGAGTTTGAATGTGATTGCCGGCGCTGGGACCCAATGCGGTTCGCGATGACAGGAAATGCAGGTGGAAGAAAACGTGTTCCAAAGTTTCCTTGGCGTCGGCGACGACTCCTAGCAGGCGGCTCATCGCTTCGCCGACGCTGGGAAAGCGACGTGTGTTTGTCAAAGAACACGTCTGACCAGATGAAACTGTTCAAGAAACTGTTAAAAACGAGAGAAAAAAGCAGGCAGAGAAAAACGAGCCTGTTGCCAGGAAATCCAAGACCGAAAATCCCTGCTGCTCCTGTATCGAGCACACTCGTATTGGTTTCATTTATTGAGGCAAAATATTGGCCATCGAGGTGCAATCCTGCAAGTGAAACTGTGTCCTGTCCTATAGTACCAAGAGCATAGGTCCCAGATTGCGAATCGCCATAAAATAGCTGAGCCTCGAGACCTGTCGATGTAAAGCTCGTCTGAGGGTATAGCGATACCTCCGTCGTACAACTTTCGGAGTCGCAGGCATCCGAGATAGCCCACAAGTCGGAGGAGCCAGTATCTAAAGATTAAGAAATAGTTAAATACATACCAGTGTCCATGATGAACAAAGATGTACCGAGTACCAGGGGAATAGAAGTATTTCCAATGGTCACCAATACATGGTATGTTCTGGGGGGAGATATCAGTATGGCAACGAGAAATGCGATGGGGGATACTTACACGTCAAAATAATCACCCAAACCAATGGCACTGGAAAGCTCACCACGATTTTTCAACAGGGACCGAGGCGACTCTTTTCTGAATATAGGCACATGTATTCCATCATTTGTTCGTCTCCCTGACTGAATATCCGCAGACACGAGAACTGAAAGAAGTTGAATTAACAAGACCAGCAAGCTTCGGCACATGTCGGAGAGAACAAAAAGGATGGTGTCCACCTCCGACCCCGGAAATGAAGAAAGAGGAAAGGAGAAAACTTGAAGAAAACGATCTTGCCGCGAGCTTAGATTGCTCTGGGCAAGTGAGCGCCTTGGCGTTCCATGTGCCTGGAAGAAGAAAGAGACTCCGAATTTTAAGGATCACATCCGGCGTTGATCGCACGGACCGGACCTCCGCGAGACGCGGTCACGCAGACTGCCTGCAGAAACCTCTCGGACCATAAAAAGGCGCCCTTTGCTTATTGCTAAGCTTCCTGGCGGATGCGCACAGGTGTTGGAGAAAGGGGGAGACGGCTTTCTCGTGACTTACTCGGTTGATGCACATCAGAGGGAAAGTCATGATTGTTCCTATGCATAGTACTTTACAAGCTCGATACGAACCGCCACACGATAAAGTCGGTAAGGTCGATAAGTCAAGCTTGTCAGATGACCAGTCAAGACTTCGTAAGCCGCTGGCTTGCCAAGACCGAGAAGCATGGCGACAGGACATATATCTTGCCACTGCCAGTTCTGCCGAGGGATGGTCGAACAGAGACTCATTACAGGATCAACATACATATTCCCGGAAGGAAGGCAAATCGCAGAGCCGATTGCCCTCTTCCCCCACCCTTGTGTTAGAGAACGCGCGCGCCGAGGTTGCTTGGAGAAGTGCTGCCAAGCATCTTGATTTTTTGTGCTGACTGCGGCGCGCGCCATTAAGTGCTCGACCTTGTCCGGCCATCGTAACACGAAGACAGACCACGAGAGACGATATGCCAAGCAGATAAAAAAAAGTGCCGTGACTTTTTAAGATCAGCAGGTGGTATGTCTGATGGGGATGATGCGATATCATAGTGCATATCATCCGCCGAAAGCGCGCCGAAGCAATCATGGTACACGTCGATTTTGAGGTTCCGCATTTATCTGGACTCTGAACTCTGCAATGAATTTAAAGGACCAAACTTCAAATATTGATCTCATGGTTGGAGCTCTCTTTGTTTTTGCGTTCTGAAGAGAATATTAGCACATTTCTCCAACCCCGGACCCGCTCAGGCGCAATGCAGCTTTCCTGACTTGACGCAAGACTTCGATTAGACTTCGGAGTCGGGCGGCATCTTGTGTAAACCTCATAGTCATTGAATTTCTTAAGGATCTCCTAGAGGAAATTCAGGAATTGGAGCAGGCGTGCAGTCTTGTTAATTATAGGTGGAGGAAGGAAGGACGGAAGTTTTATTACCCAACAGTCCTCCTGGCCCTCAACAGAGAGAATTAAATCAACTAGTAAGTCTGCTGCGGATGCGCCGCTTTGTACCGCTGCGATGCCGACGGCTACCATGTCCATCTCTCGTCTCTTTTTCGCCATCCAGTGATAGCCAGTGATCCACAACTTGCGGGGGACGGGATTCGATTAGATCTCATTGCATAGCTGCCTCAAGCCATTGTTCAATGCCTTGTCCAATTAACCCTAGTATTTGAGTCAGTATAGATGGAGGTTTTCGAGAAACTATAGCAAGCTATCCTGTTGGTATGAACGAATGCTTGAATAATATAAGTATATAAGTGTAAGTCCAATGTAAGTCACAAATTTTAACAGCCTCCCTGATGTGGGTGTTTGTGGGTGCTCTTTACGATTTCCCCGCGCCCCTTTGTACCTGCGCATTATGACACCGCTATGAATAGACTGGGTTGACGAGGCGCGTTTGACAACATGACTTCATTTTTGTACCGTACGTCCGTCGATACGAGTAAGTAACTGCGTTACTCATTGGCCAACACATGCATGTATTGGAATGGTCCTCAGTAGCACAAGTATCGTACAAGAGCACGCAGTTCCTCGCTATCGTTAAAGACAGAGAGTTGATAATCCCGTAGACCCGAAGCTGACTGATCCATCGTACGTGGACCATCGGCACAATGAATTCCAGGGCAGTTTTGACTTAGGGGATATTGAGCGGTCGCAACGTGCTGTGTAGTCAATATTAACCCGTGTCTGCTGCGCCTGCGGAATCAGTGGTTACCCATAGGCAGCAAAGGGAAAGGATAGACCACCGGAGGATTCTCTTCTGCAAGAATGGCCCCGCATGCTCCTGTCGTTGACCACCAATCGAACAACACAACGCTTGGTCGACTGCCAAGTGACATAGAATTCGAGGTCCGCAGGGGGGCGTCGTCACTGCCTCTCAACGTCAGTTGTATTGATACGTAGCCGCAGTGATTTGAAAGCAATGGAATTTCAAGTCTGCCGAAGGCTTTAAAAATCTAAACTTGTGACACAGCGGCAGTTTGGGGGAGAGGGGGATTTCGGGCTGGGGGGGTAGGAAAGAAAGATGTATTCAGATATTTCTACTTCAACTTCCAAGAATTTCTTGGCTGACCGAGAATGTTTCATGATGAGTCAGCACCGAAAATGGCAATCACTGCGAGCGCCGAGCGGTGCGGTCTAACATTGCTTTCTCCTTTTACCTTCATTTGGTACCCTCATTTCGTTCTATTCGTCCTCGTTTTCCGTGCTGGTTCTCGGCGTACCAGGGCGAGTACATACGCGGTATTACTGACACCAAATTCGAGGTCATACCTTAGCAAATCGCCGCACAGAGGCGACCATATGTCTTTTCTCAGACGTTCTAATCAGCGAGAAACCGAATACGACGAAGAAAATGACGAGACGATTGACCCAGAACTTCGCCTTCGAACCGTTCGTACTGCAGCGTCGGCAATAGCAGAGTCGATACGGTCCGAACAGAGAGCTGAGAAGAGGAGGAAGAGGAAACGGTCCAGGTTCTTTCGAAAGAGTGCTGAGAAGAAAAAGCCTGAACCGACACCTGTCGATGCGGCGCCTTCGACAGAGATACCCGGCGAGCGGAGGAATGTCTACGTAAATTATCCTTTGGGAGTGCTGGAAGTCGATGTTCACGGGGAACCCGTTGCTCGCTACGAGAGAAACAAGGTCCGGACTACCAGTGAGTGCTTGAATTATCATTCTTCAGGTTCATTTCAATCTCATGCCAATGTGTAGAATATACCATTCTAACTTTTATTCCCAAGAATCTATACGAGCAATTTAGGCGGTGCGCTATCATATTCTTAATGCCTTTTTGTCGTGTTCATCTATCAATTTAGGGTGGCAAACTTATTTTTCCTTACCCTCGTCGTGCTTCAACGTGAGCACTCGCGTTCGCGTTCTTGTGTTGGACACCTCTAACGACGCTCCGCAGTTTTCCCCGTATTCGACGCAGCATCGGGCGCCATTGCAGTCCTACCGCTTGCTTTTATTCTCACAGTAACCGCCATCAAAGATGCCGTAGAAGACTATCGTCGTGCGACTCTTGACGAAGAGGTCAACACGTCGGCGGCAACAAAATTAGGCTCTTGGCGTAATGTCAACCAACCCACAGATCCCCGGCCCTGGTTCGAGAAGATGTTGGGTATTAATCCACCGGGGAAGGTAACTAAAGGCGTACGCAAACTTCGCGACCGAGAGGCCAACGAGGCAGGCCACGGCGTGCGCGTCATGCTTAGTAAAACCGGCGATACCTCCGTGCTTTCACATGACGAACCGTCCACCACAAGTTTTGATCTTGATCATGTACGCACAGGCGCTGGTCGACAGTTGGATGATATCCAGAGTATTGATTCCCATAGTTACCCTCCGGACGCATCATCACTCTCTGATACATCAACCCAGCGCAATTCTACCACAGATTTCCGGCAATTCAAGCAAAGTGACGGTTCCCAATCGACTCTTGGTGTAATTGATTGGAAACGTCGACCTGGAGGTTCTGCTCGATGGGAGAGGACACTGTGGAAGAAGCTGGAAGTCGGAGACATCGTTCTTTTGCGGGAGAACGATCAAGTTCCCGCTGATATCGTTGTTCTCTCGACGTCGGATCCTGATGGCATGTGCTATCTGGAGACGAAGAATCTGGACGGCGAGACCAATCTAAAGCCTCGAAAATCTATCAAGGCCACTTCGTCTATATCCTCTGAAGACGATATCGAACGCTCATCGTTTTATCTTGACTCCGAGCCGCCCCACCAGAACCTTTATCTTTACCACGGTGTTCTTCGCTACAAGGACACTGCCACGGGCGAGAAGAAGCAGGAACCGGTCACGATCAATGAAATGCTCCTTCGTGGATGTGCCATCCGTAATACCACTTGGATCATCGGCCTCGTTGTTTTTACCGGCGCGGACACTAAGATCATGTTAAACGGAGGCGCTACCCCGTCGAAACGTTCCAAAATAGAGAAGGAGACGAATTTTAACGTCATCGTCAACTTCGGTGTCCTGGTTTTCATGTGTACCATTGCGGCTATTTTCAATGGCTTACAGGATGCGCAGACGGGTACCAGTGCTGAGTTTTTCGAGATCAACTCGGACGCGACGGATTCACCAATCGTAAACGCTATAATAACCTTTGTGTATGTATCAGCTTTTTTTTTGTGGATTGCTACTCATCACGTCGTGAAGGTCATGTCTCATCGCTTTCCAAAACATTGTACCAATATCACTGTACATTTCTATCGAGATCGTCAAGACTATACAGGCCTACTTCATTTCTCAGGACGTGGATATGTACTATCAACCCTACGACACGCCTTGCGTTCCTAAAACATGGAACATCTCCGATGACTTGGGGCAGATCGAGTATGTATTTTCCGACAAGACCGGCACGCTCACGCAAAACATCATGGAGTTTCAGAAGTGCTCGGTCCATGGTGTCGCATATGGAGAGGGTGTCACAGAGGCACAGCGCGGAGCTGCAACCCAGGAAGGCCATGCAGACTCCCTTGACCCCCGTGACCTGGCGGAAAAACTCGCGGCGCTCAAACAGCAGATGCTGAGTGTTATGGAACGCACCTTCAAGAACCGGTACCTCCAGCCGGAAAAGCTGACACTGGTGTCGCCCAAACTTGCACAGGATTTAGCGGACCGTTCGTCTGAGCAACGGGGTCACCTCATCGCCTTCTTCCGAGCGCTCGCTCTGTGTCACACGGTCCTTTCCGACAAACCCGAACCCCAGGAGTCGCCATATTATTTAGATTACAAGGCTGAATCGCCGGACGAGGCCGCTTTGGTGGCTGCCGCTCGAGATGTTGGGTTCCCCTTTGTCAAGAAATCAAAGGATACCTTTGACATAGAAGTCATGGGCCAGTCGGAGAAGTACACACTATTGAAGGTACTCGAGTTCAACAGTACCAGGAAACGCATGAGCGCAGTTTTCCGATGTCCAGATGGGCGATTGATCCTTTACTGCAAAGGGGCGGATAGTGTTGTTTACGCACGCCTTGCAAAAGACCATGACCCTGTCTTGAAAGAACAGACGAGCAAGGACATGGAGATGTTTGCTAACAATGGACTCCGGACGTTGTGTATCTCATACCGCTGGCTTACGGAGGAAGAGTATTTGACATGGTCTAGAACATACGACGCTGCCACCAACGCCATCGAAAACCGGGACGAGGAGATTGATAAGGCGAACGAGCTTATCGAGCACTCGCTGCAAATACTCGGGGCTACCGCCCTGGAGGATAAGTTACAAGAAGGTGTTCCAGAGGCCATCGAGACCCTGCATCGGGCTGGGATCAAGCTGTGGATTTTGACAGGTAAGATCGCGTTTACATCAAGGGTACTTTTTCTTGAAAACTTATAACCCTAGGTGACAAACTTCAGACCGCCATTGAAATCGGCTACAGTTGCAACCTACTCAAAAACGACATGGACCTGATGATTCTTTCCGCCGATTCATACGAACAGGCGCGCTCGCAGATAGAGGCCGGTCTCAATAAGATAGCGTCTATTTTGGGACCGCCGTCGTTTGATCCTCGGAAGCGGGGTTTCCTTCCTGGGTCGAAGGCGTCGTTTGCTGTGGTGATCGACGGGGACACTCTTCGACATGCGCTAACTCCCGAGCTTAAGCCCTTGTTCCTTAATCTTGGTACACAGTGTGAAACTGTTGTCTGCTGCCGTGTTTCTCCTGCTCAAAAAGCGTTGACTGTCAAATTGGTGCGCGCAACTTTTATGTTTCCTTTTTGACGTTTGAATGCAGTCTTACCCTGGGTTTCAGGTCAAGGAAGGACGCAATGCCATGACACTGTCCATTGGTGATGGCGCTAACGACGTCGCTATGATTCAAGAGGCCAATATTGGTTGCGGACTGTTTGGTCTAGAGGGTTCACAGGCAGCTATGTCGGCGGATTATGCTTTTGGGCAGTTCCGGTTCTTGACCAAGCTGTTGATTGTCCACGGCCGTTGGTCGTATCAACGTGTGGCAGACATGCACAGCAACTTTTTCTACAAGGTACGGAAATTCTGTGCTGCAAGCGAAAACTCTAACATGCATTCCAGAACGTCATCTGGACCTTCGCTCTGTTTTGGTATCTGCCCTTCAACAAGTGAGTCCCTGCATCGTATCCTTTGACGTACGCCAAACAAGCTTTATAGTTTCTATGGGACCTATCTGTATCAGTACACATTCATCTTGTTGTACAATCTTGTATTTACATCGCTTCCCGTTATTATCCTCGGAGGTATGATCATGAATTTATAGTTCACATGTGCCTTACTGACAACGGTTTTCTTTAGCATTCGACCAGGACATCAACGTCCAGGCTGCGCTTGCGTTCCCGCAGCTCTATGTTCGGGGAATCCGCGGTTTGGAGTACACCCGGGGAAAATTTTGGGCCTATATGTTAGATGGTTTGTATCAGTCTGCGGTTGTGTTCTTCATGGCATACTTGGTCTGGACGCTTGGTCTCTCGGTGTCGTGGAGCGGGAAAGACATGAACTCTTTGGCCGACTTTGGAACAACAGTTGCCGTTTCCGCCATTTTCTCTGCGAATACTTATGTCGGAATGAACACTCACTAGTATGTCATTCTTTTGTGAACGATAATTCTGGTACTAAAGCTTACGGGTAGCTGGACCGTCATAACATGGATTGTGGTCTTCGGCTCTAGCATTGTTATGCTACTATGGATCATAGTATATTCATTCTTTTTCAGTTCCGACTTCATCAATGAGATGCAGATCTTGTTCGGCGGCATTCCTTTCTGGGCAACGGTTGTGTTCTCCACTGTTGTTTCCCTTGGTGTGTTTGTATTTCTTCGAAGATGCCATCTCACTCACGCCATGTCATTATTCGTCAGGCCCCCGCTTCGTGTGCAAATTCTTTTCTTCCGCGTACTTTCCTTTGGATAAAGAAATTGTCCGTGAAATGTGGGTCAAAGGCGATCTCAAGGATCAGCTTGGGATCCGGCACCGGAAGGCTAAGAATCGCAATGGTGACACACTGGAAGCCGCGCCTATGTTTGGACACGGTCGTAGTCAGTCGGAGATGTCTCTCAGCAACACTCCATATGAGCCCGCACTGACATCAAGCCCTGGCCCTGGCAATCAACCTCGACGAACAGATCTAGATACACCTCCGCTTGACGCCAATCTTTCTCCCCGTGGTTTCAATCGGCAGACCGAAACTCCAGCATCATACTATTCCGTTTCCGACATCCCTCCGCCCTCACCACTACCATCACCCAAGTACCGTTATACTGACGGCTCGATCACGAGCACACCGCCCAGCAGGAGAACAAGCATTGCCACGACCCATCGGGGCACTCGTGCCTCTAGTCCGCCACCTCTGTCACTACCCATCATCAGTGTGCCTGCCACTCACGGACGATCAACGCCGTACGATACTGGAGACGCCTACGAGATGGATGTACGGAGTCCACCATCTATGTCAAGCCACAGCCATCACCATGTCGACAGGTCGACGGTGAGTGAAGCGTCATATGCTACGGCACATGATGACTTCCATACCTCGGATGAGACTGTGGTTGGCAGTCCTCCTGCGTCTTCTTCCGGCCATCTTGCTCCTGGTCCGCGATCAGGTGAAGGCGGGTATTATCCTGGGCAATACCTGCAGTCTCCTACGTTCCAGCAACAGCAACAAGAGCAACCATCTGATCCGCAGTACGATGACCGACGTGCTAGCACTGTATCTTGGCAGGGCGGCCAAGCGCTATAGCCTTTCTTGTCTTATACTTTTACGAGGTACCTTCAGTAGGGTGTACTCCCCCCCATACATACTTACATTATCTCATCTTGTGTCTTTCCCATTTTTCCTCCCATCACAATCCTCTCACGCGGAATTTGGACTCTTGTTACATACTCTAATTACCTCTAACAATGATCATGATGCAAACACCTACTTATACCACGATCCATGTAGAATATTATTATTTCTATGACTTGATTTCGCTGGCGTGAAATTCGACAAGCCTAATCCGGAGTACTATGTGGCTGTGTCGCGGAACGTTTCTTGCCGGCGACCATGACCTCGTCCTGAACAGATTATCTTCTTTCAAGGATAGTCTCTGCATCACACTTGGTGCCATGGAAGGTGCCAGTGGCTCCTACCCTTATCTCGGACGTCCTCAAGGGAACAGGTGAGTAAAAGCCACTCGGTCAACAATGCCGCGTCGAACTATATTTTACAGTGGTGTCGTCCAGGAATTCGTTAACGAAACCTTTGCGAGCAATGAATCATCTACAAGGTCCGAGCTTCTATCGTCGCCGTCGCAAGACACAGGTGCCGTTCAACGCCACAAGCGACGACGAAACGGACCATCGGAGCGATTTCGTAGAGAGCGCGAGCTAATCCATGACCAATCATCCCACAAACAGCTGTTGCGCCTCGTAATCGATCAAGAATATGAGGCGAACAAGATGCGCAAGGCCATGGTCGTCGTGCTGGAGCGACTCGAGCAGGAAACGCAGCGTGCATCTGCCGCTGAGGATTTTTCGACGCAACTCGTGCAACGATTTCAGTTATTGAACGAAGGTCGACTGAAGATGCACGAGGAGCTCATCGAGGCCAAGAAACAGCTGGAAATGTACCGTGTTCAGTATAACCATGCTCGGTCGGAGATTAAGAGGGGAGAAGAGGTGTTGGAGACCGTGTCTGAGCAGCTGCAGAGTGCAGAGAGAGACGCTGTGCGTGCACGGTCGCAAGCCCACAAGACGGAACAGAAGCGTGCTGTACTTGAGGCTTTGATAGAAGGCAGACGGATGGGCATGTTGTCTGGATACGCCCAAGCTCAGCGGGAGATCGGAGAGTTCAGGCCACCCCAAATTGCGGGCACAGAAGAATACGGATCCGAAGAGGAAGAAGAAGAAGATATCGACGAGGAGGAGGAAGAAGAGTACGAGGAACAAACCCAACCGGTACCGAGAACCGATACCACGGAAACGTACTATCTCGTGTCACCACCACGTCCTGCTGTCCATGCAGCGCCTCCAACAGTTCCTTCTGCTCATACACTATCTCCAACTGACACAGAAGAGCCACTCCCTCCTTCGCCTTCTGTCCGCGAATACCATGTCGAAGTTCCTCCTGCAGAAGATCCGCTGCAGAGCCATCATCCTCAGTATGCCACCGCTCCCGATAACTTCATACCAACATTAGACGCCAGTGGTGTCATCAGCATGCCTCCTCCACATGAGTGGAATAGCTCAATGCGAGCAGCGTCCCCACAACCGGAGGAGCCAGACAGGAAGGGTAAAGGTAAAGCGAGGAACGACGACGATCTCTCTGAATACAGTTATACAGCCCCGGAGCGGGCAACCTCTTATAATGCATCGGTAGATACATTGACTGGTCTAGGGATCCTGGAGCCCGATGGTAGGGGAAAGTTCGGACATTTGGACCCGATAAGAGAGAGCTCGGTGAGCGTCGATGATACACCGCTTTCTCCAATGCAAGGGCGCTCGTCTTCTGTGCGATCGCATCTGAAGAGTCCGAATATCGCCTCAGCTGGGAACAGTTCGCCCGTGGATATCAATGTCCAGCCTCCGGTAAGTTTGATAGTCAATATCCCTTCTTTTTCCTCTAATTTTCCTCATAGTCTTCGCATACGCCCTCATCTGCAATGAGATCCGCTAGTCGGAGACAAGAGAGTGTATCTGGCGACAGGCCTCCACCCCGACAACAGCCATTACCTCCTCCTGACCAGGTCCAACTTTCGACTGACCACGAATGGGATCAGGCAGCGCCAAGCTGGCTCCCAACAAGGCCGCCTTCCTCTCAATCCCACCAACAACAAGGTCGACCTCCTTCGGCATATTCTAATCCTACATGGCAGGCATCACCATCTAGACAACAAACTCCCGTTCCTGCCGAATCACCTCCCCTGCCCAACCCATTCCCTCCTCCTCCCCGTGCCGCAAGTTCTCACTCCCGACATAAATCAACCGGGGCTGTTACACCTGAGATGATCTCCAATCCTCTACCTTCACACCAGCGCACATCGAGCATGCGTTCCCAAAACTTCCTGACCCCCGATATGGGCATGAGCCCCCTTCCTTCGCTCCGCCGTGTGCCCTCTAACCTCTCACAACGCTCCCACGGCAAGTTTGAGCACTTTGACAAGCAAAGCTACGTCGACCCTGCTATCATCGGGGGCGGGGAGAGTCAGGTCGACTTGGGAAGGTTTCCGAGCAGGCCTGCGAGCAGCGTGGGCTTTGGGCTGGCACGGACCAGGTCGAGGGGTTCCACCGTTCGCGGAGAATGACCGTTTTGTCGTTGTTACCGATGTTTCTTCTTGATGCTCTGTCTGGACTTCCTTGTACCTTCAACCGGCACTACTCACGCTCGGATGTTTCCAGGGTATTGTATGATGTATCCGTACGCCTCACCCCATTTGTATTTCACCATCTTCCCTCGGAAGTTACTACTCTACCGCCGTTTTGGAACAACAAAAACGAGAATCTCTGTATACTATAGACGGTAACTGGCTTGTCGCCCAGTTAGCATTGATCATACCTTCTATATCGCGACCGCCTTCGGGATGGCAGAACAGCCATAATTGTGCCTTCTTTATCAGTCTGCAATTCTACCTTCGCATTTGTGTGCGTCTCTTTCGCTCTATCCCGTTACGGGACAACAACACCATAAAGTCCACGGTGTTCACAACCTGTCCCAAAAATGTGTCGTTAAAACCGATGAGTGATTTCGCTGCCTTCTATTTCGAGGGTTCCATCTTTTACTTTCCTCCTGACCGAGCAGAATACAACACAATCTCCCGATCGCAAGACACGATATTTTACAAGGATACGATAAAAGTAAGCAGATGTTTCAATGAACATTTTCTGACAATCTGATGTTATATTGGTATCGCGTAGGGCAACATCCGTTCCCTTTCCATGTGCACATCTCAATTTTAGATTCATCATCCATATGCAGGCGGATCAAAGAGGCGGGGCATTTCCGCCTCGTTACTTAGTGGAGGTATATTTTCTCATCATATTTCGCCCTTGACTCGATCTTTGCTCTTCCTCACCCACAATTCGGCAAGGAGCAGATCAGAAGGCATGTCGGACTGTGAGCACCGGGTGCTACAGATAAGCACTCAAGCAGTGTTGATGTGTGCTGCATCCACATCGCTCCGAGTGTTTCGTGTGGCCAAATCTTACCAAGCTCGAGAATATTCACTTCCAGAAGCATTGTTCGGAACGACGGAGATGGCCAGGATGTTGACGAGCTGAACCGGACTGCCCTGAGCGCGATCAAGGGCGTGGCGAACTCGGTCTGCATTAGGAAGAGTCGACGGTCAAAGAAAAAACAAGCGACGCACCCCTGCAATCCATATTTCCATATCCGCCGCCTCATCAGCGACATCGCCAAGTTGGCCTCTCAAGGACAAACAGAAGGCGTTCAATTTGACCACCTCAGTCTCTAACGCTTCAACTCTACTCTTCAGGTTTGCGTTCTCTCCCTTCAGCTTGGCGTTCTCTTCCTTCAACTTTGTGGTTTCTTCCTCCAACGCTTCGACTCTACTTCTCAGCCCAATGATCTCCTTCAATGCCTCCATTCCATCAGAAACTCCTTCCTGATATCATTCCTCATCAATTCCAATTCCTGCATCATATCTTGTTTCATCTTCTCCGCTTCTCCATTGCCGTCGGGGTCTTCATGTAATGGGGAGACGTAGCGGTTTCTTGGGTGGTGACGAATGAATGAGTCTTGTAGGACGGAATGACAGTGACGATGTGATGATCCTTGACGACCGTTTCGTACAGGTTTTCGATGCTCAGATGTCCTGAGGCACTTTATTTAGCGTCATGTTCCCACGAAATCAGCCTCATTCAGATCGAATTCACCGTTGAGCTTGTCTCTCCTGATTTGCAAGCCCGTTCGCAAAACAAACAGCGGCGGTCCTCCCGTCGTCGACTTGTCGACGGTGTGGGCGGACGGTAATTTGTCTGCCCAATCTATACGCTTTGGAATGACAGCGCAAAACCGGAAATCTCTGTATACGACAGGAAGGCATATCACCCAGTGACCATTAAACATACTGTCTACTCCCTAATCTTATCGGGACTACCCTCAGAAGGGCAGATTTGCATGATTGCATCTTTCTTACTCGTCTGCAACTTTACTCTCGCATCTGTGTGCGTCTCTTTTGCTCTATCGCGCCGTGGGAATACGCCACATATACGACCCCCGTTGTTCACAATATATGAAAACCGACGCATAATTCCCTTGACATTGTTCTTATTATTTACCGCAAAATGCGGCGCCATTTCTTGGAAACATCGTGTCTTCTTACGTGAGCTTAGGACACGATAAAAGTAAGCAAAGGTTTCAATGAATAATTTCTAACGTTCTGACGTTATATTAGTATCGTGTGCATCTTTTCCGCTCCCTGTATGCACGTCGAAGCTGCGGAGGCTGAGAACGTAATATTCAATTACAGACCCATCGTCCATACGCAAGCGGATCAAAGAGGCGGGGCATTTCCTCCGCGCTATTTACTAGAGAGAGGTACATTCTCTCACCGCATTTTACATATCATTTTTGTAGTGCTTCAAACATTTTTAGAACAGCACCTTTCTAGTATGGACATCGTCGAGCCTCAAGATGACATTGGCGTACTTATTAGTTCCATGTCAAACAGATGGACATGGACTTGGGGTAGCAGCTTTAGGTTCAGGATACTCTTGACCCGTGATCATGACCCTCTGTTGACAGTTATATTCGTCCTATGGTGCGTGATAGCTATCTCCTATTGCTGACGGAACAAGTGATTTGGGCTAGGTACTGGAACACTGAACCCCAGATGGCGTAATTGCAACATGGTGTGGGATTAGCCTGGCTGGTACCTTACCGTCGTCTTGCTGATCCGATGCCCCCTAATGAATGGTGTGGTCCCCGGTGTCTGTCGTTAATAATAATGCAGTTGAGATAGCCGGCCCCGAGAGTTTTCTAGTAGAAAGTAGTTTGGAAATTTTGCAGGGTCGTCTATCTGCTCCGCTGTTACTCTATTTCGTTCATCAATAGCCACATCGAACAGGCTGCCATACGTTTGTTCATCACCCCTTGTAGGTACCTAGGTGAGCTGATTGAGTAAGACTTCTGATTCAAACTTTAAAGTAGGTCTGGAACGAGCGTACTCTTCGCGTGGAACAATTATACTGGGCAAGAACTCATTTGACAAACATAGGACGGCGGCGGTTGGGTGTACTGACTTGGATGTCACCGCGAGCGAGGTGTTCCAAGTAGGCCATAAAAACTCGGGATTTGGTAGGGACGGATGTATCTTGCCTATGGACGCTGAGTAAACAAGTGCTCGTGACACATATGGGGAATTCAGCGATTTCAATGAGTAGAGCCTGTAGAGGGGGATAATTAAGGACTGCGGAAAATAAATGTTACATACAGATTCCAGTATATTCGCTTAGACGAGCTTATTGTATTGCTACACATGGTCTCTCCAAGCCTCGATTTGAAGTGGGCCACTAGTCGAAAGATTTATGAGAACCAGGAACCTGGAAGGCTGCTTTGTGGTATACTACGGGGTGAGTAGCCGTTGACCCGGTTCAGGTTCAATCTACAGCCACTATAGTCTAGTCGGTGATAAGCAACCTTTCACTAAAGGAGAAGAGTATTACTGCCCAGTAACATTGGCGCATTTACCAGTAAGTTGTGTCTGCAACTCTAAATCAAGTATTCGAGCCCCGCTGTGGTTGGAGTGACACTGAAGTCACCGATAGGAATTTCCCCAAAAGATTTGTGTAACGAAATCGTCACCCTTATGACTGTACAAAACGTACACAGGAATCTCCATTGACGATCACAAGTAGCAGTGATAAAGGACGAGCTTGTTCTTTGAATAGGTACAATATAAATTCCTTCATGCCTTCACGTTTGATTGCGATTTGGTGGAGTGGTAAAAAATAGTTGGTAGGTTGTTACTTAATGGCATGGGTTCAAACCCCGTTGTCATCAATGAATGTTTTTGGGAACCTTTTAAACACCTCTTATCGGAATAATCTTTAATGAGTACTCAGTTAATGCAGTAGAGCCGAGTCTACTAGTCAGTAGTGTTGCACACCTCTAGTGTGGTCGTCCTTCTGAAATCCAACCTGTGTAAAAGTATTTGGATGATCTGGCATTGTCTGTTGACTGTCTCAGGCCCTTAGCGCTTTAGCCTCCAAACATTCTAACCTACGATCTATAGTCAATGTTGTGTTTTCTAATTGCCCAAGTAACTGGGGTGGAACCATTATTTCCTAGATTTTCGCCGCCAGAAACTTACACATGTATATCTTTGGTTGGTTTTATTATGCCAACATTCCATTCTCCAAGTCAATCTAATATCGGAGGAGAGCAAGAGATAAGCCGCTGTTAGAATGACGCGTGCTAATGAGTAAGAATGATCAAGATCAAATCAATGACGACCACTGAGAGAAAAGGATATACTGATTCATCCCCATCAAGACATAGGTGTAGGACGGGCGGTAGTATAGGTGTGCGTGCGACAGAATCGAGGGTTGCAGGGTGACGATAGGGTGGGGGGGACAGTCGAAGACTGAATCACCATTTGACTCAAGTCAACGCTAATTTGGAAAAGCAGGGTTACGAAGCTAATAAAAAACCCTCCGGACAGGGAGGCAGCTAGCCGACCTAAAGCCTGGTGTCACAACTGGTAATATCCAACCTCTCGATGATCCCACTTCCGCGGACCACCATTTACCAACACGCCGAAAGGATATCAGCTGCATGCCCGACGGACCCGCAATGATCATTTGTGCGGCCACAACTGCTATGGTTTTTAACTCACATTCTCTCAATGGTTCCTGTGCACCTCCGTTAGTAGTAAGTACTACTAGATTTTGACAATGCGGATGATAGTGATCTAGGGACGCAACTTGAACATTCAACCTTACTCCCAAACTCTAATTTACATTGTGCAGATCAGCATCATGGAGGAATCGGGCGTCTACCCAAGAGGAATCTGAAGCCTGAGAGGAAATGAGTACGCCTGCCGTTTTGCTGATTATAATTCAGCGTCAAAGAGTGTCAGTGATCGATCGAGGCCATTTTGATGTGACTTCAGCCCAAAATAAACACGACCTTAAAGATCGTCAATTTTTCTTGATTCAACGAGGCATAATCACCCATATGACCATTGCAAAGCTCCGATATTATGTCGGATTGATGACGCCTTTCTATGATACACGAGCTGCCCGTGAGTTCACAGCTCTCCTTTGCTGATGGTGGCTCACCGAAGCCTGATCATCTAAAGGAAGCGCTCCAAGGACTAGTGCGTCCTGGTGATGACCCGTTCACCAACCGGGCATTCGAGGGTGATACACCTACTTAATTCACATGTCATCTTAACTCATTGGATTGAATACTGTTCCACCGTTCCAGCCGTAGATCAAAGATATCTTCCCACTAACACTGCATTCGCAACAACTCGACTCCGCTTCCGCTGCCCACCACCCCCATTTCCCGAACCCCAGGGAAGTATCAAGACTATACATAGCATCTATGAGAGCACGAAAACACTTCGGTGTTGGTGCCAACACCGAAAGCGAATCACTCCATCCTCATGTTGATGATACATGCCGTGCAAGGATAGTCCTTCCCGTGGAAGAAGCACGATTTTCGGGTTTCAAGTTCGAACAGCGTACGACCCTGCAGAGAGAAGGATATATTGATGCACGGAACACGGCACGGAAATTTGACACTCAGGATTGGGAGGCAACATGCTTTCGAAGACAGCGAGATCCGCGTCTCCCAATCAGAAGCAGAGAAGTCGTAGAGCATATGAGCCGTGTTCCGACAGGACGCATGGTTGGAATAGGGCTAGTGGTACAAGCTTTGCAGATCCTACAGACCTATCGTACACGCGGGGTAATATACAGCAAAGAAGAAGATGTCCCAACCAAGCGATCTGAAATTGACTCAATTTCAACCCTGCAAAACATCAGTACAGCATCACAGGATGACAGTTATATCACATACTCGACGACGACTACGGCTTCTGTACTCCGTCAGCGTTCGGAGGCAAGGAATAATAATAAGATACTTACGATTGAGAGTATAGATAAGTGTCTGAATAATCAGGTTCCGTGGTTTTAGGTGGTCGATCCGGCGCCGTAGACACAAAGAATGTCAACGACCCTGACGGGTCGCCTTGCTGGAGGCATATTTCAAACAGCATCGCGTCTGACAGAGCACTACCAATGGCATATGTGCCTACTTGGGCCTGATAGACACGAAACCGCGAATAGCGATCGTCCGGAATACATAGCTGAGGGAGAAGGGACGTGTTAACATTTTCAAAGGAAACCTTTATGGCTAAAACAACCTTTGACAAAATACGTTCTCGTATGGACGAGCCATTGGTTGCACCCGTGATTTCGACCACCTGATACCGCTCTGCGTTGGAGGTGACAATAATCCGCACTGTCGGTAAGCAGAAAGACCTAGGTAGGGTGAGTGAGATATTGAAAGGGGTGGGCAGAGGCGCTTACATCGTCGTCGAACCCTGCACAACAGCGGCCGATGGTGGAGGTGGAGAGAGTGATGATGAACCTGGTCGCCTCTTATGTGCCAGGAGCACATCAATTCGCCAGTGATGTAAAGCTAAAGGGTAGATACTGTAAGGCAACAGATGATCGAAGATTGATCTGTCGAATCGGAGAACAGGGAATCCCTGAGGGTAATGAACGCACCTTGTCAACGTTGGTGAGATGTCAACCCCCTTGATTGGAAGACAACGCGCTCGACGATGACCAAGCAGAGAGCCATTGAACGGAGGGTTTCGGATATGAAGGTCGAATGGTGTAGGCCTTGAAGACCGTTTGTAAAACCCTTGAGGGGCGGAGAACACACCCGAGGGCCTGGGGCTCACAGCGCAGTGAGAGAATGGGTGATGCCCGAAGCAGGAGGATGAAACGCGACGGAGGAAACCCTTGGGGAGGTTGCCACGTATTGCCGAAGGGCGTGATGGCACCACCGATGAAGGAGTAGTATATCCCAAACGCGGCAGTTCCGTGATGGCAACTGTTCTGGCTGCCAAAAAAAATCCAAAGCAAAAGTCGAAGTGAAGTCGTCATAAATGTCGCTCGAAGAATGTCTCTCAGCGGCCTAACGACGGCTTCCGCGAGTGCTAAGCACTGGATGAGTGTCTGGATATATATAATCTGCGTTTTGACGTTAAGTTTGGCAGCTCAGACTTGAGCTACGCATGCCGTTGGACTGGGATACAGCGCCCGCAGACAATGTTCAAGTTCTTCGATGCAAATGACCACGCGAATTCCAGGGGAAGCCTCCATGCAAGTAATTATGTGGCCATGAAGAGCGACCAAACGGGTTTCAGGGAAGACATGAAGAATACAGACTTTTTGACGCGTCGCAAATGACCAGGGCGGCCCTCCGAGTGAACCGTTGGCAGCGCATCACTAGTGCTGAAAAATTGCGCCGCTGTCATTAAAAGAGTCACGATGACTGAAGATTCTACAGATTTTTTGAACGGAGATGGTTTTGCTCCACATTCAACTCGAAAACTTGAAACACTTGAAGAAGAAGGATGCTGTAAGAGAGCAAGGCCGTTATGACGCAAGCTTTGTTACTCGAGCACCCAAAATTATCTTATCTTGAAATGATGGCCGTGATTGCCGAGAACTTATCAGGTCAGGCGCTAATCCTGTCCCTCAACAAGGCCCCACGTCAACGGCGAACGCTTACCCTTGTTGAGATTTTCACTGCATCAGGCACTCCTCCCAGGAGCAAATGGTATCGATGATTATTGATTTTCCTTGAACTTAATTAGTCAGGCCTCACGTGCTCGGTGATAGCCGATAGAAAGGCCCCTATCCCGGCAAATGGTTAGTAGTAGCTACCGACTTTCTTTTCTCCCATACTTATCTGGACAATCATGGCCCCCACAATCAAGGTCGGCGATACGATACCTGAAGCGACTTTCACCTACATTGCGTATACCCCTGAGCTGGAAGCCAAGGTATGTTGCGTCGATACTTATTGTGAAGATCACCCCATTGATCAATTGGATGTCAGCTTGCTTGCGGTATTCGTAAGTTCCAGCAGAGACCGATTAAATCTCATAATAATGGGGATATATCATAGCCACCAAGCTTAACACCAACTCGTGGAAGGGAAAGAAGATCGTACTTTTCTCCGTTCCAGGAGCCTTCACTGTGTGCTATTTGCTTCCGATTTATGTACATTTCTGACATTCCGAATCAGCCTACGTGCCATGCGAATCACCTTCCCCCGTACATCGAGAAGTACGATGAGTTCAAGGCGAAAGGTGTCGATGCTATTGCCGTCGTCGCCGCGAATGACGCTTTCGTTCTGAGCGGGTGGGGAAGATTCGAAGGTGTTCAAGACAAAGTACAGTCGCTTCCAACTCCCACGATTACGACAGCCTAACCAAAGAGTTATTATAGCTGCTAATGCTTTCTGATACGGATGCCAAATGGTCTGGAAGTATGGGACTTTCTGTGGATCTCTCCGCGGTTAGCTTTGGTACTCGTACCGCCCGCTACGCTATGATCATCGATGATCTCGTGGTGAAATATGTAGAGGTACGATACGACACGTGTTGCCAGTGCTGCCCACTGACATTATCTTATGCGTATATATAGCTCGAGCCTGCTAAGGGAGTCACTGTTTCTGGAGCTGATGCCGTTCTGTCCAAACTCTGAACGTGAATCAATAGAAGTGTCGTAAATTTGTACTACCGCTTTGTATCATCAGCGCAATATGTGTTCTTGACCACTTGACCCGCGCCATGATCGCAGTCAAGCCAAGCCCGAAAAGCATTGCATTCGGAATAAGGACAGAAACGGCGAAGAACATGAAAGTTCAATGTATTGCGAATTATTAATCTGATCAGGTCAAGCAACGAGCAGGACAGATGCAGCCACACAACCAGCGGTATGTATTAGATCTTATCCGGATTTGAATCATTAAACCTTTTTACACAGTACACGCTGATAGAAGCACTTGGATTATCAGGGTCGAGATTTAGCAAGCGCAAGTGGGGTTGACTACGGAGGCAATAATAATGCGTCCCGCTGACTCACGTCTCCGGAGGAATACAAGGTTAATGTTCAGATCCCGACGTTACTGGAAAGCTTATTTTAAGTTATAATCGTCGTTCCTGTAACACTTACACTGTTCAACTAACTTTCTTATACAAAGTTGAAAGATGGTTTTCCAATTGCAATGCGCGGCACGCCAATTCTTCCACTATAGTCTATAAGCCTCTCTGAATATACATGCCGGCAATCAACAACAAAGAAAAACGGATTCGCCACTTGATCAAGTTTTGATATTGCCCGGAGTGGGGCAAAGATTACTAGCTAAGTCGAAAAAGTTAACGGAAGCAGGTGGGTCGGCTGGTCAGCAAGCGGGTGAGTCGGGCCGGGGATTCCGCGAAATCGTGACTGTGGCTGTGACCATGGTTTCCTTCTACTCGACCACCAAGACCACCAAGAACACCACGATGTACATAAATCTTGCTCGCAGCAGCGAGCTGCGCACGATGTATTCAAATTCTTCTGTCTTAGTACCGTCAATCTAATCTTTTTCAGGAATGTGCTTGTAGATACTATATCTATCTATCATTGTATGGCACTGGCAAGCGACGTGTCCTTCTCCTTTGACCCAATGTGCATATGCAAGCCCCAAGTCCGTGCGGAATTAGAATCTAGCCTTCTGTGGTGACGGGTGATGCGAGAACCCTTGTCGGCCCTTCAATTAGATCTTGGCTTCTGAGGCCTTGTGAATGACCAGGATAGGCTGTTCGTCAAGTAGTACTAAGGCCGTCGATAAGTTTATTCTGGTAAGACATATCTTGTTCGGTTTGCCTCCATCCATCGTGTGGCTGTCAAAAGTCAGCCTTTTGAGCTAAGGGGACTACTAATCTTGTTTCCATCGAAGATTATCTTTTGGGGCTTGTTCTGATCTTCTCCCTCCGCTTTTTCTAGACATTAGCAAGGCGATGTCGTCTCTAGGATGACAGCTGAAGAGACCTGGTGACTTGTAAGTTTTTGGACCTTCACTAGCTTCACTTCTGGACATATTCTCACAGGACCGTACGCAGACAAAGGTCTGTATACCGTGACTCGTTCACGCTAATCTTGTTGCTTTTGGCTCTCCTCGTCCTTGTTAATCAACAATCTTCACAGAGCGCCACGATGTGTATGAGCCGATGCACATGTAGCCTCATCCACAGACCACCTAGCTCCAATGGACGGTCGTCCCCCTTGAACGTGCTGGAAATTGGAAGACCTTTAATTGGCGAGGATAATCGTTCAGCAGTCAAGCCAGCAGCAGTGACTACACCTCAGGTTTTCGTATCTGTAAGCGGTTCCGACTATCGTTAGTTCTTGTCTTCTTAACCGACGTTGTAAGTTGCCATCACTAGATGATCCCGAATTTCAACACCTGACCTGCAGAATTAGCGGTGCAGATCTTGTGTACGGTCCCCTCTATATGACGCCGAGGCCTTGGCGCCCACCAACACCCACAAGCTGTGCCGAGATCCGCAAGTTCCCGAGATGATTGGGACAGTCCACAGTGCGTCGACCCACCAGTGCAGTCATCTGTCTCTTCACCTACCCGAGTCCTCGAGCGCAGCACCTTCTCTCATTTTAAACTTCCATCTAACCTTCGCGGTATAATTGGAACTCGTTCGGCCAATGACGTTGTCCAGGCCCGACCCCGGTTTCGTTATTTTGTGCGTTATACACACTGCACATCGGCACCTTTCCACAAAATGTCATAACAATAATAGTTTCTCACAGGGCTCAAGTTACTTGGAGGTGGTCAGACAGATAACTCAGTGCTGCGCAAGCGTCCTTACTCCCTTCTCGTATATGGTCCGGCCAACACCAAAACGGCATTTCTGACCAGTAGTCTGGTGAGTTGCATGTCTTCTTTTTCCGTCGAGGTCGAGATTGATCAGTGTTAGCGTTGCAGATAACGATCTATACGTATACAGGTACCTCGATTATGTGCCCGTCGCTAAGAAAAAACATTCTTTCCGCCTTCCCTTGACTGCGCAAAGGAACAGCCGAAAATGAAGCAGGCGTGTCGCCAGGGACACCAATATGAAGATTCGTAAGGCATCCCTGTTGGTAGCGGATAGGGACCTATCCTTCTTACCCTTCGCAGCAGTTGATATCCTAAGTGACTCAAGACGCCAATCGGCAAGACAACACTACTCGCGTGCGAAACCTGCCAATGCGCAGCACCTACCCTTACTGTTAGTCCGTATTCCTTCCTTTCACAAGGATAACATCACTGACATAATTCCTACCTCCATAATTGTCCATAGATTCACTTTTCTCGCCGAGCGGTGCTATCTGCGATCTATTTGCTGGTTGAATAATTTCACGGCCGCCGACAGAGTACGACGGCAAACGTCTCAACGTACTTACCGCGCTCCGATAGAACGCTGAACCTCTAATTAGGCATTGTACCGACACGCCAATTTGATGAGTCCGCCGCGCAGCTCATAATGTGAAGAGCCGGTCTCGAATTGATGCCTTGTCCACTGTTGCGGCAGAAGCCATGTCAACGTCAGGACGAAATTGAACAGGATTGCTACAGTGCTACACCCGCAGACCCTTACTGATGGACTTCATCTGATAAGATAGTGAGAACATCTCATCCATGTGCTCCCGACATGTTCATCTGAACCCGTACAGCGAGTGGCCCGCTGGTGAAGGACTCCTTATCACGTCCACGCATGGCCCAAGTATCGTCATTTGATGGTGACAGGGATGTGGACCCTTCCTTTCACTATCTACGGACTGAACATCTCCGGTAGGCCGTGTTAAAAAACACATATCTCTCCCTTCAGGTCAACAATTTGAAGTCATTTCTGGTGCGATGCGCCGGCGGTGGCAGTATGCAACTTTTGTTCCTTGACACCGACGAACACCCGCTAAACAACCGCATGCGCAAGAAATTCCGATTGGCGAAAAGCACGCAAGGATAACACATAGGTGCGTTGAACATTTAAATGGTATAGATGCCGACCCTCACCGTGCATTGCAATCCAGTCGCGTTACCCTGTGTTTCGATCTCCATCGGTGCCGAGTCGCCCCAGAACTGGTATAGCCGTGGTCGATGCCAGACTTCAAATACGCGTCAAATACGGAGTCCTCGCGTAGAGATTCCCCGGGCGGTCGTAACAATCAGTTCCTGGCTAACTATTTACGACGATCATTATCGACTTTTTTCCGTCCATGCTCATTTTATGTTTCGTAAGGGCAGACCGGTTTCCAGAATGACGAGAATGACGCAAACAGCATGCACTGTTGCGTGGTGTTTCTCTGCCCGTTATCCTCCAAGAATTTATCACGATGGGCCTCAGAGAAGTGGCAATTGCCACATGAGTCAGCTACCAGACCTCTCCTGTGCTGTGTGGCTGGGACTATCACGGAGTATCACGGGCAGTACGTTGTGAGTAAAAAAATACCTAGAGAGGTCATGCGGCGTTTAATTGGTTTTGCGAATAGGGCCACACCCGAGTAATTAGATGCCATCACTCCGATCGATCCATGTTGGTCGAAAACTCGCTTGTGCTTCTCCCATATGCTTCTATAGACTCGGTAGTATGAACTTGTGCAGGTCCGTGATTTGTCTTTCAATTTTTGATCTCAGTCACGAACCTGAGGCACCTTTCCAGATCTGGTCTGCTTGCGAGGTATACATCGTGTGTGTCCCGGTGCTTCACCGAGGGCATGCGAAAAAAAGCGTCGCTTTGGCTATTTCTGCTACGTGGAAGGGGACATATCTCTTCCACATCTAGGTTCCTTTCTGGTTTAACCTTGGTAACTACATATCTGGAAGTCCGTCTGGCCGGAGTCAATTCTTCGGCTTACCTCGTGTGTTATAGTGTCGCTTCCAAGAGTTTAGGTCAGCGATAAGCCAAATGTTTAAATACGAAAGCTCTTCGTCAGGTCCTTCCAAGAGTGTCATCCTTCCTCCGTTCTCCCTGCCATGGACGCTGTCCCTACTACTTTGGCCACCGTCTCCTATGGAGAAGAAGACAACAAATGGCGAGCTTACTACGCCGAAGAGTACCCTCATCAACTGTGGTGGCTGGTGTCATCCTTCATTGCTTTCGTTGCCGTTTGCCAATTCACATCCTTCGTCGTTGGCAAATACCAAGCTCGTTCCAAGAGCACACCGGTCGCGACGGAGAGCAACAAGATCCAGCTTAGCAGGTTGCCACTAGCCTTGGTCAATTACTGGCGCGTCCTTTCATACCGTGTCAACATTGGTATTGGTTCCTACACGTTGAACCTGGCGGAGGTTTTTCTCACTTGCGCTTACATCGTTGCGCTTTTTACTTGGGAGTTTATCAATAGTAAGAATCCATCCTTTCCCTTTCTGTTCTATGGACTGGTGACTTACCTCCAATAATCTCTTTCAATAGGCACTACCGTTACTGGAGTTAAGTTCAGTGCCACCTACCTCGCCGGCCGCGCCGGGAGTCTTGCTACATCTCAGTTTCCGCTGGTGACTGCGCTTGGAACGAAGAATAATATTGTATCATGTACGTGTCCTGATTCCAATGACCGTTGGCCAAAACACATTACTCATTTCTCAACGCAGTAATTACGGGCGTCAGTTATGACAAGGTTAGCGCCATCTCCCCCTCTATCGACATTGATGTTGAGCATATTGTAGCTCAACTATATTCATCGCATGACAGCCAGGGTCTGTTTCATAATGCTTTGGATTCACGGGGGTTACAAGGTTGGTAGCCTCCTATACACTTGGGGGAAAATTACTGATACAAGTCTTCTATACAGTTTCAACGGTCAGCCATCGTCGTGAACCCTTTGGATCATGTAGAGCTGATTATATTGTAGTGTGGAGGGTAAATATGACCTCCTTTGGGTCCGAATGGCATTGGTGGCCATCTCCGCCTTCTCTCTCTTGATTTTGGTGTCTCTGCGGCCGGTCAGGGCGGGAGCATATGAGTTTTTCTTCTACGCCCATTTCCTTATGGTCTTGTAGGTGCCGGTTTCCCTCTTGGTGTATCTGTCATACTAACGTATCGCCGCCTAGGATCTTCCTCATCGGAGGATATTACCACACTAAGAACTTTGAGTATGTCCTCTGCTCCTGACGTTGTTGGCCTGTGTTATTTATCCCCTCATAGATTCGACTCCTACGTATGGCCTTCTTTCGTTATCTGGGGCCTTGATCGCGCTATTCGGATGTTACGTGTCGTTGTTTTCAACCATTCCTACTTTGGGTTCAAGACTGGACACGGTACCTTCGATGCTAACGTGGAGCGCTTGTCCGAGCACTTTGTTCGCTTGACTCTGAAGCGCCCCCCTCACTTCCACTGGCGTCCGGGCCAAACTGCTTACCTCATCACGCCAGGAGTTTCCCGCCTGCCGTTCGAAGCCCATCCTTTCACCATCGCTAGCTATGATTCCAGCTGCGATCCCACCGAGAAATCCGCCGATGTTGAGAAGGCGTCTAATTCTGTGCTGGCCAAATCGTCCTCCAAGTCTTTTACCCCTGGAGGAGAGAAGTACTGGAAGGAGCTAGTGTTCCTGGTGAACGTTAGGGAAGGCTTTACGCATCGATTGGCTACTATCGGAACGGACAAAGGAACCGTAAAAGTCTTTGTCGATGGCCCGTATGGGCCATCACCGGATCTCAGCTCATTCAATACCTCAGTTTTTGTCGCTGGTAGGTATATTCAATCCGAATGTGTATCCGTCCTTACTCATTGCTGGATTTTAGGTGGTACTGGAGTGTCATACACACTTCCGTTGCTACTGGATACCATAGAGTAAGTCTCGTAACCAGTTCTCAATGTCTAACTAAGTCTTCCGATAGGCGCGTCCGCGATGGAAAGAGTATATGTACCAAAGCGGTATTCATCTGGGCCATCAGAGATACGAGTACGTTCCTTTGGGCTTCTCTGATGTCGGCTTCTAACAAACTTGGTGCTTATTTTCGTTTAGCTCATGTGTGTTGGATATCAAATGCAATTTCTAACGCGTTACTTCGGGTACCACCATCATTGCATGTGGACGTACGCATCTACGTCACTGGTGGTACTCTCGAGTCTGTTCAATGGGACAGTACATCTGTCGATTCCGATAAAAACTCCTCCTCTTCTTCCTCTACTACGTCTCGTAATGGTCCACCCTCCTTCCTTGGTCTTGAATCGGTGAATGTATATCAGGGGCGTCCAGATATCTCGCAACTGCTACCCGAACAAGCAGAGGCGACCAGGGGCGGTCGTATGTCTGTTACGGGTGCGTTTGCATTCTCTATCTCTACTGCTCTGTGCTAAAAATAAATTTAGTCTGTGGCTCGAGGGCCGTTGCCCAATCATGCAGATCGGCTCTTCAGTTCCCGCTGCGAAATGCAGCTACTGTTCTGAGGGGCGGCGCAAGTGTAACGCTGCACGTGGAGTCCTTTGGTTATGCTTAATCATTGGGCTTATTGATAGATTGTACACCTAGTTATAGACGACTGGCATCTCTTTGTATTTCAACTATCATTTAAATAATAACGTCTCGCGGTTCGGAAGTGTGCGCGCCTCCGGCCCCTTCGGTACGGAACAGTTTGGAAAGGTCTAGGCCAGAGTAAGATTGATGTGGGGTGAAGATCACTGCGGAAATCGATAACAATTGCAAATGAACAACGTATCACACCAGGAATCATATGTAGTGCTCATGACTCCATGACCACATCCGAATCCAAATCTTCATCATCCCCAAGAGTATCCAAGCGCTGGTTTCGGTCTGTAGTTAAGCCACCGTTTTCAATTCTACCAAATCTGTTACCCAAAGTAGTAGGCGTGGAGCGATGAATTGGGGTCATGGCGGAAATGGACTCCCGCTGGAATTTCGTAGGGGTCGACAATCTGGCCGCGCGACGCTTGCCATATCTTGGTCTCGTAATCGTGACGAAACGAGTGTCGATCTGCATGTTATCCATCCTTTCCTGGAGCTTCTGGCTATGTGAACGAACAACGCGATTAGGCGTCGGCGACGCTCGCGAGACATGTTGTGAATAGCTACGCAGAGCACGAGGAAGCGGGGTCGGTGTTGTAGGTCCACACGTTACCCTACGCCTCTTCGAGGGCCTGTCGTTTTCCTCCTCGTCCTCTTCTTCCAACCTCGTGAGCCTTGGCGTTCCCCGCGCGGAGAGGCGAGCCAAAGGGCTTGTAGGCGGGCTACAGTTTCCTGATATCCCTCCATCGTCTTCTATCCGTAATTCGCCCGAACGCATTCTCACAGCTTTCGGAGCGGGGGGAACGTCTCGGCGTAGACCGACGATGACTTCGATGGAGTTACGGATGAAACTGTCGGAGCGATTGAGGCTTGTGTCAATACGAAGCACGGCGGGAAGTCTGGCATTGAGAGTAGTAGCAACCTGAACCAGTTGGGAACGCGACATGGTGAGAAGGTCTTCGTGACAGCAAAACGGAACAGTGTCAAGCGTTGTGATTACGATAGCATCTTCACAGGCATCTTCGTTCTGTAGGGCGATACTTCCTGGCGTTGACAAAGTATGTGGATGCCTGATCTCGCTTTGGGCGGGCGGTGTGTCGACGACAGGGTCATGTTCGCTAGTGTCATATTCTTCAAGAGCCACAGAAGAGGATTTGAATAGATCTAGTCTGAGGAATAGTTTGCGAACAGGCGTGAAAGGATTAGAAAATGTTCTGGTGTGCTTCATAGTAGTGAGGATGGTGGTTCGAAAATAAGAAAGGAAAAGAGCGATCATGAATTATGACGCATCGATCACAGCCCCGATCACTGGACTGCGGGTTTGGTATTGGTATTGGTATTAATAAATCCGAATTTTGGGGGTTTGGTCTATAAACGTTTCCATTTCTTAATTTCTTGATTGAACTTTTTTGAAGACGTCGCCACCAATAGAGTCAAGGTGGACCAGGTTTGAGGCAGTGGAGACATTTATGTTATCGTTAAGCCGAGATACTTCTCGAGCGGAGTCTGATAACGGCTTGGCGAACATGGGCATTGGAGAGAACATCGGCATTAATAGCTGGGGCAATTGAGACTCCAAGGAGATAAGTAGCAATTCCTTTGATGCATGAGGGATTCGGAGGGAAGCTTGGCGCGTACGCAGCAGCTTGAGAAGAGCGAAAAAATGCAGTGCCAATTTATGACCTCATGAACCAGGGCTAAGTGGGCATTGTTGGAGCGCTGAGCGCTGAGCCATCAAGGGCGAGTTACGTTTGGATTTGGGGTCTAGCTTTGTTTCTAACATCGTGTAGGCCGTCCATCTTCCAATGTCATTTCTTACCAGTAGCGCCAGCGCTGTCAATGACAAGTATAAAATGGTTCACCCTTGGGCATCAAGTACGTAATGCTTGTTATTGATAATTGTATGGTGGTATCTGTTCTATCACTCCCTTCTGGCATACCTTCCATCCCCGCACATACCCCAGTTTTGATCTCCTCGTCTTCTTCTTCTTCTTCTCGTGTCCATCCTTGTCCATCGCGCTCTCGGTGATATTCTTCGTTTCCGTACCCTGGAACCCGATATCTCAATATTCTGGTGGCGTCCATCCCGCCCAATTATACCAATGACTCGATATTTGCCTCACAATGCACCCCGATTCTGATTCGCGAAGATGTCGTTAACCTCCGGTTATGAACGGAGTACCCAGGTCAAGGGGCATTAAGTAATGATGCCACCTCACTCAACCAATTCATGAAATCGTTATCCACAAAGTCGAATGCTTGATCCTCGTCCAACTGGCTTGACAGCCATCCCAGCGACGGCGTCCATCTCTGATCAAGTCCAGAGAGAATTCTTCCTGCCTCAATACCCCACTGTTTCCTCGCCCACCACGGGCCATCCTGCGCCACCCGCTTCATCATAACACAGTAATGCGCCAAAATGATGAGCGCACGCGGTTTCCCTTCTGCCAACAGGCGAAAGAACCTATTGGGTGCCATTGCCCACCACAAAACCGATGCGGACCAACTCTGATATGAGGCTTTCCATGACATCTCGAGGATACGTATTGATTCCTTATACGCAGCATACACCGATACGTCATGTAGCTCCTCAATGTCTGGCGACGAGTGTGCTGTGCTCAGAAGCGTCGACAAGGATGATGAAAAGGATTCTTCCTGGGGTGTAGATACGATTGTTGGTGCCATTACGTCCAACATCGGACGCAGAACACCTTCTCGAAGCTGTGGACAGACTCTTGCAACCTCACAGGTGATATTATGCATCGTAATATTCCATTCGCTCGCGGATAAGGAGACTACGGATGATGTAGCGAACTGATACTTCGCGAGAAGAGCCAAAGTGCTAAAGACAGCACCAGCATCCTCCCTCCCGTCGACTCGCGCCCTGTGTAACCCCGTTTTGGCCTGCCAGTGGTAGGTGCTCGCGGCTGCAGCATACCGATCTGCCGTGGGATCAGTATAGTAAGCATGGAGCGCGGACACCGCGAGAATAGCGTAGAGGAGAAATCGGTTTTCGGGAGCGAACGCGAGTTTGGGAACGACAGTTTTCCATGCGTTTGCTGTAAAAGAATCAAAAGAGAGCGTGTGTGAAGTAGTGGTAGCAAAGTGGTGAATTAGTTCGAGAGTCAGCACATCGAGTGGGCCAGCAGTAGTCCAGTTCGATACTGTGGAGGGGAGATTTCCGGGTGAGCTTGTTACAGCATGGGTAGATGCCCCTGGCATCGAGTCATGTCGTAAGGTATTGACATTGTTCCAAACACACTCCATGCCTCTCTTCGTACAGTTCCTGCATTTAGGAGATTCCTCGTCGCACTTCATTTCAACCTCTGAGTCAGCTGTACAAGGGCTGACAGTAAATACTACACACCTTGACTTTGCGTTGCTTGCATGTTTTGCATCCTTTTCGTGTCTTATGGTGAGGGCGAATTGGTGGCATACTAAGGCTGGCTGTGGTCGCTTTCGCAACTGCTGCTGCGGGAGTTGAAACTGAGTCCAATTTTCCATCACGATCAGTGATCGTTCATTTTATTTATTTATTTCGTGCTGTTACAATAATGCTAAGTACCGTTACGTAGTGGGAAGGAGATAAGTAGCAATTCCTTTGATGCACGGAGGGAAGCTTGGCGCGTACGCAGCAGCTTGAGAAGAGCGAAAAAATGCAGTGCCAATTCATGACCGTGAAGCGGGGCTAATTTGGTATGTTGGAGCGCTGAGCCGTCAAGGGCGAGTTACGTTTAGATATTTGGTCTATCTTTGCTTCTAATATCGCGTCTGAGGCCGTAATTTCATGTCTATCTTCCAATGTCATTTCTTACCGGTAGCACCAGCGCTGTCAGTAACAAGTATTAAATATGGCTCACCCTTGGGCTTCAAGTACGTAATGCTTGTTATTGGACAAGTGCGTGGTGATATTTGTTCTATCACTCCCTTTCCATCCCCGCACATACCCCAGTCTTGATCTCCCTCTTCTCCTTCTCATGCTCATCCTTGTCCATCACCCTCTCGGTGGTATTCTTCGTTTCCCGTACTCTGGAACTCGGTGTCGCAATATTCCGGTGGCGTCCATCCCGCGCAATTATACCAATGACTCGATATTCCCCCCCCCTTCCTGGCTTACAAAGCACCCCGATTCTGATTCGCGAAGATGTCGTTAACCTCCGGTTATGAACAGAGTACCCAGGTCAAGGGGCATTAAGTAATGATGCCACCTCGCTCAACCAATTCATGAAATCGTTATCCGCAAAGTCAAATGCTTGATCCTCATCCAGCTGGCTTGACAGCCATCCCAGCGACGGGGTCCATCTCTGGTCAAGCACAGAGAGAATTCTTACTGCCTCAATCCCCCACTGTTTTTTCGCCCACCACGGGCCATCCTGCGCCACCCGCTTCATCATAACGCAGTAATGCGCCAAAATGATGAGCGCACGCGGTTTCCCTTCTGCCAATAGGCGAAAGAACCTATTAGGTGCCATTGTCCACCACAAACACGATGCGGACCAATTCTGATATGAGGCTTTCCATGACATCTCGAGGATGCGTATTGATTCCTTATACGCAGCATACACCGATACGTCGTGTAGTTCCTCAATGTCTGGTGGTGAGTGTGCTGTGCTCAGAAGCGTCGACAAGGATGATGAAAAGGATTCTTCCTGGGGTGTAGGTATGATTGTTGGCGGCGTTACGTCCAACATCGGACGCAAAACACCTTCTCGGAGCTGTGGCCAGACTTTCGCAACTTCGCTGGTGATACTATGGACCGTGATATCCCAGCCGCTCGCGGACAAGGAGACTATGGATGATGTAGCGAACTGATACTTCGCAAGAAGAGCCAATGTGATAAAGACAGCACCAAGATCCCCCCTCCCATTGACTCGTGCCCTCTGTAACCCCGTCTTGGCCTGCCAGTGGTAGGTGCTCGCGGCTGCAGCATACCGACCTGCCGTGGGATCAATATAGTAAGCATGGAGCGCGGACACCGCGAGAACAGCGTAGAGGAGAAATCGGTTTTCAGGATGGAACGCGAGTCTGGGAACGATGGTTTTCCATACACTTTCTGTGATAGGAGGAAAAGAGAGTGTGTGTGAAGTAGTGGTAGAATAGTGGTGAATCAGTTCGAGAGTCAGCAGGTCGAATGAACCTGCGCTAGTCCAGTTCGATATTGTGGAAGGGAGAGTTTCAGGTGAGCTTGATACAGCATGGTTATGCGTCCCTGGCAACGAATCATATTGTGAGGTAGTGTTCCAAACACACTCTATGCCTCTCTTCGTACAATTCTTGCATTTAGGAGGTTCCTCGCCGCACTTTATTTCAACCTCTGAGTCAGCCATACATGGGCTGAAAGTAAGTACACACCTTGACTTTGCGTTGCTTGCATGTTTTGCATCCTTTTCGTGACTTGTGGTGCGGGCGAATTGGTGGCATACCGTGGCTGGCTGTGGTCGCTATGATTGCACCTGCTGCGGAGTTGAAACTGAGTCAAATTTCCCATCACGGTGATCGCTTATTTTCTTCTACTTGCTTCCACTTTCCGTGCTGTCAATAAGAACGCTACATACTAGGGACGTCCCTCAAGGGCTCCTCATCTTGTGCCATACCGTAAGCTCGAATTTTGCGTGTCACCCCCACACCTGGATGGAGTTCAGTTTCTTGCCGGCCCGTTGCATCCGAGTAGGCCGATTTATCGATCTACTGCTTGCAACCGGCACTAAGCTCAGCGACTGGGTGTATTGCCAGGAAATTGCCTAGTAATGTAGGTAGCGGAATTTCAGTCACTGTAATATGCGACACAACTGTCGCAGGAGTCGACCTCCATGCGAATAAATGATGATAAGTGCATCGCTCATGACATGGTCGCATCTGAATCAAGATTCCTGTCATATATTAATGTCGCTTTCTGTGTTACCCTCGCTTTCCGATGTAGTAGCCGTGAACACTTGTGCAGAAATTCCTTGAGTGGGGCCGGATAATAAGTACATGATATGCGATGGGCCAAATTGGCGAACATGGTGAGAGCGCCGGAGTTGCTGACTGGGGCGACTTGCTGTTCGCTAATGTGTATCGGAGAGGTGGTGTGGGAGGGCAGATGATAACATTCTTTCACTTGCCCTAGGGAACCATGTAATCATCGAGGTCGGTACATATATGACCCTTCTAATGGAGCAAATTGCACACTTTGCCGCGGAAATATTTTAGTACGCTCTACGGCCGTATCCGCGACGATATAATTTGCACATCCGTACTCCGCACCCCTGGCAGGGTAATGATACACTTGCTTGCTAATTATACAATTGCGTACGACATCTAGAAGAGCAACGTACTGAGAACCAAATATATGACTTCCTTCTAACATACACGAATCCTATCTTACGCACAGGGGAATGCGTAACGTTTGTCGGTTACCGCCACAGGCACAGGCTGCTTCGAGGCCAAAAGCGGACGTTACAGCAACACTCGAAATCTCCTGCATGATGTTTCCGCTGCTCGTCCTTGTTTCAGGTCAAACTGAAAGCCAAACCCGTTATTGCGCGTTGGATAGCAAAAGTTTCGTTGATCGTTGTCTCTTTTGAATACTTTGCGTATCGTCCACGACCCTTGACTCTGAGCACTGAATAACCATATGTCTGTTTGGCGTTGGCTAGTGCGGATGCGGATGAATCGTGACACGGCTTTCTCCTTCTCTTTACCTTTGCTTATGGGAGTAGATGGCGTAGAGTGAGGATCGCCATTAGTCCTGACTGAGACCAGGGACTTTCAGCGGTGGTTTCCGTTGGTGTGGATAGAGCTAAGATACTGTGAGATTTATACGCGGAAATTCCGATCTCGTCAGCACACATTGCTTTACTGAGAGAAGTAATGTTGAGCGAGGACCGCAGGGCTGGGACCTGAAATGTGTCAAAACGTTAAGGCCAAAGGGGGCTAAAGACGTATTTTTAGCGTCTTACAAAGAATTGAATGGTTGATCGTACCTCGACCTTGGAGAAGCACTTTGGTCAACAGAGTCGGGGTTAGCACAGGACGATTCATCAAGGATGGAGGCGGGAAGTGTAAACGACAAGAAGGCTAAGATAGCTTCCATTTCTGACGAATTTGGGACTAGCTGGAGCCTAGGGACACTAAGGGTACCTGGGCAGTTGAAGCGATACACTAAGTCCGCAAGACTTACGGTGGCGACAGAGTCATGGTCTTGAGAGGACCAGCCGGAAGCGATGTCGAGTTTGGAGTTCCAGGTCGATTTGGTGGATAGCCTGGTAACTGACATAGTGTATCAATATCAACTAACAGGAGCATACGCGGACATCGGTATTGGTGTGGATTCCGGACGATTCTCCTTGTCGTGTCCGTACAAATTCCTATCCTCGTAGGGATACGAAGCTGTCTGAGGATGAATGGGAAATATCCGCATAGATTGAAACCATGCTCACCGCTGTCTACATAGAGTAACGACCCTATCTTCTCCAGTGTCTTCCTATTGTCAGTCAATAGGGTACATATATTCCGTGCGGAAACTTGAAGTTGTCCTTTTGAGCCTCCATTTGAGAGTTTGCCTTGCGTCATCGTCATCGTAACACGATACATGGTGCCGACGAAGATGAAGCTGCCGGACTGAGAGTGAATAACATAAGGTGAATGAAAGGTTAGTCTAAGGACGCCGCTCATTGTCGCAGATACGCACTACAACCTGTTACATCGATGTCAGCCACCAAAGTTAATCCACATAAAAGGTTGTGTCTTTCTACCCAACACATTCCAAAGTTCTGTGGCGTCTTCATGATAGATGCCGCGCGGGATATCCTGTGTAAATGGCATTAGTCCCGACACAATAGTAAACATACCTCGAAAGACACTCTCCCCCAGCTCTGTGATGGTATTAGGCAGAATCTGTCTACTTCAGCCCCTTCTTAAGATACGATCCAAACAATCCAGCGATATACTCTACCCGTTAACAATACGCGAGCCTTCCAGTTGCCATGTGTTGCATACACGAAAGTTCTAAAAATTTGTCCACAATTGCGAGACGATGCCGTGCACCATACTTCCCTTCAAATTCGTAGTCGTACTGAGATATGCGTCTTGAGGCCTTCTCACAAACGAGAGTAAAACTAATTTTAGGCCACTTTGAAATGAGACGGAACACCGGAAGTCTTTAGAAGAGAGAATCGAACACGGTATAATGTGGTGAACGGAGCAAAGGAGGATCAACTTGAGCTGCCATCAAATTCTCGGACCCCGGGCCGTGTTACTCCCTAACCTCCTCTAACGACCTCTTACTCAGGTACTGCTTCCTCCGATTCTCAACTTCGCTGCTTCTTAGCTCCATTTTTTCTATCTACTTGGTCACTACACTTGTTTTATCTAGATGAAAAATTACGCGATTACGCGTTCCTTGTCACCTTGCTACCTTTGCAATATAATTGCTGCGACGGCGTCCAGACGTGGTGCATGGTCTAACCTCGGATGTTTGAATCCTCTCCAGTGCGTACATTCCCCCCCCTGTATCTGCATAGTGCTCAGACACATTTTTGTCAAGTGAAGGACTGAAATTCCCTGAAGGATCTCAAGACTAACGCGGCAAACGGTAAGCTTGTCCGGCCAGGCAATCCAGACGTCGTGGATTGTAATGTCCGTTATTGGTAATATCTCTTTTATCCCGTGCATTCGTCTCTCCAAGCCCGCCATGAACTTTAGGCCTAACGCGAAATACGAGGCATGAGTATCACGTGAATACTTCGCGTCTTTTGTGGACGTTAACAGGTCAAATATTGTACTACTGAGCCATTCATCGATGCACTTGGCATAGTGATGGTGCGAGAGAAACAGTGTCAATTAATGGCGGTAGTACAATATCTGCTGTATAATACAATGCTTGCTACTATACAAATGCGTAGTGATATCTAGAAGAAACCAGCAGTAACGGCTCTATCACTTCCTTCTCACATACCTTCCATCCCCACGCATAGCCTCTGCTTCGATCTCCCTCCTCTTCTTCTCATGCATCTCTTTCGCCCTCTCGTTGATACTCTTCGTTTCCTGTGTATTCGGGAATCCAATGTCCCAATACCCCGGCGGCGTCCCACCCTGCGCCCAATTGTACCGATGTCTCGATATCCCCTTCTTTCTACGTGCAGGAGAGGGCGTCGCATTCTTCTTCGGTGACCGCCACAGCGGCTGCTGGAGACGTTTCGGAAGAGGCCCTACGCCTTCGTAGTACTATGCAAAGGATCGTTAGCAGTGAGCCCGTTCGAGAGGAAGAGACAAAGACGAACATCACGACAGCATTCACAATCCCCTGCATGAAGTTTGCGCCGCTCGTCCTTGTTGCGGACCACGGCGTCAAACTGAAAGTCGAGCCCGTCGTTGTGCTTTGGATCGATGGCAAAAGTTTCGTTGATCGTCTTCTCTTTCGAATCCTTTGCGTATCGTCCACGTCCCTTGAACGCCGAGTAATCGTTCGTCTGTTTCGCGTTAGCCGCTGCGGATGCGGATGCGGATGTCGGGGCTTTATCCTTCTCTTTGCCTTTTCCTGCGGGAGCGGATGGTGCAGAGTGAGGACTGTCATGTTCCTGGCTGAGGCGGCGGACTTTCCGCGGCGGGTCTGAGGCAATCTTCAGTTTCGTCGGTGTCGATGGAGCTAAGATATTGTGAGCTTTACATCTGGATTCCGATCCCGTCGGCGTACCTTGCTTTAATGAAAGAATGGGTGTTGCGCGAGGACCGCGTCGCTTGCCATCCAGGTTTGAACACCGCTCTACTCTAGTGTTCAGTGCAGACGGCGATGCGAACGGGGCTAAAGACGCAGCTTTAGCGACTTACAAATGAATTGAATTGATAATCGTACCTCGAGCAGATAAAGACAGTTTGGGCAACGGGGTCGGGCTCGATGTCCCGGCTACCAAAGGGCAAGTCGTCAGAGCTAGGCGAGAAGGCACAAGGATCGACAATACCCAGAGATTCCCCTTCTGTATCCGATGAATTTGGAGCAAGAATGGAGCCGATATCCTTGGGGCTGAATAATCTAAGGGACCAGTGAGCGTCATTGAAGTGATACATGGGTCACTATGACTTACGGTGGTGATTGAATCTTAGTCTTCGACAGGCCGGCTACACTGATAAGAGAGGCAGATGGAAGCGGTGCCGGGCTTGGAGTTCCAGGCCGTTTGGAGGGAGCTGAGGTCCTACGGTGACTGTTATAGTGCATCAACATGTTAACCAATAGGCGCATACGTGGGTATCGGCGCTTGTACAAGACTGGAGCCGTTAGCCTGGGGGCTGAATAATCCAAGAACCGTTAAAGTCATTGAATAGGTACATCGGTCAGCAAGACTTACGATAGTGTCGGGGTCGTAGTCTTCGAAGGACCAGCTGGAAGTGGTGCCAAGATTGGAACTACAGGTCGCTTGGAAGACTTTGATGGGAGGATTGTCCTACGGTGATTGTTATAATGTATCATCGTGTCAACCAACAAGTGCGTACGTGGGTATCAACGTCGGCGTGGATTCAGGTTGATTCTCCTTGTCTTGTTTGTACAAATTCTTATCTTCGTATGGATACGAAGCTGCCTGCGGATGAGCAAACATGCTAGAAAGGGTTGGAAATATGCTCACCGTCGTCGTCCGCGTAGAGCAGGGGCCCCATCTCTTCTAACATCTTCCCATTGTCGGATAACCGCTTGAAGACGTTCCGTCGAAACTCATTGTCCTTTTCGGCCTCCATTTTGGACCTTGCCTTGCATTCTGTATCAAACAAAAAGGCCTTGAAGTCGCGCCATTTGTTGTAATCTCGTTTGTATATTGCAGCTGCACGTTGCTTCTTATCCAAGAGTTCATCGTATCGTGACTGGAGCGCCTTGAGCTGGGCCGCAAGCAGACGCCTTGATGGTGAAGGGGATGCTGGAAGCTCCCTATCGGAAATAAATATTCTGGCTGTAATTGGCGTGTAAGATAAAACATACATTTTCTTCACTTGGAGTCTGTTTCTTTCCTCTACAACATCGTCCAGCTGAGTCTGTAGATGGTCCCTTTCGTCTGTCGCACAACGGAGCGCCATTTCTAGGTCCTCAATGCGGGTCCATGCATCCCTGTACTTCGTGCCATGTTCAGCATTGTCGACTACGAACAGCGCCTCTTGCAAGTCACTAAATCCAAGGGCCCTGACCAGGTGTCCAGTCCGGTTCGTCAAGTCACTGAGACGATTGAGCGTGTCCTCAGCTGAATGTTTGAGTCGGTCATATTTGGCCTCGTGTGCCACAATTTCTTTACGGTACTTCTCGCTGAGAACCTTGTCGCGCTCTCGCATGTGGGCGCTGGAGAAAGTCGCGCCGTCCATGCGAGGTCGTCGAGGATGGTGATGGTAAGAGTCGAAGAAACGGAAGAAACGTGGGCAACGTGACGGCGTGATCAACAAACACAACCCTGACTTGTACCACCACCATGGCCCCCATGGCCACAACACGACGGCCGCTGACGCCAATGACGAGCTCAACGCCAACGACGAGCTCCAGGCCATTGACGTCGTCGTCTATACAGATGAGCGTCTCCTCCCCTTTGGCTCCTCAGCCACAGCCCAAAAGTCCCTTGCCACTGCGAGCGCTACCCTCTACCCTCGCAGTCAAGTCTTCTCCTTCCGTACCTCTTGCATCTGAATCGTATGAACCGCTCATCAAAGCCATTCTCCGTCAACGGCTTCTCTGGAGGATTTTCTTGGGTTCTATCGCGTTTTGTTGGGTCCAGACGGTGGCATGGACAATATGGTGCCTCGGCGGTATTGAGGAATTGGGGATTGGCGGGGTGGCCATGGTTCCAGTGACGCCGTCGACGTCAATGATGGCATATGTGTGCTGGGTAGCGGTAGCTTTGCCTATCGTTGTGCTAAGAAAAAGGCACCTCACTGGTTCGTCGATGCGTTCTCACTGAATTTATCTATTGATCCAGTTTTCCTTAGGTTATCACTCGACGTCAAAGACGCCTTTAAAAACTTTGCAGAACGCTCTGGCGAAACAGAGCACTAAAAGTGCATTCCTGGTCTATCTTGCCTCTGCAATCATTGCGACACTACTCCATGTATCAATGGCTCGAATGTCTAAATCGAACGACCCCCGGCTGTCGCTATTTGTCAAATCAAAGTGAGTAGCCAATGTCTGTTCACTATCCTCGTGTCTAACTGGATCAGGAAGCACCCATATTATTTGAACGGCCGTTTGGTGTTTCTTTTAACCTCTCAAGTTATTGCTGCATGCTGTTCCATGCTCCGGAACATCATGATGGATCGCTTTGTCTTTCGATGGCCCTCCTCTTTTGTGAGTACACTATCTTTTGCAACCATGAACTAAATGGCTGAAGTATCCTGCAGAATCAGACCCGAAAGTCGGCGGTTACGTTCGGCGACTTCTTACGAACGCTGGTCATAGTCGCTCTGCTCGCATCTGTTTCCGTGCCCACGTCTGCGGCTGTTTTTGCTATTGCACGGCTCACGCTTCCTATCCTTTACCACCTACCATTGCTTCATCTTATTTTGCGACCATTCACAGCCCATTTCCTTCGAGGACCCTGGACAATATTTTTGCCTGTCCAACACTTCGCTCTTCTGATAAGAGCGTGGTTCCTAGCATTTTCAACCTTGTCAACCTGGGAAGTCGCAGAACTACTGTTCGATTCCTTCGTTAGCCAGCCCATTCCCGTATCGCACATGACAGCGGACCCATCAGTGACCCTCGTATCGGGAGCAGCCTCCTCTGATATAACCTTCAAATATTTTGCGTATGCAGAACTGAACGAGCTATCTACCGACCTGTCTCCTTCAGCGAGCGCTCGTCGGACAGCTCTTTTTGGAGATCAAAAGTATTCTCCCAATCTCTGGAGCCACCTGTGCAGGGAGAGTCTTCTTCTTCTCGGAAAGGATTACCAGCATTTTTTGCGGAGAGGAGCCCCTCCCACCCTCTCACCGCCTCCCGCAGTAGTAACCGCGGCGCAACCACCACCTACCTTCCTATCCACACCTGTATCTGTAATTAAACAGCCCATCTACAAGCAAGCGAAACCGTCTCCCGTTAGCAGCGTTATTAATTCTCTCGGTTCGGACGGATCATTCGCCCAAGCAGTAGAAGCGGGTGCAGAAGCTGTACATATCCCGGACTTGTTCAAGTCAGCGACTACTGCTTTACCTGTTACAACAGAGGTCACGAAAAGCGTAGAAGACGCCAAGGATTATTTTGGGAATGTCAGGAAATCTTTGGGCCGTGCCAGTTGTCGGTACACCCCTGTTGCTGTGCAGGAGGCATTTGGAACATGGGTAGATTGGTGGACTAGGGAACGAATAAGTAAGGTCGCGGAGGGGTCCTTACCCGGGCGCGAACTAGATCTCCTCGTCGTTGAAGGTATGATGATGACTTTACATTACTATTTTGGGGGTTAATCTTAAAAAATCTTATCAGTCCTATCACGCTTGACGTGTTCTTCCCTGACAGAAGACCGATATGGGGTCGTCCAAAGGGATATTCCCAAAATCCTGGAGGCGATGCTATCCTTCTTGTCAGCGATAGAAGACTACCAGATTGAACTGAACGCTCTGCGACCCCCACCACCAGAAGAGGAAGAAGGCCTATCGGATAAAGAAAGAATACAACGAGAGGTTCTTCGGATAGAGTTGGCGAAAGCTAGCGAGGTCCTAGGATACCTCGGTGATGGTGAGTGACCAGTATACGCTGGCTCTGTAGACTGATGGGAATTCGTTGCAGGATTTAAGAATGGCATCGCACGCATTGTACGAACGTTTGGGGGTAAATTGAACGCATTCAAGTTCCCACCGCTTACCGCGAGGAAGCTGCAAGGGTTTGTAGATTATAATCAGTAATCATGTTCAGACTTTTGCTTCTGTCAGCAGGCAGTTCTGGGCCGTCGTCAGTCAGCAGCTCGCCTTCAGCGCCTGCCCGAACCTAGGTACAGGGACTACGGTAGCACCAATAGGACGTCGAAGATCATCAGAGTCGCCAACATGCAGTATTGATTTCGTATGCTACTCCGAGTGGCTGGTATAGAAAACTGAATGTTTTGCTGTAGCTCAAACCTTGTACAAGATCTCCTCGCTCTGGTGTTCCATAGACTTGGCAAGACCTGCAATACATTCGTATGGCGCTTATCACTGAGGATGCGGTAAGTGTTGATGACTGCGATATAGTAGGGAGTCAGCACCGAACCTAGGAACAGTTCGGAAAATTTTCTTCCCCCTCTGACATGTAGTGGTGACTTGACTCGTTCCCCGTATGTCTGCCGGGAGCGGCGATGCTGGTATCGACTCAGGATATCCAACGAGGGTGTGTAATCGCATCTCCATACCTGTGTATTCTTAACTGGGATTGGTAATCTGTTCTTTGGGTATTTTTGTGATTACCGGTGGTGATCATTGCTCAACTAGGTGTCGCCTCGCGAAATACTTGAATTCTGAATCAGCCAGTCTTGGTTCATGACAAACGAGAGTAATACTGGCTGACCGAAGAGCCGCTACACTATTCTGGCCAACTTTCCAGTCTACATTCTTTCATGCACACGTTCACAGGTATCTCGCAATACCGACGGCATCCATAAATTGTTTCAACGTGCCTTTTTTCTAGGTCTTTGACCTGACCCCTGTTTTACAGGATACAGCTATCAGTTTTCCGAACCTTGATCGTGATCTCTATCATGGGAAGTTCACCGCTGGTCGGGGATTCTTCACCGCTGTACGTTAGCTTTCTATTGACTTCATCGGGTTCTACTCAGATATCAGAAACAGGCATGGCTAGGTCCATCGATCATTGTTCGAATGAGAGAGCTTGCTCAAGCTTTTGTAAGGTTCCTTGTGGTGCCGCATAAATTCGTCTTCACAGCATAAGTAATGATCACCGGTGACCCCGATTTGTTTACGTCAAAGCTCTACAGAACCGACTGCCGGTCCAAAACGCGCGGTGTTGCGTGGAGATGGTTGACAACTGGAACGCAGCTTGCTTCTCAAGTGCATAATGGCAACATCTTGTAAGGGTGATTCTTTGAAACAGTAGTTCCAGACTGAGAAATGAATATTAGATGACGCGATGTGCGGTCCACTCTATCGAATGGCGCGCTCTTGCCTCATATCGAATCCCAAGGGATGCACCTTAAGCGCCGTCCAAGTTTAGATATCCATGCTAGCTATTGGCTACAGCGTGTCGGGACGGCGTACCGAGGCCGCTGAAGTCAAAATTGGCAACATACAATTCCTGCATGGCGCCGAAATTCGCTCTGCATCAAGTATCCACTTCGTTCTGGATTCTATGGGATTGAATGGGTTCACAGTGACTCTCACGGGCTTAGGGCTCGTGCGAGCGAATGGTCGGCACATTCTCACGCGGCTGGATTATGCCTTTCATGATGGTGAGTTAATGACTACTTTGACAATAGTAACGCCGAAATATATTAGAGCAGGGCACCCTCATTATCGGCCTTACATAACTTCTAAATGCCAGCATACTTTCTCGCGGTTGTGTGACGAAAAGCAGGATTCTTGGGCAACTTGACTCAGGGCATGTTTCATATTTTGCTTTAAAAGAAGCTGGACGCGTTCGTTGCAGTTCATTGACCGCCGTTCTTCTTAGTATCGAAAGATGAAGACTTCTGGTGCCATCTCCACCTCTCTTTTATTACTGTCCCTGGCCTTCAATGCTGCTGGTCGTCCCAATCATGCCGACCGGCTTCAACGTCGACGGACGACGTCTATATTGAATAGTACGCATCTCTATGCGCTCGTCTGCGATTTGGCTAAAGTTTTTAATAGACCCCGCGCCCCAGCCAGATCTACCAACTGCCCAAGAAGCTCAAGCAGCCGCGGCAACCGTTGATTTGAACTTGGATGACATCCAGGCAGATATTCTGTGGGTCAAGTCGAATTGTCTTCTCTACCCCCTATGAACTGATGTGATGCAGGGTTGGCATGAAGAAGAAAAAAGAGCTTTTTTTCTTTTTCGGTATTCAAAACGCGACTGACTTTAAGAGCCAGCTGGCGACGGATATCCACCCTCTCATTACCTCTACGACCCAGATTTTGGACATCACGACCCAGCCTCTAACAGCAGTCAACGTCGCGTTTTCGCAGTCAGGACTCACTGCTCTGGGCATCACCGATAATTTGGGCGACCAGTTCTACTCCCAAGGACAAGAAGCTGATTCTGCCGCCATCGGTGATCCCGGAACGGGCAGTTGGGTACAATCATTTGCAGGAACATCTGTTCACGGTGTTTTCCTCCTTGCGTCTGACACTATTGATAACATCGATGAGACCTTGTCGGACCTCTCGTCAATTCTAGGGGACTCCATCGGTGAGTTGCATCGCGTTCAGGGAGAAGCCCGCCCTGGATCGGAGGAAGGTCACGAACGTAAGGTTTTACCGTCTTTCACCCATGCGATCGTTTCTTGATGATATATATTCAGATTTTGGGTACATGGATGGAATAAGCCAGCCCGCCGTCATAGGCTTTACACAATCACCTCTGCCAGGCCAGCTAGCCGTCGATGCGGGAGAAATTTTACTAGCCGAGGACGGGGATAGCACTACTCGTCCCTCCTGGGCTAAAGATGGCTCATTCCTAGTCTTCCGTCAGATGGAGCAGCTAGTGCCAGAGTTCAACAAATTTTTGTTGGACAATCCGATTTCTGAGCCCGGTGTTCTCACTTCCGAGGAGGGATCCGCTCTATTGGGTGCCCGTATGGTCGGCCGATGGAAGAGTGTATGTTACAACCCGAGAGGAAATTCCTGACTGACTTATGATTACAGGGTGCGCCTGTCGATCTTGCACCGTTATTCGACGACCCTACGTTGGCAACGGACCCTACAAGGAACAATAATTTTACATACCTTCATGACGATCAGAGTAATACCAACCAAACGCGATGTCCTTTTTCCGCTCATACCAGGAAGACGCGTCCTCGTGGGGATTTCTCACCCGAGAACACCGCCAATCACATCATTCGTGCTGGTATTCCATACGGACCAGAAGGTTAGACCTCTCTTTAGCCGAAATCCGATTCCAACTTATAGAATGTTCTCAGTGACCGATGATGAAGCAGCATCAAATACCACCAGTGCTTCTTTGGAGCGTGGTCTTGCCTTTGGTTGGCTGAAATGCATTACTAGTCCAAACGAGTTCCGACTAACTGAGGTTACTATAGTTGCATATCAATCTAACATCAACGAGGGCTTCCGATTTTTGCAGCAGTTTTGGGTCAACAACGCGAAGTAGGTAGTTTGAATTTTTCGCCTGTGTTCTGGTCTGAGTTCTCTGTAGCTTCTTCCAAGCCGGCACCGGTGTGGATCCTATTATTGGTTCTGCAGGAACCGACCCTTCTTCAAGAAGTCGTCCAATCACTGGTCTAGATCCAACAGACCCGGGCCGTGCTATCACGTTGCAGAATGGTGGGTGTCCGCTTGAAAATTGAACTGGCAGTTTTGAGCTGATACTTGTAACCTCTCAGATTTTGTCGTATCGCGGGGCGGGGAGTACTTCTTCTCGCCCTCCATCTCTGCTATATTGAATACCATTGCTGCTTAATATACTTATAGACAGGGATGTTGAATTGAGAATATAGTCTCTAACTAGTATCTTCCGGAACCGATTCTTCCCCAAGAAGTCGTGTTACTGATCGAGATCCAGCAGATCAGGCCGTGCTAGTATTATGACGCACAAATCACGACACTGAATATACATAACATACCGCATGGAACATATTTTCAGTTGAATAAAACTTTGGGAGGTCTTAAAAGACTGACTGGAGCGACGATGAACCGGCTCAACGTAATTCTTAGTTTGCGATAGCATGCTGTGTCGCACTGGGAATTGGGTGCCAGACTGTTTCCGAGATCGTCAACCCTATGGAAAGATTCACGTCAAAATCGTACGATCTACTGTTTCTGTGAGTACGTACTTACACGCCCGTCAGGTCCTCGTCAATAACGCGTCCTCTTTTGGCAGGCCGGAATGAATTCCTGGGCCTCCATCTTGCCGTAGGATTTCTGAGTGCGGCTTGATGGCATCGGTCTTTGTTGGCCTTGTGGGACATCGCGCGTCTAATCCTTTGGGTAGTACAGCCTGTTTGCAAATACACCTTGGCACCGCACCTCTTTGACCTCCTGAACTCTCTCTTGATGGAAGGGGCCCAATGGTATCTCCGGTACCATGATGATATCACGTTCAAAAGTGATTCGCGCATATGGCTAGGTAAGCGCGTAAAAGCTCGACATGAATAGCACTAAATAAGGTGTAGATCACTACAAGTACAAGGATCTCCCTGAGATCACCCTCTCCGCCCCCATTGGGACGGGCCAAATGGCATCCATTCCAGTGCTGAACCAACAGTCCTACACTGGCAGGAAGCCCGTCATACCATCCGCTCTCGCTGACACTCTCTGCGCCGACCTCGGCATTTCGGTACTTTTGGAGAAGTTCAACACCATCCTCGGCACATCATACACTCACCTCACAGGGGGTGTGTACTCTGCTCTTGAGGACTCCATCTTGAAAAACTATGATTTCGGCACCGTATACGCGCGTCTCCGCCCGTTTTGGTACGATGACTTGACCACCGTAGTAGATGAACTATCCAACCGCGAAGTGCGGTACCAAAAGATATTGCAAGATGTCCTTGTCGAAGACAGAATCATCTCCACAAGTGTACCTCCTCGCCGTGTCTGGGATCTGTATAGTAATCGGGTGGTGCCATACTGGGTCGCTCGACAATGGCCGTGGGGGACATCACATTCGTGGATGGATAAAGAAGATCGTGAGGACATGTTGACACCTATCAATGGACGCGAATGGCCCGTGCCGATCCCTAAAGACATCAGCCTGGATCTCATCCGGATTGAGATGCTCAATCTGGGAGCAGAGTACGCGTGGTTAGATGTACTCTGTTTGAGACAGGAAGGTGGGCCAAGGGAGGACCTGCGCGAGGAGGAGTGGAAGGTTGACGTGCCCACTATCGGAGGAGTGTATAATAATAGGCTCACCGGAGTGGTGTTCTACTTGAGCGGGTTGGGACGGCCTTTAAATTCCAAGGCTGATGACCTTGAGAGTGACCGGTGTTGGTTCAAGCGTGCATGGACGCTGCAGGAGATGAGCGAGGATCATGAGGTGATCATTGGTGGGGACACAGATGACAAAGAACTGAAGGCAAAGTTTGAGAGCCTGTTATGGTCGCTAAAGAATACTGGAAGGACGTATGCCGTGTTGTCACAGATGCAGAGGCGGGTGTCAACGAAGAGCGTGGATAAAGTTGTGGGGCTGGCATACCTTCTGCGTTCAGACTTTATGCCAGCGTACTATGAAAAACAGTCCGAGGAGGATGCGTGGACAGCACTGGTAGCCGCGACAGGGGGCTGGTCTCAAGCGGAACTGCTATTCCTGTATCCCAAACCTGGGGACGGAAACAAAATTTGGAGACCATCGTGGAAGCAGGTCATGACTGAGGAGTTTCCAATACGGAATCCGCTCCTTTATCGTTGGGCTTATGAGACAAATGTGGGCTCATATCCTGGCGAGCATGCATACATTATCGAATCGGCCTTTGTGCGAGGACTGTCCAGAGCGGACTCGCGAGGGCGGGACCGACAGGGAGAGGTCGTTGTCGAAGATGACACCGGGACTGAGTCTACATTTGAGATCTTCGCCCGTCATCAATACCCCATACCAGATGGCTTATACATGCTGCTTGGTACCATAGGCATATTTGAAGCGGCAGAAGAACTATACTGTGTATGCTGGGTAGTCGGGTGGAGATTGCCAGACCAGAGATATAAGAAGTTGTCAGTATTCGAAATGAGCGACTTTGAGAAAATGGACGACTCCAAGGAAATGCGCGACTCCTGTGGCTTCGGACCCAAACCACAGACCAAGTTCGGGTACCGCCGCCAACAACACTGCCGTGTGCCAGTGCGTCGCGGTTTTTACAATCGGGCCCCGGTAAAGTTGTCAAGAATGGTGTCACGGGGCATTGCTAAGGAAGCTTCTGTTACCTTTCTCGCTTGATGAATAAAACCTCAACTGTCTTTAGTTTGACCGTCTGCCTAGGGGAGACTAATGAATAAATGATCACCATACATTTGGAACATGATTTCGGTGATACGCCCAATGATCTCTACAGTAGAACGAGCTAAGGAGAAGATTAGTCAGTAGAGATGGGGGTAAGGCGATAGATGGCTCACCGTACATAGAGGAGAACTAAGAAAAAATAAGTAAGAAATAAAGGGAATAATAGGTATACAGAAACGACCTTTGTTGAGTGAAGCCTTGACCATCGTTTTGCGTTCCCTTTACCGTAATACCTAGGTCTGAGGTTGCTCGAAATAGCCTAGGAAACATTAGAAAGGGAATAAAACACCTAGATATCTGAAAAAGCTCACCGGTCGACGATGCGCTCGGGGTCAAAGTGAAAGACGAAATCGACGAAAAATTGAAAGAAATCGATAGCGGTCACGAGACCAAAGCCATCAACCTCGGCAAAGTCAACGACGAGGCGGACAATGATGGCAGACGTGCCGAAGACGCGACGAACAGAGAGGGGTTGGAAATATAAGGGAAGAGGAGGGAGGAAGAAGAAGCTGGGAAGGGAGAAATGCGTGAGTGAGTGATATACCTCGTTTTTGAAGAATCCGCGTAGGTCCAGAGTTCAGGGCAAGCTCGGATAAATGGTTCTGGATGATGATCGATGAGGTATCACTCCAGTATCAGACATCAAAATCCGCGACATTTGGAACCAGATCTAAAAAAACAGATTACAAGTCTGTTGGAATTTCCCGGTATTTTGAGTCTAAGTAGCGGTTTTGATGTTTCGCGTGAGATAAAGTTTCGATCTTTTGGAATATTTGAAAAGAGTCCAGCGAGTTCCCGTCCTTTATTTGACGAGGGTGTGATAACTTGTTGAACAGGATACAGATAATACACGGGAGCTTGAGTGGGATAAACATGGAAACTTTCGGGTGAATTTCTCTATAGGCATGGTGTTAGTAAAGCAGGTAGGCCTGATCGCGCAGCAGATGATACTTCGGGACCAGATGAGATTTAGAGCTTTGGATTGCAGTGATGGGCCCATTGAATATGCGATTTTATTTGAATACAGGCCGAAAGTATAAGAATCACGAAGAGAGGACAGATTGAGCGAGTAGATAGAAAGATGTGAAGTGAAGTAAAACTTCGAAGGAAGGGGTAGGAAGGACAAAGAGGTCTCTCTGATGTTCGGAAATTTCCGGCCACATCTTCAGAAGCTTCAGAGATTGCCGGCGTTCCAATACTCTCTTTCCTCTACCTCACTCCAATCCGCTTGATGGACCCGTATCTTCCTCTTGCCAACACCGTGTTCAACGACCTCATGGCAAATCTGCGCCAAGACGTTCCGGCAAGTGGATAGTATGACTATCGACGACAACGGCGGAGGGAAGGACTTGAAAGATTCGGTGTAACTATCCGTTGTCTGGATAGAGAGAACTGGGGGAGGGCTGGAATGCAGGGGTTTGCATCGAAGGATGGTTTCCCTATGCGCGAGACGGATCGTCGTACTCGGTATGTTGTCCACACTTCACTCACTCCGAGCTCTAGAAACCTTTCTCTCCTAGACCCTCTCCTTCCCCTTGCCGGCGGGTCTGCGTGGTATTTTCATATTCGGCGACGGAGCCATGAAGACGGCACGGAGGAGGGGTTTGGAGGGAAGAAAGGCGCGTCCAATATTTCTGTGGAGCCCTTGATTTTGGTAGCTGACATCGTTCCGACAGGTGTACGCTCCTCCAGCCGATGCCGGGAGGGTAGCTCGAACTTTGTGCCCAACCGCATGGAACAACGAAGTTGGCTGTCGCGGAAGAGTTTAGAAGCTGGGTGGGAGGATCACCGTCAACTAGGCTTTGAACTCGCATCCGCATTTGCCACGGTTCATTGCGCCTCGGCGAGGCAGTACAAGTAGCGAGCCTTTCGATGTTATGGGCGCTCGAGGTACGTTGTCGAGTCTGTGCATCAGCGTCATCCGCTTCATTCTAATACTTTTTGTACACTATGTAGTATCATTATTCAATACAACTCTTTCGCTTTGCGATTCCATGATGCCTTCACTAACCCGAACGTACATGCGCACGGGAGTGTAGTCACTTAGGAAGGAGAAGAACAGACTACAAAGGACGACTCGGAGATGCTCGACGTTATGGACAGCGCATGTGGCGGTACAAGGCCAGGATTGTTTGTGATCGTTAGCTCCCACGTTGCTCACGTTGCTTCGACTCTTACCATCATCTCCCTCGATGGCCACGCCACTTTCTCTACCGCTCACATCGACAAAGTCTGGCGCCCGTATGACCGACTCCAGCATTCTACTGAGGACGCGCTCAATGATCTCGGAACACCTCGTCAGGGTCCTTGGATTTGGTGACGAAGATGCTTTGCCTCGATCTAGGAGAGAAACTGTCTCTGAGAGATGAAAAGGTACGTTTTATCTTGGTCATCTGGTAATGATATAGATGGCCAGAACAAATATTTCTCATAGGATCCCCTTCGCCATATGGGAGACGTCCACGCCGAAATTGCGATATCAGGAACTCTCAGGCAGGAAGCAAGGCGCTGCCGCGATAACGGCGCGACTTCCATTTGATACAGAATGCTAAGCGGGGACGTCAAAAGGACGATAAGTTCTGACAGGCCATTTTTGAGACATCGGGACAGTCATCCAGACGATGGTAAGCATAATTTCAATCCATGTTGGTCGTCTTCGCTTATCCTCAGGCAGATTCGTATCTATAGCAAGACAAGGAGAATCAACCTGGATCCACACCAACGCCAATACCCTCTTATGCGCGTCTTGGCTGACATCGACACATCTCCGTAGGATGATTTTCCCGGCGCTAAATCTCGCTTGGAGCTCCAACCTCATTGCCGTCGCTTCCATCAGCCTCTCTCATCAGTGCAGTGAATGTAGCTGAAGACCACGATTCTATTACCACCGTAAGTCTTATGAACTCATGTATGACTTCAGTAACGCTTACTGGTGCCTTAAACTAACAGCTTGTTGGCCCATTTTCATCAGATACGGAATAGGAGTGTTGGTACTCTCAGATCTTTCGCCTCTCTCACATCGTCTTTTCTGATGAATCGTGTCAGGCCGATCCCGCAGTCCAAAGTGCCTCCCAAGGTACGATCAACCATCTGATTCATATACAGGATGCTGAACCTGCGTGTACACACAGGCCTGGTAGCAAGATTATGGTTCCTATTCTGACCTTGTCAATGTTGCTTCGTATCCCTGTAGCTGCAGAAGGGCAGTGCTACAAAGTACGTCGCAAAGTCCTCGTGCTGTTACGTGTCGGACTAATCATTCATTCAGTCCATGAATTTTGAATTGGGGCGTTGACGCCATCAACGTCTGTGGTGTTTTTTCCCCCACTGAAATTCGTTTAGGATGTACAAGTACCCACGATTCTTGCTTATAGTACGTTCTTTTCTCCTCTCGTTTTCGTTCCTTCATTCCAACACGTCGTCTTTAGGTTAGGGTCACTTGCGCAAGTCTTTAGAGGCATGTCGGACCCAGCCCGGCTCGTTTAATGAGAGACTATGCTCGGCCACGGCACGAACGGGAAAAGTTGCCTCTCGTTCGAGCGGCGGCGCATACCTTCGAAAAGGGACGTTTGAGCTTTGATTGCTCGTAGTCGTGCGTGCTTTTCTCCTGGATGCGGCAGCATATCTTCAGACTTTTTATTTCATTTTCACTCCATTCTAATACTTTTTGTACACTATGCAGTATCATTATTCAATACAACTCTTTCGCTTTGCGATTCCATAATGCCTTCACTAGCCCGAACGTGCATGTGCACGGGAGGGAGTGTAGTCACTTAGGAAAGAGAAGAACAGACTACAAGGGACGACTCGGAGATGCCTGACGTTATGGACAGCGCATGTGGCGGTACAAGGCCAGGATTGCTGTTGATCGGCAGCTCCCACGTTGCCCACGTTTCTTCGTCCCTTACTATCATCACCCTCGACACCAGTGCGACTTTCTCCAACGCACACATCGGCAAGGTCTGGCACCCGTATGACCGGCTCAAGCCTTCTGCTCAGGACGTGCTCAAAATCTCAGAACATCTCGTCAGGGCCCTTGGATTTGGCGACGAAGCAAGGAGAGAATTAACTTAGAGAGATGAAAAGGCACGTTTTATCTTTGCCATCCGGTAATGATAACTAGAACATATATCTCTGATAGGATCCCCTTCACCGTGAAGACATCCACTGCTGAAGTTGCGATACCATGAACTCTTGCACAAGAAACAACGCGTAGCTCCGATAACGGCGCGATTTCAAGGCATTTCTGTTTGGTACAGAATATGAGCCAAAGTCTAAAAGGGAGGCCAAAAAGGACGATAAGTTTCGACGGGAGTCGGGAAATTTTTATTTAAGATCGGAGGAGATAGACCTGTAGACGACGGTAAGCATGGTATCAAACTATGTTCTTTGTCTTTGCTTATCCTCAGACAGATTTATATCTATACGAGGATAAGAATTTGTACAGCCAAGACAAGGAGAGTCAATCAGCAATAACGCGTCCTCTTCAGCTGGGCCGCAATCGAATTCCTGAGGGCTTCTATCTTGCCAAGGTGGCTTGATGGCACTGGCTTCGCTTTGCACGTAATCCTTTGGATACAGTCTGCACAACCACGACTTCATACCACACCCGTGACACTCCATCGACGTCCTGAACTCCCAAAAGTATGAGTGTTTGTGTTACTTGCAGTATTCAGCGTCCTTATTTTGGCTAAGGCCAGGAATACTCAAAATGGATAGGAAGGAATGGTTATCGCGTTATCCCCATGTTTCTAGAGGCATCTTTCCCGATTATGAATGGGTTGTAAGCATGTAAAATCATGAAAATAAGAGCATTGAATAATGTATAGCACACCTCGTAGAAGTTCCCCGAGGTTACCCTCTCCGCTCCTACTGGGACGGGCCAAATGGCATCCGTTCCAGTACTTAAGCAACGGACATACATCGGCAAGAGGCCCGTCATACCATCCACTCTTGCCGACACTCCCTGCTCCGACCTCAGCATTCGGGGACTCTTGGAAAAGTTCAACATTATCCTCAACACGTCATACACCCTGTCCACCCCATGGGTATACTCCGTTCTCGGGGACTGTATCTTGAAAAACTTCGACTTTGGCACTGCATATGCCTATCTTCGCCCATTTTGGTGCAGCAACTTGGCCACCATGAAAGGTCCATGATAGATGAACTACCCAAGTGCAAAGCACGGGACCAAAAGATGCGGCAAGATGTACTTGACAAAGACAAAATCATCTGCACTCATGTGCCCCCTCGGCACGTCTGGGATCTGTGTAGTAACCGGGTGGTGCCATGGTAGGTTGCCTGACCATGGCCGTGGGGAATATCACATGCGTGGATGGATGAAGTAGATTGCAAGGATATACTGACACCCATCAATAGACGCAAGTGGCCTGTACCAATCCCTAAAGACACCAGCCTGGATCTCATCCATATCGAGATGCTGAATTTGGGAGCAGAGTATGTGTGGCTTGATGTGCTCTGCTTAAGACAAAAAGGGGGGATCAGGGAGGATCTGCATGAGGAAGAGTGGAAAGTGGATGTACCCACCATTGGAAGTGTGTATGACAAGACCAACTTGAATAAAGTGGTGTGCTACTTGAGCGGGCTAAGCTGGCCATTGAGTTCCAATGCTGATGACTTGGAGAGTGACTGGTGTTGGTTCAAGCATGCATGGACACTGCAGGAGATCAGCATGAATCCAATCATTGGTGGGGACACTGGGGATGAAGCATTATGGGTGAAGTTTAAGGAGAAACTGTCATCTCTGCAGGATATAAGGGATGGGCATGTGTATGATGTGCTGTCAGAGATGCAGAAGCGGGTGTCAACATATCCTGTCGATAAAATTGCAGGGATGGCATACATTATGGGTTCAATGTCTATACCAGCATACTACAGAAAGCAGCCTGAGGATGACACATGGATAGCATTGATGGATGTGGTGGCATCATGTGGACAGCAGTCATGGCACCTGGCAGATTTGCTCTTTCTACATCCCAAACCTGGAACCAAAAGTTGGCAGCCATCATGGAAACAGGTCATGACCGAGAAGCTTCCACCCAGGCTGCGCTCATTGGATACACATTCAAACTGGACTTTGCAGCTGCTCATTTGCAATGTTAGGACTGACACATTCAATCATGGATACATCATTGAATCAGCCTTGGTGCAAGGATTGTCTGATGGAGACTCCCAAGAGCAAGAGCAACATGGAAAGTTTGTTGTTAAAGATGATGCAGGGACAGTGCATACATTCAAGATTGTTGCATATCATCAGTGCCCAATACCGGATGGCTCATACACATTGCTAGGCACAGAATCATGGGATTCTGGTGATGAGGCTGGTAATGGGCACTCATGAAACTAAGAGCAGCCTAGCATGAACAACACTCTAAACCACTACTCAATCCCACTAACACACACACACACAATCTCTATAAGTGCGGAAGGGAGCAAGGAATTTAACTCTACTTGCACCCTGACAGTATCTCCAAATATCTTAGCGAGCTCACTAACTTAATGCAACATGACCGTGTACAATTGTCAAGCAAATCTCAATTTCACTATCTCCTCGAAGCTTTTACAAGAGAGCATGGCAAACCACACAACCCTCAAGGCAGATGATATTTCAATAGAAAATACACACAGATCTGCAGATCCGCAAAATGACTGAGTTCGTTCAGGGAGCTTGCTAAGTATGAAGCGCTGCTAGGTTCTACTGTGCACGCCTTCGCTTCCTTTCTTAGCTTGCTAAGCCTGAGTCCTAAACTCATCACACTAGAGGCCCTCGGCGCTCTCAAAACACAGTACGCAATTCTCTTGTTAAATGTCCCCACGAGTCCTCACACACAGTGTGCTCACCCTAACAATGGTGCCGCGAGGTCCAACTGCACACACCTGTCACACTTCGTGCAACTGCTAGAACAGCTCAAGCTAGCTGATTCCCTCATAAATCTCCTTCAAAGCCTACACAGCATCAGGAAATGTTGTTCTGGCCGGATAGAAGGTCAACTGCTATGCAGCAGACAACAAGTCTATAGCGCTATGTGAGCAGGTATGTCAACATAGTCATCGGATAGTCAATGCAACTCTGATACAGCCATAGTCGGATAGCGGGATAGCCAATGACATCGCTATCATATCGTGTCATTTCTGTATTGTCGTCATCACACTCACTCGGGTCTCGTTTTCAGCTAAGACATCGTCACGGACCATGGTGAGTTCCACTATCAAAGAAATAGCTTTTTATTTGCCTTCAGCATACAAAACATATGATAGTCAACATATGGATTGAAGTAGAATTTAGAGCACAGATCTTTTACCATCTCTGTTGTCCATGCAGGGTCCTTCACTCTGCCGTAGCGAGGTTTCAGGTGACAGTTACGCACTATCCTGTTGACCTCAATGACCTCTCCATAAACACGACCCATTCTTGTCAAGCGTGATAGAGTGTGCATGCCGGTAACTGCATCAGGAGTGGCAAATGGTGTAAACCAGTCGATGTACGCAAGGGGCATCTTCGCTGGTACACCAAAGAGCTCAGGAAGAGCGAAGAGGACTCGAACGTGAGCCGCGTGAAGACCTGTGTCAGTTTACCACGTTAGTGAAAATGTGATAATAGTACTCAGGCAGCAGACACACCTTCTAAGGGTGTCCCTTGCGTACGATTGTTGTGTTCACCTGTTCTGACCAATGTGAAATCGAGCTGAGCTGGCTGAGCAGGACGATGACCTCGGGCTTTGACTGGTGGGTAAGCTCGGATCACATTGGTATACTTCTTTCAGCTCGCCTCAGGGATGGGAGGCAGTTCCACGGTGAGGCATCGATATAGATTAAACATGTCAAAAGTTTGGGGATGAAGCATGGAACCATGCTGTCGCAAATATACCTCAAGAGCCTCTAGAAAATGTGGTGCGTTATGGCCCTGAATGATTTTGGAGGCTCAAATTCCTTGGAGGTCGACTGGATGACACTTGGAAACTTGGAATGCTCGGGTGGGGAGATGTGAGAGAGGAGAAGTGATGGTGGGGATGGATGGTGGTGGTATCACATTGGAAGAAGGGATTGTCAGGAGCAGAAGAGTAACTGAGCCATCTTCGTTGTCGGGAGTCTGATTGATGCTTGTGTCGTACCTCCCAGCCTGGCACCAGTCCAAGTAGGTTCTGAATTTATCCACAGCTTCCTGACGACTAAGCCAGCAAGTCATCTGGATGGTGTAGTCTCGCCTGTTGGATGCACAATAAGCTTCTTTCACATAGTTGATATGAAGGCACTCTGGAGACTCTGTATTGAACCCATCGGCACTGCCAAAGCGACAAATCAAGGTAACGTAATGCTGCATTGCATGGAACTTCGGAATGTTGAAGTGTTCTCACTCCCCAGTTTTGATGAAAACATCCTTGACACGGTGGAGTTCATCCAGAGCATGAGACAGAGAAGCGAGCATGTGGGAGGTGTGTGAATGGAGTGATGCGAAGTAGATGAAGTCTAATGTGCTTCTTACAGCAATCACCATGCGCTTGTCCACCTTGGCTTCTGCCATGATGGCAAGAAACACCTGCTCCATAGCTTTATACTCGGCTCCTGTCCACTGCGAAATACTCGATAAACCTGTTTTAAAATGTCGCAGACCTGGATGACCTGACATTGCCTTGAACCGCTCGTCAATCTCATCCTCTCCAACCAGATTCGTGCACCATTTTATCAGATGATCCTTGAAAACACCCTTGTGAAGCTGATGGAGCAGATCTGGAGTAAATGCCTCGAATATGTTGGAAAAGGGCAGGTCATGCCAAAAGGGATTGGGCACTCCCCGTATGCCTGAATTTTCCCAATCTTTAGTGAAGTTTGTATCTGAAATCCCTGATAGGTGCTGTTGTATCATGTCCAATGTCTGTCCCGCATCCCTTGGTAGACAAGGATTGTTATCACCACGTTCATTGCGCCCAACTTGGCACAATGGACACCGATTCTCCTTGCAGCATGCCACCAGACACTGTTCTGGGTAATCCGCCACGTATGCGGCTACAATTGGCCATATCCATCGCTCATGTTCATCCGAACAAGTCATCATGATGCCCGTCTTCCCTGCTTCCTTCACTGAGGTGAGGACGACATTCATACAGTGGTGGAAAACCCAGTAACGTGCGAATTGCTTTGCAGAATCCAAATAGCAGTCGAATTTTCCAACAGGTAGATAACCAATGAGTACAGTCGCATGTGAAGATGCCTCACGCCTCGTACCCTTGGCAATATTGCCGATGGTTAGGTATACTGGCCAGGCACTTTTGTCGCCACGAAACTGTGATAGCTGGGTCTTATCGGATGACAGGATTATGGGACATATAGTAGCACCAGGTGGTAGTATTTGCTTTATAAAAGTCATGGGTAAGCCATTCCATCCACTTCTTGACTCGTAATGCTCACCTGAAGTTCCCACCACCAAGATGCGGTCCACATTTCATTAATGACCTCCACCTCGCGATGCCGATCCAGAACGATACGCTCTGGGGCATATTTCATGGAATCGCAGAAGATTGGATTCTCCAGCAACTCGCGGATGCATTCCACAGGATCTCTGTACCACAACTCGAGCTCTTCAGTTCGAGCCTTTCCCTTGGAGTCCTGGAGATCGCCACGAAGAGTCAAGGTTTCGAGTTTCCATGGAACACCTGCAGGAAGCCCATCAATGGTTTTGAGGAACTGTTCTTTGTTATGGAAGGAGGGTCTTGCTTTTGTGGTGATCTATTGAAGGTGATAAGCATACTCTGTACTGTCATACTATCTTAATGGACTGACCATGTTCAACTTCAGAAATTCATCGGTGGCTTTGTGACCGACGTTTTTGATCAGCCATTTTGCCATCTCCCACTCGTCCTTGTCTGCAAATGGACCCCAAATCTCAGCACCTCGAAGAATTTGATCATCGCGTATGCGGTGGAACAGAGTCCGCTTGGGTGCAGCTGAGATGGGAGCTCCAGCACCTTGTTCATCTGGATACTTGGAGGTATGCCACTTCTTGTCATCCTCGTCTGATACATCCTCAATGATTACACCTAGTGAGGTGCCTGATGGCGGGGCACAGGCATCAAAGTCATCGATGGTTGGATCATTGTCTGAGTCCACATTCACTGGCCATACTGGGTAGATATCCATATCGCTGGTGTCGACCACCTCCTCCATACTTGGCGCTAAGGCAGATGTTGATGATTCGACGGTCGCTCCATGTAGTCGAAGGTAGTTGTCTCGATGTTGCTGAAGCTCTCACTGATGAGCCTGTTTACAGTGAGGTGCCTGCTGCTGGTGCCGACGAAGTTTTGCGCTCGTTGGGAAAGGAGCTGTGGCGCAATAGTTGCAGGTGAATGATGAAGGCATTAAGGATGGCTGGTGTAGGTGCTAAGTCGGGATACAAGCATCTAAGCTCTGTGATTGGACAGTCACACTTTCTGCTTGCCACACTTGTTGAAACTCAGCCAGGAACAGCTCGCAAAATTTTTCATCTCTCCTACACTCCAACCATGTCCGCATTCGACACTGCTGACTTTGGTCAGGACCTTCCGCCAGCTCTTCAAGGCCATGGTTTATGCCAGAGTATGGCGACTGATGCCCTGAAAGCCTACTGTTTGTTTATCTGCTCTGTTACACGATATCTGCTAATGAAAATGTACCCAGAGGCGAGTCTTCAAAAAAATGCAGCCTCAGCAAAACATCGTCAGGAGACTCGAGCTTATAACTTGCAGAATGCCTCTGAGTCAGCTGAGATGGTATCCGATCCAGTCGCTGCGAGTGAGACAATTATAGGCTCGCAACCTCAGATGCCATATCCTGTCCCACAGCAGTATGGTTTGCCTGGTAGCTTCTCCCCTTTTCAGATGCCAGGCATGTTCATGAATGCAGTGGGTGGCCCTCCAATGTTCCATCATGGTGGTAATGCCTTCGGGAATACACCTCAATTTGGAGGCATGGAAAATTGGACTGTACCACCATTTTGTAAGCTTCAGTCTATTTCTCTATATGTCAATGTGATTCTCATTCTTGATTAGAGGACCTCTTTCACCCAAACATGATGAACTCGGCATTCCAAGAATCACACAATGTGACAGGGACAGTGGTGAATAATGGTATTTAGGCACATTCATTTTTCGATGTGATCTAATGTGTGAAAGTAGGCATGACCGCTACAATCACCAATAGTATAACCCCAGTCACAGGAAATTGTGGGGAGAGCACTGGCAATCAGGTTATTGGCAGTTCTATTTTAGACCAGGACAAGGAGAGTGAGATCACTGCATGCTCTTTTCACAGTGATGATGTACGTTCGCATGCTGGTCCATTACATGTGCTCAGATTTACTTTGTAGATCACATCCACTCCCATGCCTGTCCCTGGACCAAAACGACCATCGATTCACCAGGCCAAAGCGACTATGACATTGTTGCCACAAGCAACACCTAGTGATATAGTGACTCTGGATCCACTCAAAACTCCTATCCGCCCTCTGCTGCGACACCGATCTCACAACCTAGCTCTGTATGGATGGACACCCCACCCTAATCCTTTCAACCTGCCTCTGCCTAGTAACAGTGAATCGGACAAGGAAAATGAGGACACTATTATGCCAACAGTAAGATATTTTACCTACTTCAAGTCCATCTCTCATTTTTGGCCAGACTGATGCAGGAATGAAGCGAGGAAGCAAGGATACCAGTCCATCTGAAGACTTCCAAAATGCGAACACTGCTGGCAATAAGCGTAAGACCAAGCGAATGAAAAAGGAGCTTCGACTTTCTGATCTCTGTCCAGCGTGTCGGAAGCTTGTTGATGCCATGTTTCCATACCTTCGATCTCTGATGATCAATGGTTTCCCATGGCTAGAAGACTCGAAGCTCAAGGCTATGGTCATCCAGGCTTGGTATGCGGCTGTGGACTACATGATTGAGCATCATCACTACGTCGGGTGGCCAGCTCCCACCCAGGAAGAAATACATTTGGTATGTTTGATGCATATACGTGGGTGGAAAAATGACTTCTGTCTTCAGATCACACAGCGTCAAATTCAGCATCGTGGCGACCTCAAAGCAGATGCACGCATGTTTGTGCATAATGAACAGAATCCCTTGTTTCACTTCCAGAAGGGTGCTGACCTGGCTGCACTCCAGTACAACCGTGATTTGGTCAGGGCTCTCAAGTCGAAAGAGAATAGCTTTGTTCATCAGGTGAGTGCCTCAATAATCTCTCAGACTGAGCAACGCTGAACTGATACATTGTCAAGGATCCCATGGGTACACATAATCTCTTGGGGCCAGGCTATTACCAGTTGCCGTTGATTGGTATGATCATCAACGAAAGATATTTCAATGTACAGCATGGTAAAGAGGGTATACGCCCAGGCTTTTTCCCTGACAATGAGATTCCTTTTATGACAATTGCACTGGTGCTTGCAGCGGTGAGTATTATGTTACTACTTCAGAGCTATTTATTCATGCATCGCTAGATTGAGTGTGCGATTGATGAGTATGAGGGAGGGAAGTATAAAATGGTAAAATTCGCAACAGAGAACTATGGACAGAAGGAGGGTGATGGAGCTGTATACATGCAGCATCTCAATGGCCTTAAGGCATGGGAGGCAGCGCACCTGAGGGCAGGGTCAGATGCTCCTGCATGCCTGTGTAAGGATCTCTTTGCAAGCAGCAAGTAAGTAAAATCCTATATCCATACTGATAATAATGTTGGCTGACTTTGCATCTTATAGAAAACATGCAGGCATCGTCGAAGATGCAGCGACAGTACAGGAGTCTGCTCCAGGTGGTTGTTCCATGTTCACAGCCGAAGATTTCGCCTTTGATATCGTTGTGCCTGTGGTTCCTTCTGCCAATAGCAGTACCTAGTAGCATATAAGACAAAATGTCATGTTGATTACTGTTACAATTAACTATGACATGTCAAAATGACCAACAGTCGCAAGATTCCCGGTCCGTGATTGCCTTATCAAGCGATGGCATCATCATTGAGACACCGGAATGCATTTGCACTGGACCCTGACCACATAGTCTGAAAGTGATATAGTGCATATAGCTGCTTCCTATGATATTCACATCTCAGTATATAGTTCTAGATACTTGGACCCTCACAATCTGAGTTTTTTGGCTCTGTTGTCTATATAGTCCTATATAGTGAGGGTCATTTTTCCTGATGAGAGGCCAACACAACTCAATTCTCTCTTATACTACTGAACCAGAAATAGGACAGAGTTTCTCTCAGATGTTTTTCTCAGTTTTTCTCTAGAGCTGGGCACAGCTTCACTGACATGGGCCTCATTCATTTCTCAAGTAAAACCGAAGTTTTGTATCCAAAATGTATCTCTGTTTTCAATTTCTCTAGTGAGCTCGCTAACTCTCTGGTATAGCCGAGACTCGAAGTTACTAACTCTTACGTGTTGCAACAAGTCCAGATTCAGACTGAAACTTTATTACTGTATGTGGGGGGTAGGTAGCTTGTTTTAAATACATGAAAATCTGCCCTACTTATACTACGAGAGAATGATTGTTACAAACAGATTATTAGTAAAGTACTTTGGCATCTGCTGATAATTCTTTGTCCAAAACATCGCAGCTCTCTTGGCAGAGCACCGCTTTCTCTCTGTTTGGTAGTCTCAAAGGGCTAGGCGGCATCGACGTCACTCACCTGACAGCAGAGGCTGTCTGTGGACTAGCACTCAATAGCTGTATAACACGTGATCACTGATCACATGTCATTCTTGGTTCTCTGTTCTGCTCTGAAGGTGACAGCATCATAGTCTAGGCATGGTAACCAAGAGACGCATCGGAATTCTAGTCTGCTCGCTAATCCCTTCGGCTAGTACCTGTTTCTAGGCCATGCCCAGTGTTTCTTTTGATTATCTCTCGTGTGGTATCGCTTCTCTGGATCTCCAGGGTCTATGCATCATTGATTATTGACGTGTAGTTATCTAAATTAGCTTCAGTCTGAGTACAAGCACATCCCACCACATCTGAATCCCCAGTGCCAATGGATGTTATTGCAAGCAAGCTCGCTAGTCAGCCTCATTGCTGTGCATGCCCATGAGGTACAGTGCAGTGGCAAAGTCCTATGTTTTTAATTCCATGGCTTCTTTTCTGACAGAAGGGTATTCTGACTCAGTGACCTTGCTTCTTCTCATGCCGCTTGCACTGTCAGTGAGCTCGCTAAGCCTACACAGTGCCTAAGTGTAATTTACTGATTTTCGCAAAATTACATGCTTAGACATGCTGCAGGCATGACACCGGTGTGCTGCACTGTGTAGTCGGGTGGAGACTGCCAGATCAGAGGTTCAAAAAATTGTTGGTATTCAAAATATATGATGAGGACATAGTGTCATTCATGTCACGGGGCATTGCTACAAATGTTTATACTACCTATTTTGCTTGATGAGTATTCGCAATACATGTTGAACATAATGATTCTGGCATTACCCATTACCTCACAGCCTATTCAAATGCATTGCTCATTTGAAGTACAAGACTTCATGAGGTAGTCCTCCTCCTAATGCGATTCTCGAGTTTCGAGTCTTCAAGCTTCAAAACTTGACCTAAAGCATCAGAAAAACTCAAATCAAGGAATATGTTGACATCTCTTGACCATTCCTGAAAGCTATACAAATGTTAATAACAGTCGACATGTCTGCTTGTTGATGAGCCATCATCCTCCGGTCTGTACATATGTGATATTTATTTCACAGGTCAGAGACTCCAGACTCCATTGCTTTGGCAGCTGTTATGAAATCCTACCTACACAGGAGGAAACCATCAGGATACTGTGATGGAAAGATAATTCAACTGCATACTTAGTTGAATCGTGTGCCAAAACCACCTGAATCCGAGCTGCATTGAGCAGCTGTTATGGATATCAGGCATACATCATTAATCAACACTCACTGACTATTCACCATATTAATCATCAAGTAGGCTATAGAAATTTCTTGCTTTTTCTTTTCTTTTCTTTCCCTTTCCTTCAATACTCTTCTAGCATATTCCCTAGTTATTTACCTTCCAGAATATTCATGCCATAGAATATATATCGAGTATCATAGTACACCCAAGGGGCATCCAATTTATCTTCTTGAAATCCACGACCTAGTGTGAACCTGAGTGATGAAGTCGGTTATACCAAGCACTTGCTGATTCTCTTGCTTACCAATTACACCAAGCACTTTTCGGAACCTTTAGCTACACCTAGTGCTTGCTAATGTCTCGGTTGGATCTTTTTTGGTAAATTGAACCTTCTCATTCTTGAACTTGCCTACTACATACAGACCTCGTTGCGTACTTAGAATCAATACTCTACTCAAAGTAGGCATATTCTCAACAGCAGCCTAAGACTCTAAGAAAAGCATTCATTAGCAAATCTTGTGAGGAAAAGTAAGAGTAAAATCATAAATCATGGCTAGACAGGAAATATGTCACTAAGCGAGTAAGAATAGCACCATAACAGCTTACCTTCATTGAGGAAAACTTGGAGAATCAAGATGACTTGAACACACGTGCACTATTTGAGCCTGAAATCAGTACCAAACTGTGGGGGCTTTAACGAGATTATGGAGCGAAGCAATATGAAGCTCAACTTGCTTTGGTTTGGGTGAGAGTCTAGGTCGCTGAAGATTTGCGGTGGTGCTAGATAACCCAGGTATCAGAAAGAGAGCAAGCAAACATAGTAGAACGACTCACATGCATTCAATAATGGGTGCACCATCAATCTTATAGCCAGAAAGTGATTTGAATGTGCCAGAGTCTGCCAAGACGGTATCAGAAATGAAGGCCTTAGCTCAGATTGATGACTTCTGTGACAGATGATGATGTTTTAACAAGTCCTGTAGTAAATGGTGCACATACCGCATATGCTATTCACTCTGTTCATATGCAGGCGATATCAATTGATGAGCTAGACAAGAGATACATAAGATACAGTCTGACAGGGAACTCAATTGATAGCTTACCATGAGCTGTTGGAACAAAACAGACATTCACAACCTTTCGTGCATCACAACGACTAGTGTCGATGTCTGCTGAGATGCCTAAATGGTCAGTGGTGCACTTGCAATAGAAACAGGTATTTTTTTACCATCACAAAAGGCGGTTTCTGTGGCTATCCTTCTGATTCTGATTCTGATTGCTTCTATATATGTGCATGTGTACGAGGAGCTTGCTGTGATCTAAAAAAAGTCAGAAAGCAAATAAAAGGCCTAGAAATCAGAAGAAAGGGAATTGGTCAACAATGTGTGTATGCAGTGGAAGACTGAAAAAAGAACAAAAAGGAGTTGATCACAGTCACAACACTGAAGCCATTGACCTCAAACAAGTCGACGATGAGGTGTACCACAATGGAGACATGTTCTATGACGAGTAGAGAGGGCTTAGACGAGAAGGTAGGGAGAAGAGGGCTAGAAAGGGAGAAAAGAGTGAATGAGTGGGTTGACGAGAAACAGCACTAATGTACCTCGTATTTAAGGAATTCATATAGGTTTCAAGTCCAGGGCAAGCTCAGATAGTAGATTCCATTAGATGCCATATCGTGTTGATATCAGATATCTGGAATTTGAAAGAGCTAAAAACCAGATTTTCAAGTCTGCAACAACCAGATATTGATGGATTTGTCACACCAGTTGATGTTCGCTTTGTCGGATATTGCGCATGAGATGAAGCTTTGAAGCGAGGGTTTTCCAATAACAGCATTTAGTTCCCTCCACAAGAACGTGATCTAATACATTGTTGAGCGTTATATAGGAAGAGGATATATGCCCTGGAGAGGATACCAACATTTGGGTGAATTTCTCTGCAGGTGTGGTGTCAGAGCCCATCTACACATGTGTGACAGCAGTCACAGCTGTTATAATGCCAAGGTAGCACACAAATACCATAATCTTCATGACTATAAATCCGACTAATGAGATGCAAAGGCAAAAACATGTACCAAGCTCTCACTTCCTACACATACAGACATCATGATGAGCAGAAATAAAATGAGAGCTGCCCAATAATCAATCACCAATGTTCTGGAGTGTGGGAGAAGTGAGACCTCACCCATCAATGTTGGGACTCTTGTTTTATGATGCATGATGCCATGATCTCATGCATTGGGCTCACATCAACCAGTGATTTATTATACTAGGTGCTTGCCATTTGTTAGTGGTGTCGAACATTGAAGGAGGTATAACAGGTGAAGGAGTGGAGAAAACCACATAACCACACAATGTTATTTGAATCAAGGTGGCAGAAATGAAAATTGTGGACAGGAGATACATTGGACGAATAGTTCTAGATGAAGTGAAGAGGAAATGGCAAAGTAAACCTTTGGAGGAAGGAGTAAGAAGGAACTTTGAAGTCCATTCCTCTTTGGGAGGAACGCAGGTCTGAGATTGCCAGCAACTTCCTCTTTTCCTTGTACCACCACCACACAACATCTTCGGCTCTTTCTTTCAGAGATTTCTGACATTCCAATGTCCATACCCATACCAATTCATTCAAAAGACATCTACCCTTTGCCAACATCATGTATCCTGACCTCAGCATGCTGTGCCAATTTTGTGTTGAGACGACCGTATTGCATTTTGGCGACAGAGATGGATGGGATGACCGTTGATGGAAGCAGCAGAGAGTCAGAGTAGCTGCTGTCAATGCAGCCCTTGATTCCAGGCTAAAGACTCGCATGGTTCCCCTAATACACAGGTGCACTGTAAGGGGAAATGACCTCATAATCATTATGATGTCATGAACTCTTATCATATCCATATCTTATCTTGCTTTATTTGATTTTACATATATTTACCTTAGCATGTGAACATTTATAAGTAGTCTTTTTACCACCACAGCTTGTACACACAGTAGATCACCAATATACTCTGGTCATCACTACTCGTGTGTCCCAAGCTAAGGTGGTCTTTTTACACTTTTTTAGTGATTCCAGCTATATTCACGACTACTACATCGACTCAAATACCAACTACCAGCATCGAAAAACATGTCTGGCACTATGACACGAACCAAATTGAAAGGGGGGAAATCACACACAACAATTCCTGACCCCCAACATGCCACAGCGATGGTGCCCGCTGTCCAGACCTCACGCAAGATGAAAAATTCCAATTGGCCAGTTTCACCTGTCATGGAAGAACCTAAACCACAGAATGCCACTCGTAACCAGAACCGGGATATGAGAGGCCCATCCTGACGAGGCACGGCACCTACGGCACGAGGACAACGACAAAGCAGGACAACCAGCCCACTTACTGACCTCCTTGACAATGAGGTCAAAACAAAAACGGCACCGGGCTCAACATTGAGCAGATCACCAGTGGTGGTCCCCATGCCCATAGGAAGGGGTGCGAACCCTGCCCCGGACCTGATTTCCAGAGCTGGTAGCATGCCTGGAGCTTTTGGGTCAAATAACAACTGAAGGAAAAGAGTCAGTACTGAAAATAGTACGCCATCCAAAAGGAACTGGTGCCAGTTACCAGACCTCACAAACAAGAATACTAATATGGCCAATGCTGGCCCACAAATGTTTATCCTATCAAATGGATCTGAATTCGAATTATTCATCGATGATGATGGAGATGAGGGATGTGAGATCCCCATCAACCCATGGCCGATGGAAGAGACTGACAAGGAACAACCCTCTGAGGGACATGAGGAGTTGGACGAGGGTTCGGAGAGCAACAAGAGATCAGAATCAGAGGACAAAGAGCAATCACAAAGCGAGGATGAACAAGACCATCCCCAAAACATACACGTGGCCCTTCAATCGGATCATGCTGCATATGAGTTCGCAATACACGAAGGAGGCGAGTGGGCTAACCCACAGGCAGATGCACAGAACGTCCAGGATGTGCTGCATGAGATGAGCGATGAACAATGAGCTATCATCCAAGTGCTCACTCACAGGCAGACCCATGTTGCCTTGAGAATGATGGGTGTCACAAACATTGACCCTGAATCCGAAGCCTACTAGCAGCAGTACAACATTACTGTAGTCAGTATTGTTGGGGGAAGTATGATTCAGTCCCAAGGAGAAGAATGGGCTACTGAGCAATTGAGACAACGAACGAGTCCAAATAACTTGTTCATGGAGCAGATGAGAACTGCGGCATCACGGTTTGGACAACCATAAACCATGCCATGCCCGCGACTATTTGACTTCACAGGACCATCGAGGGAGTCAAGTCGAGCCCCTACACCAGTAGCACCGAGTACACCAGCGAGTAGAAACGAGGCAGTATCTGAGGACCGCCTGACCAAGCGTAAGAGGGTAGTGGCAGCACCGGATGGCATAGGCAGAATACTGAAAGACAGAGAAATATTGCAGAAATGGCGTGAGAGGGATCTCACCGAATCTGGATGAACCCGCATTCCTGACCAAGGCATAAAATGGGATAATCATGGGCAACCGTATGATGTGGGAGATGATTCCCATGACATGAATCACCATTCACAGGAAACATTGAGGGAAGGATCCCATAGACAGCTGCCACCACCACCACCACCAGGTGGCCCCAATGACCCAGATGATCCTAACGGGAGTGACGGGAGCCACGGACAGGACCGTGCCCCCCAAAGGTGAGGCAACGGGAACCAACTGAACCCACGCGACTACCGGGTTGCCCCCAGATCAGGAAGATCAAGTGGTGGCAATGGACCACTGCCTCCACCGCCCCCAAGGGGAGATGATGGAGGAGGAGATGGGTCAGGAAGCTCGGGTGATGAGAGTGATAACCACCCTCGCAGGAACGGGCAGATGGGATCCTATCAATCCTCAACTATCCCTTGTGGTGCACGTAATGAGGAAGCATACTCATGCTTCCACGGGCTAGTACACGACCGTATTTGTCGATTCATAGACGACCATCTAATGGTGTGTCTCAGACTACCAGAAGGGGTTAAACCTCCCCAACTGGACATAAAGTCAGTCAAACCATATGATGGTGACCCATCTATGGAAATACTGTGGGACTGGCTTAAGAGCCTAGTAATCCACCTAGAGACGCAACAGCTAGGGGGTCCCGACCATGATTGGGAACAAAAGCTGATTATCGAGCTTGTCCTCACAGGGAAGGCTAAGAAGTGGTACCATGATCACGTAATCGAGATCGACAATAGTCATGAATGGACGTTCACAACAGTAGTACTAGCATTATACGACTGATTCATACATGACTTGGTCATGCAGGAGGCTCAAACAAAGTTCGAGAAGGCGACATTCATGGAGAGAGGAGGATCCATCGAGGGATTCAGGGACCTCCTTGAATCCTACATTCGAAATATGACCCTGAAGCCAGATGATTACATAGTGTGGAAGTTGTTCATGAAGAGAATCCCCCCCGCAATGAGGAATGCTATCCTTGAAGACCACCTGAGGGTGGAACTGAACACACTTGATGAGCTAGTACTATCGGGGAAGGCCTGGGAGGACACAGAACGATCGAAGAAGGAGTACATGGGAAGAGACATGCCCCTAGCACATAAGGCTGGAGACAGAGCATCCAGCTCAAGGGACCAGCCTTGACCGTTCCCAGGGATGAAGGTATTTCTTCACCCCAAAGGGAATCCACAACATCATGGTAACACTCAGGAGATAGATCGTCTGAGAGCACGATTTACAACCAATGCCAAAGGGGGAAACCGGGACACCCCAGATAATATTCCAAATTCAAGTGCACCCATTAGATTGGGGGCACTGAGATACACGGGGAGACGACCACCCAGCAATGTGAGCAATCTCATGTGTTACACATGTGGGAAAAAGGGACACATCGCGAGTCAACATCACTCATGAGACATACCACAAATGAGAGTGGTCTGGTCCACCATTGGAGATGACATACAAGACGAGGGTGATGCTCGAGACTCAGAAGGGATCAAGTCTGACGACTTGACCCGAGGTGCCCAAAGTGACAAAGAAGGGCAAGTAAGCAATGACCTGCAGTCACAGGAGGAGTCAGATGTTGTGTGGGATGAGGTCGAATATGAGGTATATGGTGACTTCCAGGACTCAGACAGATACCAATCCTCAGAGCAAATGGCCATTATGAGAGAAGATGAACCTGATTTGGATGACTCAATGAGTAACCATGAGAATGACTCTGAGTACAAAACAGCCCCCGAAGACATGGAGGAAGAAGGAGATCATGTAGTCAAATACATGACTACCTGGGACTTCGGTGAAGCCCCCGACAGATCCCCTATATACCAATATTGAGTACACCTGGCATGCTACCACCGCAAGTTTCAGCAGGACGAGCGGGAAGGAATGGCGGTGATGAACGAAGAAGCTGAGTATAAAGACCATGCGAGGTGTGTGAAGCTAAGGGTAGCAAAGCAACTGCAAGCATGGCCACAATACTCTCCTGACAACAAACAGTGTTTGTCGACATGGATGAAGATCAATAGACTGAAGGTACTGGTGCTGTGGGATACAGGCAGCACCTCTATGGCGATGTCTCCCAACTGCACTAATATATCCAAGGCCATTGTATTTAATCTGACCACACCAGTCACCCTACAGTTGGGGACAATAGGCAGTCGATCTAAGATCAACTTTGGATCCAACTCTGAAGTAGAAATGCCTGGTTATATGGGCCCAGAATACTTCGATATAGTAAACATTGATCAGTACTCCCTTTATGCACCATCACAATGTGATACTCGACTTCGACAAGAAGTGTGTACGGGTGAATGGACACAACATTCCAGCCATTGTCGTATCAGGGGAGGGAATGGGAAGGGATGCCAATAGGTACAGGTTAAGACGACCTGTACCAGCCAGTCAAGAAGAATGACTACATGGTAGACCACAGGTAGAGATTGTAGATGGTGAACCTGAGATGGCAAGAACTATCTGACCATTGCCACCAGGACACAAATCACCACTGCAGGATGATGACGATGAGGAGACAGTCATGCAACCAATGCGACTGTCCCACCCCAAACGACAGAAAACGGAGGGTGATAACCATAATCACCCTGTCTAGGATGATAAATCAATATGAAAGATAGGGAGCAAAGACCCTACCAAACATGGGTTGGTGAAAGCCACAATGAATGAGACAATGGATGAGGAATGCCAACCCATATCATCACGAGTAAAAATGGAAGACTTGGTTACAGATGAGCAGGACCACCAGCATAAGAGGGAATACCACATACCAGTGGAAGACAACCAGACAACAAACCCATCATGAGTGAGGTTCTGGGATAGACCACTATCCACCACTGGACCAGTGTGGCCGGGAGACCATAGGATCTCTGAGGAGTGGAACATGGTCATAAGTGACATGTGGGAGATGGACATGACACATAGAGCACCATTATTCAACTATCCAGAATTTCCGTTAAATGAAGGATGAGATGTGAACATCAACAATAGACTATCATTTATAGTACCAATGTCTAACATTGAGGCAGAGGGGCTATACAAATTCATGGGCACAATGTATCTGGACAGCCGTCAACATGAATACATCCGGTGAAACATGGTGATAACAAGCAACCTGATGGAAGATGAGTCATACATATGGATAGCATGAATGGTACAATCCAACGAGCAGCGGAATAACCCCAGAATAGGAGAGCCTCACCTCCTAAACAGGATAAGGGCAAGGCAAGAGCTAAAGACATCTTCCAGAAGGAGGACATCCCACAGCTCCGGCAGCAGTGGCATGATGAATACGAGGAACTCCTACAGGGAGTTTCAGACAAAATGCCACCCTTCTGAATAGTGAACCACAAGATCCTGCTCATTGACCAGGACAAATGGTACCACTACCATCTACCTCAATGTCCAAACACATTGCGCGATGAGTTTGACGATAAGGTGAACAGATACACCCATGCTAGGTGGTGGGAGTTAACATTGGCTAGCCAGGCAGCCCCAATGATGTGCATGTTCAAGAAGGACATGCACCTCCACACAGTCATTGACTGTAGGCAACAAAACGAAAACACAGTAAAGGACGTCACCCCTATGCCTGACCAAGACAACATCCGAGAAGACATTGCACGTGCGAGGTATAGGTCAAAGATTGACCTATCAGACGCATATGAGCAAGTATGGGTGGTAGCGTCTGACGTGTGGAAGACCACATTTTCCACCATATGAGATACGTACATCAGCCATGTCATGCAACAAGGCGACTGTAATGCACCAGCTACATTCCAACAGCTCATGATGTCCATATTCCAGGACGTCATCAGGAAATGCATGCATGTGTATCTGGATGATATATTCATGTATTCAGACATGATTGAGGAACATGAACGCAGTCTACGCATCGTGTTTGACTGGCTGAGGGAACAGGAGCTCTACCTCAAATGGAAAAAATGTGAGCTGTACATTGATCGCATCAACTGTCTGGGGCACATTATCGATGACCAAGGGTTGCATGCGGACAGAGACAAATTATCCCAAATTCATGAATGGAGGATCCCGAGGAACTATAACGATATACAGCGATTTGTGGGGCTGGTACAATATCTCGCTGTGTTTTTGTCAGATATATCAGCCTACACCGGACCACTGCTGAGTATGACACATAATGGCAATGTGTTTGACTGGAGGCCACTGCATCAATGCTGTTTTGACATGATCAAAGCTATCTGTTGCAAAACACCCATATTGAGACTGATTGACCTGAAGGTTAATGAACCTATATGGGTGATATGTGATGCCTCCAAGTCGGGAATCAGAGCGATGTATGGACAGGGACCCACCTGGCAGACCTGCAGGCCCACCGTGTTTATGTCAAAAAAGTTCACCATGGCGCAGCACAACTATCAAGTCCATGAACTTGAAACGCTGGGGATACTCGAGGCCCTGATGAAATGGGAAGACAAACTAATGGGGTATAGAATCCATGTCATCACAGATCACCAGGCCCTTGAGTTCTTCAAAACACAAACACATCTGACTGGTCATCAGATGAGATGGATGGACTACATGTCCCGCTTCAACTTTGATATAACCTATATCAAAGGGGAGAACAACAAGGTCACCGACTGCCTGAGCAGATACTATGAGAGCAACACTTGGGAGGACACTCATGGAGTGCATGAATACATGCGAGCCGACGCAAGAGTAGACCCAACTGGGGAAGACCTACCTCCTGACAGGCTTCAGGAGGTACAGGGCAAAGTAGTCAAGATTCATGCAATGCACAAGGTGAATGTACAATGGTCCCGTCAGCTGCAAGAAAAGCAGGAGTTATGGGACATCGAAGCACAGGAGCTAGTGATCCCAGATGACCCCAAAGAGGATCAAGTACCTGCAGAACAGGTCACAGAGACAGTAGCCGAGGATGATGGACCCAAGGGAATGACCATTGAAGACATGCTCCAGTCAGGCCCCAGCTTGCTGCCAAAACACATTAACAACGATCACTTCCATGAAGCAATCAGAAAGGGATATGAATCGGATCCCTTCTTTAAACTGATAAAGGACGACCCATCCGCAAATCGATCCTTCAAAGTGAAGGATGGTTTGATCTGGATGAAGAACTCCAGAGGGGATGAAGTCATCTGCCTACCAAAAGAGACAATTGAAGGGCAATCCATTCATGAAGTGGTACTGGATTAGGCTCACCATACCCTTGGACACTACAGCTACCAGCATACCTCAGAGTATGCTAGACGGTGGTACTGGTGGCCCAGAATAGTCTCAGACATCCGGGAGTTTTGCAGTACGTGTGGAGCATGCCAGCAAGCAAAAGGGAGCAACCAACACCCAGCGGGAAAACTACACACATTACCCATCCCAACCAAACCATGGGATTCAATAGGGATGGACTTCATTGGGCCATTCCCAGAAGTCGAAGTGGACAGACGAAGATTCAACTACCTATGGGTAGTTGTATGCCAACTGACAAGTATGGTACACTTGATACCGGTACATACAAAGATGATGGCTTCACAACTATCAGGCATATATATGCAAGAAGTCGTCAGGCTTCATGGACTTCCCAGCTCAATAGTGAGTGACCGGGATCCAAAATTCACCTCCAAATGGTAGAGAGAATTGCACCAAATATTGGGTGCCAGATTGTTGATGTCAACGACGTTCCATCTGCAAACAGACAGACTGACTGAGCGCATGAATCGGTCCATAGGACAGATATTCAGGGCAGAAATCCACCCCGATCAGAATGACTGGATCAACTGGGTGGATCTAACGGAATTCACGATAAACGTGAGTGTCAGTCAGACCACGCGATATGCCCCGTTTGAACTGAATGGGGGATATCTACCATCAATGATAAGAGAGTACCGTCTACAGGAGGGTGCTCCACCAGGAATACACAAATTTGCTATGCAAGCATTAGCAAACCTGGCAGAAGCACACAATGCCATCATCGAGGCTCGAGTATTCCAAATGCATTATGTGAATAAGAAAAGGTCTAACAACCCATCCCTCAGCAAAGGGGACCTAGTGTACCTGTTGACAAAGAATCTGAACCTGCCTAAAGGCAGGGTGCGGAAGTTGTGCCTGAAATATATTGGGCCATATGTGATTGAGGAAGCATATCCAGAAATGTCAAACTACACCTTGCAGCTACCTGTAGCACTGCAGGAACATAGAATACACCCGACATTTCATATATCGTTACTATGGCCACATCACGAAAACAACAATGTGTTGTTCCCAAATCGCCAGCAACCTGATCCATACAACTTTGGGGCAGCAGACGGCGCTGAATGGTTTGTAGACGAAATTGTCAGACACAGATGGTCCCATGGCCAGAAGCTAGAATACCAGGTATGCTGGTCCCAAGGGGACACCACCTGGGAACCCCACGAGAATTGCAACAAGCTACAAGCCCTAGATAGGTACCTCGAGCTAATGGGAGTGAAATACCCAAGGCAGTTGTCGCGGCGCATCATGGATGCACCACAAGCAAAAACCAAACCTGGAGGAACACCACTGGTGCCCAAAAGAAGGGGTCGAAAGAAATGACAGGAATGACTATATGGCTGGAGCCTGAAGGCCCAAGCATGGGAACATAACCACATGATGGACAATCAGCAATTATTTTCACAACTCCGCGACTCAACACATATGCTAACACACATAATATTCATACTGCTCATCACCATGTTACTCATTGCCACAATCGCAATGACACTGGTACTCGCAGCGGCTACTGCCACAGGCAGTAGCGGAAGAGACAACCTGAGAAAAAATGACGAAAAGACACCCCCGATGAACTGGCAATTGAACTCCATGTGGAGTTCACAACCAGGCAGGAGTGGAGGCTGGACTTCAACTGGCCATACAAGCAACGAAGCACCACCATTCAGAGCACAAGCAGCAAGCTTCCAACCACAAGCATGGGAACAAGGACCATACAATTACCTTTTCCCGCCGAGCTTCATGGAGCCACCAACAATGTATCACCCACAAAACTGGCAAATAGGAGGGTATGCATACCCACCACAGCAACCAATGTACGTACCACAACAGGAACCATTGGAAATGATGAGAGGAATGAACTACAACCGCATGTACAGGGAGGACGAACAAATGGTGGTAGATGAGGATACGACACGTCAACAGCGATCCCCAAGGCCTGGCCCGTCCAGGCCACCAACGACAAGATATGGATGTGCCCCGTCGCCGCAGGTGCAAGAATGGCCAGCCCCAAGCGCACGACGATGGGGAGAACCGGGGTCTCAATCGAGATCCCCTAGCAGAGGCAAAGGAAAGAGAAGGGCAACAGAGGAAGATATAGCATGGCAGGAGGAGGAGGACAGAAGGACGCGAGATGAGGAGTACCAGAGATACCTTTGGTACCGAGAGAATGAAATAGCGAGGGAACCTACCCCAAGGGAGGTTCGCAGATTCTCGGAGCGAGAGGGCAAAACAGGTCAATGAGACCTGGAAACATGCATTGAATGGCTTGAACAACTGTCAGAGTCCTCCCAGGTGCGAAATCAATGCCTCGAAGAAGAACTAGAGCAAGCTCGTGGAACCAAGAGGTCACCCCCAAGGACGGACAGCGAAAAGACCAGGAATAAACATCAAAAACCATCAGCACAGGACCTGAGGAGTCGCATCTTAGATATGCGAATCCCCCGAGGACCTTGAAGAGAGTGAGCTGATGTGTCCAGGTACCTGTCAGACGAAGCATGCAAGTGCCTCACAACAAACAAAAAAGTGGATGCGACGACAAGGCCCAACATCAGAAAGATTACCAAGCCGTCGTGCAAGATGGTAACAATAATCCCAAGATGCACTGGCCCAGAAGATCTGTACCTACCAATGACCAGTCGGGATATGAGGATACACAGGGATATAACACCTGAATCTCCTACCCCACAACAGTGGGTGTCAGAATTAATGACTGGGATGGGTCCTCGACCTATCCACCCCGATGAGTTGCCACTGCCTACCATATGCCAGGTATCATATAGCGATGATGAGGATGACAAGGAGGAGGAAGCTGAACCCAAGTACTTACGGATACACTGTAACAACCCAATACCAGATGACGCTCCTCAATACAAGAAGAACAAGCGAGCCCACTGGCTCCCTGTTGAAAAAAAAAAACATGAGAAGAGCATACGGGACAGAGCCGTCACCAGCTACTACCAGTCTCTATCAGCATGGGAAAGACAACCTGGAAAAATCCCAAAGGGACTGGAAACAGTGGAAATCGACGGGTACAATGAATGCGACAACGCGTTCTGGGGCATGTATGGCCCCGGGTTCTTATACGTTGTCACACCTGCAGCATGTCTAAGTGTGTAATTTTGCAAAAATCAATAAACTACACTTAGGCACTGTAGACTTAGCGAGCTCGCTGACAGTGCAGGCAGCACAAGAAGAAGTAAGGTCATTGAGTCAGATTACCCTTCTGTCAGAAAAAGAAGGCATGGAATTAAAACATAGGACTTCGTCACTGCACTGCACCTCACGGGCATGCACAGCAAGAAGACCGACTAGCGAGCTCACTTGCAATAATATCCATTGGCATTGGGGATTCAGGCTTGGTGGGACGTGCTTGTACTCAGACCGAAGCTAATTTAGATAACTACGTGTTGATAATCAATGACGCATAGACCCTGGAGATCTGGAGAAGCGATACCATGTGAGAGATAATCAAGAGAACCACCGGGCATGGTCTAGAAACAGGTACCGGCTGAAGGGATTAGCAAGCGGACTAGAATTCTGATGTGTCTCTTGGTTACCATGTCTAGACTATGACACTGTCACCTTTGGAGCAGAACAGAGAACCAAGAATGACATGTGATCAGTGATCGTGTGTTAAGCAGCTATTGAGTGCTAGTCCGCGGACAGCCTCTGCTGTTGGGCGAGCGACGTTGACGCCGCCTAGTCCTTTGAGACTACCAAACAGAGAGAAAGCGGTGCTCTGCCAAGAGAGCTGTGACGTTTCGGATGAGGAATTATCAGCCAACACAAGAAGTATTTTACTAATAACCTATTTGTAACAATCAATCTCTCGTAGTATAAGTAGGGCAAACTTTCATGTATTAAAACAAGCTACCTACCCCCCACATCTAGTAATAAAGTTTCAGTCTGAATCTGGACTTGTTACATATTGGATAATAAAACTTCGGTTTTACTTGAGACACGAACGAGACCTGGTATCAGTGAAGCTGCGCCGGTCTCTAGAGAAAACTGAGAAAACATCTGAGAAAACCTCTGTACCATCTCTGGTTCAGTAGTAAGAAAGAATTGTGTTGTGCCAGCCTCTGAGTAGGCCTTGAGAAGTAGTACAAGAGAATCAGCCAGCTTGAGCTGTTCTAGCAGTTGCACGAAGTGTGACAGGTGTGCGCAGTTGGACCTCGCGGCACCGTTGTTAGAGTGAGCGCACTGTGTGTGAGGACTCGTGGGGACGATTAGTAAAGGAATTGTGTACTGTGATTGAAGAGTGCCAAGGGCCTCTATCGCGACGAGTTTAGGACTCAGACTTGGCGAGCTAGGAAGGGAATCAAAGTCATGCACAGTAGAACCTAGCGGCGATTCGTGTTTCAGTGAGCTCACTGAACGAACTTGATCGTTTTGCAGATCTGCATGTCCATGTGTATTTTCTATTGAAATATCATTTGCCTTGAGGGTTGCATGGTTTGCCGTGCTCTCTTGTAAAAGCTCTGAGGAAACAGAGAATTTGAGATTTGCTTGACAATTGTACGTGATTGCGTTGCATTACTTAGCGAGCTCTCTAAGATATTTTGAGATACTGTCAGGGTGCAAGTAGAATTAAATTCCTTGCTCCCTTCTGCACTTATTGAGATTGGTGTGTGTGTGTGTGTTAGTGGGATTGAGTAGTGGTTTAGAGTGTTGTTCACACTAGGCCATGCTTAGTTTCATGAGTGCCCATTACCAGCCTCGTCAACATTGAGCGCTACAACATAATGCTCATCAATCACGAAGCGGTGGACACAGCTCAAATCATAGACCGAGGGCAGTCCTATCAACTGCCCACTAGTATGACACTTAGACCCAATCCACGGGAGTTCCCTACCATTGTAATAGTAGAAAATAATTATTTTGCCTTAAATTGTAACACAAAAACTGTAATACTATATGCTATGTGACACCATGTGATATAATTTTTACTTGTTTAACACATTGCATTCTATAACTTTATAAATGCAACATTCTTTCACTGGATCAGACTAGTATGCATCACACAAAGTGATATAGATAATATAATGTGCAACAGCAAAGGTGTTTCAATATCACTGCGCAACACATGTATATCAAAATTTACTGTGTGCAACACGAATGACATGTTTGACTTGTAGTGTGACACAACACATTTTCAAATTTTACTGTGTGATACAAATTGTATGTTTGACTCTGAGTGCAACACAAAGTACATTTTCAAGTTTTCAGTGTGTGACATCTGTAACAGATCTTTTTGATAATGACAAATATGAGTCATATTGCAATATTTATATATATATTCCACTTCAATTCTTTCATGTCAATAAGTTACAGTCCTTGCTATCTATATACACCAACAACTTTCAGAAAATATAAAAATTGCATAAATCTACATTTATTCAGGTGTTTAGAACTAACTTTGCATATAAACTATCAGTTATTGAAGTTTACTTTTTGCACTTTTCTATTTGAGTAGACAATCAATAACTCATCAAAGCTCCATGACTTGAAGCTAAGTCCAGCAGAAGTCAATCTTTTATTTGACTTTGAAGTTGTTTTAGAGCTGAGTCATCCAAAGTCAAGTATTACCATATAACTTCAGAATTTGGGAGTGTTGTAGTGATGTGACAGCAGTAGTTCAGGATAAAGAAGGCTGAGGATGATATAACTATATGAGAGCACATCAGGATCATCCAGAGCATATCAGTAAACTCAAGTTGTTGAAGAAAGAATGCTCAGATTGCCAGGTTATCACTGTTATTATGGAAGCTCTTCCTGCTTCATATAAAAACCTCATTATTGTGCTCTATTAGAGACATGCCAAATAGATCAAGATAGATTGCATGAGTGGAGTCCCATGGAGTGCATGGGCTTTAGCAACATCACCCTGAGTCAAAGCTTTTAAGTTGGATAACAGAGTGAAGTCCAAGAAGTTAGAGGAGAATAAGAGGTAATCCAACAGAGCAGAGGCTGTGGACTTGAGAGCAATGAGTTGGACTTAGTCAGAGAGAGATTAGGCTGAACAAAGTTGATATTCAAACTAAGGTAGCAACAAGTAATCTTACAGTTTATATACTAGTAAGTATTCCAAGTTGGAGTCTGATGGAATCTGATGAAAGGTCTGTTCATTACCAAATTCAGGTTCTAGATTTTATATGTGAAATATAAAAATAAAAATAAAAATAAAATATCAAATGGAATGCACAATATAAACAGAGCAGAGCTCTGATGGAATCTGAAGAAATTGTATGTTAAATTGACTTGTAATAATAAAGCAGAGGTCTATGGAGTCCAAAGGAGTCTAAAGAATTTGTAGGAGCAGAGCTTCAAAGAATTTGGTTGGTGAGGTTGATGTGAAGTGGAGGCCTCTGGCATGCACATAACATGCTCAAATTTTACCCTGACCACAATAAACTCTGCTACATCATTTCCTGCATCTTCAATAAGAAAACTCACTAGAAGGAAGAGTATGACTGTAGTCTTATTGCCTGAAACTTATGATCAGTGTTTGATCTTGCACTCCTTGCTGCTGCCTATCAGGCACTTTTAGACTGTTCTATTATCACTTGTCACTGCTGTTCACCTTTTCTCTCTCATCCTCTTTATATCTTGATCTGTCTTGATAAGCTAATCTTATCACTAATATGTCCTATTCATATTTAGCCTCAATATTGTTAATAAGGATGCCCACTATACTGTATACAGGTATGGCTGTATAAGTTATGGCTGTACACCATAAGATAAAAGGGCCTCAACAGTATGGTATAGGTTTAGCTTATATCCTATCCTATACCCATACTGTATCTCATATATGGGGATTATAGAAGAGCATGACAATATGGGGCAGGTGAGTTTTATAATTCAAACAATACATTTCATTAATCTAGCTCATTACATACCAGAAAGAACAGGTGTCTGCACAAATTTGGCCCACCTATATGGTACTCATATAAATGCAGCCTTAAAAATAGGATTTCAGACTGCCAATAGTATGGATATAGGCCTATATATATGGTACCCATATCCACTATATGTACAAGTACAGTGGGGATCCCTAAATGTTAATTCATCACAAAACCTTATTAAACATATCTGTTTAACTGAATTATTTGTCTATGTATTCATTGTCAAAGCACCAAATATGGTTAAAGAAGTCATGCCCTCAACATTCTCTAATGGAATACAGTACTCCTCAAGAAATTTTTAGAGCATTATCAGTGCTACATAAAGCTAGATCATAGATAATGCTATAATGTATCAGATCCAAAATGTACTTATATAGATGAAGAAGATAGTAATACTTAAAATTGTACAGTATTTTGATGTTATAAATAATATAAATTGTGTCATAGCTGTTCCAATTTTGACAATTTGCTTCACATGCTACCTCATACATAAACATGTGTTGTGCAGTCTAAATGTCATCATACAGATGTCACATAACTATACCAAGGGTAATGCTCATGTTGTGCACACTCCATGACTTTCTTAACATTTGTTGTGCAGTACATCTGATGTGCACAACTTGTGTCGCACAGTATAAAAATTTCAATTTAAAGATACACAGTCAATAAAATATTACTTATTAAGTTATAGCCAACATTCAAAATATTACATTGTGTTTCACTATGAAAGACAGTGTATTTTAGTATCATACATATTGAATTTTCCACTATTACACACATGAATTATTTCCTACTATTTGTACCATAGTTCCCAATAAACCTCCACTAAGCCCGGAAAATGATAGGAGAAGTGAGGGGTTGACACCCTTGGTGGAAGGATTCACTACGTCTTCTCAGGGAATTCTATTGGATCACATTGCCGGTACAACTTCACCACTGCGATCTAATGATGCAGACCGTGATTGATCAGTTCGGCAACAACTGGGGCGATATCCTGGAACTGCACCATCAGCTCGAACCCCCACCGTTCGTGCCTCTTGTGCCCAACAATGCGGTCACCAACATCAAGAGAGCCAACCATGGTGCCAGATTGGTGTGCCCTGCAAATGGGACACTTGATGAATGGTGCCAATATGCTGCTCACCACTTCCGCCCAGGAGGACATAGTACTCCCATTGGCATTGGAATGGACACAGCTAGTCGGGTCAGCTATCCCCACATGTGGGGATACCTATTATCACTAATGATGGCCCCCATCACTGAACAAAACGGCATACAGGGGTTGTACTTCTGCCTATTTGCTGGGATTGTTGCTTGCCCCCAATGGTACTTCACCTGTATGAACATGCTGAATGCCGAGCAGCCGTCCCTTGGGATACAGGTCGCCCCACTGGGCAACACGTTTGCCCAGCTCAAGTGGGACACGCATGCTGCCAACCTCAATGAGGATGACATAATCTGACACCTAGCAGCCAATGGTGTAACTCAAGACATGATAGACTCGGCATACCCGTATGGCCTGTCGTTCATCGACTTTGAGCTGTCTACTGGGTCTGCTAATTCTGAGTACTATTCCTTCATTGACACTGAGCGACACCGACTCCTGAGTATCCACAGTGTCCCACGGATCTCTTCGGAATATGAAGGGTGGTGGATGCCCAGCGGGTCGGATCTCAACCGATCTGTGTGCTTACCCACATAGCTGAACACGACAAGTATGTTGAACTGACGAGACCAAGCTTGACATGTTTCGTCAAACAGGCTCTGGGCCACTCAGACCCCTGCATCAGTGGTTTCATCTCAGGGAGAACTATGTATATACCTGGCTAGCAGAGCGTCCCCCACCATGGGAGGCACCCTCACCCCCCTTGGACCAGCCCTCTCAATGTGGGGAACCAGATGAACTGATCACCATGGGCGCTGATGTGACTTCCAAAGAACCGCCAGTCATCGCAGATGAAGAAGAGATGGTGACCGCCTCTGAAGGAGGCCTGGATGCCTCCATGGTTGAGCTGAGCATGTCCTGGGATGCCTTCATGGAAGGCGACATGGGAGGACTGGGAGCTCTGGATTCAGAAGATGGATTCTCATCCTGCCATCAACTGTAGGTCGGCTTGGGTGGGTATGTCTTTGGATTCCCTGGAGGCAGTCCCAACGGGGGGCGTTGACGAGGCTGGTAACGGGCACTCATGAAACTAAGTGTGGCCTAGCGTGAACAACACCCTAAACCACGACTCAATCCCACAAACACACACACACACACAATCTCTATAAGTGCAGAAGGGAGCAAGGGATTTAATTCTTCTCGCACCCTGACAGTATCTCAAAATATCTTAGAGAGCTCGCTAAGTAATGCAACGCAATCACGTACAATTGTCAAGCAAATCTCAAATTCTCTATCTCCTCGAAGCTTTTACAAGAGAGCATGGCGAACCACGCAACCCTCAAGGCAAATGATATTTCAATAGAAAATACACACGGACATGCAGATCCGCAAAACGATCAAATTTGTTTCAGTGAGCTCGCTAAAATACGAATCGCCGCTAGGTTCTACTGCGCACGACTTCGATTCCTTTCCTAGCTCGCTAAGCCTGAGTCCTAAACTCGTCACGATAGAGGCCCTCGGCACTCTTCAATCACAATACACAATTCCTTTGCTAAACGTCCCTACGAGTCCTCACACACAGTGCGCTCGCTCTAACAACGGTGCTGCGAGGTCCAACTGCGCACACCTGTCACACTTCGTGCAACTGCTAGAACAGCTCAAGCTGGCTGATTCTCTTGTACTACTTCTCAAAGCCTACTCAGAGGCTGGCACAACACAATTCTCATCTTACTACTGATCCAGAAAATGGAACAGAGTTTCTCTCAGATGTTTTCTCTCAGGTTTCTCTCTAGAGACCAGCGCAGCTTCACTGACACCGGGCCTTGTTCGTTCTCAAGTAAAACCGAAGTTTTGTATCCAAAATGTATCTCTTATTTCAATTTCTCTAGTGAGCTCGCTAACTCTCTGGTATAGCTGAGACTCGAAGTTACTAACTCTTACGCATCGCAACAAGTCCAGATTCAGACTGAAACTTTATTACTAGATGTGGGGGGTAGGTAGCTTGTTTTAATACATGAAAGTCTGCCCTACTTATACTATGAGAGATTGATTGTTACAAACGGGTTATTAGTAAAATACTTCTTGTGTCGGCCGATAATCCCTCATCTGAAACGTCACAGCTCTCTTGGCAGAGCACCGCTTTCTCTCTGTTTGGTAGTCTCAAAGGACTAGGTGGCGTCAACGTCGCTCGCCCAACAGCAGAGGCTGTCCGCGGACTAGCACTCAATAGCTGCTTAACACGCGATCACTGATCACACGTCATTCTTGGTTCTCTGTTCTGCTCCAAAGGTGACAGTGTCATAGTCTAGACATAGTAACCAAGAGACGCATCAGAATTCTAGTCCGCTTGCTAATCCCTTCAGCCGGTACCTGTTTCTAGACCATGCCCGGTGGTTCTCTTGATTATCTCTCATGTGGTATCGCTTCTCCGGATCTCCAGGGTCTATGCATCATTGATTATCAACACGTAGTTATCTAAATTAGCTTCGGTCTGAGTACAAGCACATCCCACCAAGCCTGAATCCCCAATGCCAACGGATATTATTGCAAGTGAGCTCGCTAGTCGGTCTTCTTGCTGTGCATGCCCGTGAGGTGCAGTGCAGTGATGAAGTCCTATGTTTTAATTCCATAACTTCTTTTTCTGACAGAAGGGTAATCTGACTCAATGACCTTACTTCTTCTTGTGCTGCCTGCACTGTCAGCGAGCTTGCTAAGTCTACACAGTGCCTAAATGTAATTTATTGATTTTTGCAAAATTACACACTTAGACATGCTGCAGGCGTGACAGCGTGTAAGGGGAAATGACCTCATAATCATTATGATATCATAAACCTTTATCATATCTATATCTTATCTTGCTTTATTTGATTTTACATATATTTACCTTAGCATGTGAACATTTATAAGTAGTCTTTTTACCACCACAGCTTGTACACACAGTAAATCACCAATATACTCTGATCATCACTACTTGTGTGTCCCAAGCTAAGGCGGTCTTTTTACATACACCCATGTACAGACCCGGGTCCGAGTCATCAAAAAGAGTCAATTTTGGACCTACAGACCTGTGGGTCCAGGTCAGAAAATGGGTCCGAGTCAAGACATCAAGCAACAGGTCTACCCACCGGTGATCCGCCAATGACCTGTGAAAATGAGTGCTCAATTTACATAGATTACACAAATATACTACATTTAACCCTCCTCTACAATAGTGGTTACTACCTTCTTTCCCCCATTATTAGGTCTCTTTGATTTGTTGTTGAAAAATTCTGTGAGTTCATCGTCATTGACCAGGCCAGGGTACTTGATCCAGGAATTGAGGACTGTCTGGGCAATCGTTGATTCCACAGAGAGATTGTGATGCTGTTTAGTCACATTCAGCCTGCCATGAGAGAAAAGTCGCTCAACATTGGTTGACATAGCTAATTAGGAATCATTAGACTATAGAATACATGCCATAAAATATAAGCAACTCACCTGGTGTGGACAAGAAGTCCAAAGCCATTTGAGCCAGAGCACCTTTCAGCATAATGGTAACCACTTTTCCAGACTGGTCGCAGGGATCTAATAAACTGGTCCAGTAGTGAAGGGGGTTGTCAAGGTCCTCGATCACAGGATCACAGAGATATTTCTCAAGCGGATCCCCATCATTGTTGCAGTGGTGCTTCTTGAAGTAATCAGCAAGCAAGTCATCATCATCTGTAACAGCAGTGAACTGACAATATACAAGATGTCAGTAAGCACATCAGGAAAATAATCTAACATACATGTGCCTCAGTGTTGATAGGGGAAGAGGCTGGCTTGTAGTGCTTGTTCCAGATTTCATGGACAATTTCGAAGCACCATTCAATCCACTCTGGTTCCCATTTCTGGTCATGGAAGTATTCTATTTTGAAGGATGGGTGCATGACTATCCAGACATGTTAGTAGCAAGTCTCCAATGGAATAGATGCTTACTCATAGCCATACGGTGATACACTGTATATGTGTTCACATCTAGATTTTGCGATTTTGTAACAATACAATTGCATATCTATCCTGTACTAGTGATAATAAAAGGACTATAGCTGAGGCTTCAAGCTGATAGTTACAGCAGTATGCAACTAGTGAAGCCAGGACTTAGATGCAATACCACTAGTGGGTCAAATCTACCAGCCGGCCATACTAGTAACTTGAATACTAGCCGGACTAATGAATATAAGGCCACTAGTGAACGAGTAATGCAACTAGTGCACCAAACAAGGAGCAGAATACACAGATCTCATGAAGTTCAGTCACTAGTAGGCTGATCAGGGTATAAACACCTAAGTCAGGTTAACTAGTTGCGCAGCAATCTCGAAGCAGGACTTAGAAATGAATTAGCAACGGATTAACCTTGCATCTAGATCCGACTAGTGTGATCAGATCTGTTATGATCAGACATGAGGCTAGCCAGACTGCGCTTTCGATCGTGGCCAACTGCGTTTACAGATGTGGAAGCGTGGCTAGTAGTTTATTCTTGGCACTAGTGGCATGTTGCTGGGTCAAGAACGCGACCTAAAACCACTAGCATAGCTCCATGACTTACTAGTCATCCAGCAGCAGTTTCTAGACTGACTATTGCATGCTTTTTCACAGTATTCCATGACTAGCCAAGAAATCTGTACCGAAAATACCCCACTAGTGTAGCTGTTTGTGTCACTTTGTACCTTTCTTTAGAGTATATAAGTAGTAGAATAGCGACTCACAACGGGAGGCAATGCCATCCCTGCGATTGAGACCTACTAGTCAGTATCTAGTGCCCCAATTAAAGGCTTTTGTGCTTAACCTCGAACGAAGCGACTACTAGTTGCTAAATTACCTATAGTATTGAGTGAATTGAAGTCCCTTTGAGTCTACTATTGTGTCCTGCAAAGGCCAAGAGTGCTCCAAAGTTAGTTCTTGCAGTTTCTCAAAGTTAAAGTATTATTCTTAGGCCAAGAGTGCCACTAGTAAGCTAGAGTGCGAACTAGTCAAGTGTTATCACTTGTAAGGAGCAGTTTCTAGGCCAAGAGTGTGAACTAGGCAAGTGTTGATCACTTGTAGGAAGTAGTACAGGGCCAAGAGAGCCAATAGTCCAAACAGTCGGAGTCCCAGCGAGCGCAGTAGCTCAAAACCAAGTCACATTCATTCAATTGTGTCTTACCCACCCCACTAGTGTGAGTAGTATGCTTGTAAAACTCACTAGTAATGAATAAAACATCTTTTGAACAACCTACCTTGATTATTGAGTCTGCAGAGTGCTTCTATCGTACTCGAAACACCCAAATTCAATACATTGGTGATAGTGTAGAGTGTAGAGAGGTTTAGTGTTGGTTGGAGCTCATTTCTGCCCACTAGTCTTTTGCCATTCGCCGTTACCAAGCACATCAATGGTACATGTACGAATCATCGGTCTTTGAGTAATACTTGCATAGTACTTGGTGAGCTTGAATCACAGCTGCCCTGACTCCAGGGAAGAGCCACTCATTGGTGATTACTTTGTCCAGCTTGTTGATCATGTTGTCAAACATCAGGATAACCTCATGAATAAGAGGTACCCCTGACTCGGACATCGTCTTAGTAGCAGTGGCAAACATCTGGTGCACATATTAGCACATGAAACAACATAAAGAAAGGAACACAGACCATAAGAATTGGTTTCAGCTGGACAATAAACTCCCACTCCAATGCATCTAGTTTAAATTTGCAAACAGACTTCTTTGGAATCTTGTTCCAGTCACTAAGTTCGCAGAATGCGTCAAGTGCTGGTCGCAGTTTGAGGGCATGTCACAGGACAGTCCCATGTGTGAGCCATTGTGTGACAACGGCCCGAATCATGTCCTGGATTTTGACACTGGTGATACACTTGGTATCAGGCTACCCATAGATTTTGCGAATTTTAATCAAATAGCGCAGTCTACAAGCTGTACAAAGGGCTATAGTGGAGGCTTTACACTGTTAGCTAAATACTACATAAGATACTGAGCAAACCAGTACAAGAATGGACTTAGAGATGACATCTAGACGAGTCAACTCTATGTGTCTTCAGTATTCAATGCTATTCCCCATACAAACCAAGACTATTATAGTCAAATCTCAGGGAGTACAAACCTCAAAGCAATCATAGAATAACTAGATAACTCATTGCCTCGATGCATTGAATAAACCTGGAATAAAGTGCTAAGTCAGAACGAATCCTATTTTGAGATGAACTTAGTCTAGAACACAAATAACACTGGAATAACTGAATAGTCACTACTTGGCACTGAGATAACCAACTAGATCATGCAGTGATCGAAGTAATACAGTCTTGGACTGATGATCGATCGCGATCAGTGGTTACACCCTCAAGATACCGTGCAATCCATAGTATTGAATGGTGTACTGTGCGGTGAGCCATGAAAGAGGAGTGAGGGGTTCCTACAGACCACAAGGGCACTCCTTGTCAATAGAATAACCCATAGCCGTTCCATATAACTGAATAGAAACTACAGAAAGGCGCAATCCTTGTAAATTAAATACTCATCGTTTGTATTGATACCTAAAGCTCGTACCATAATTATTTTAGATACCAGCTCCTATACCTAGACTATGAATTGTATAAATTAGCAGCAACTAGATGTATAATGCCAGGAAAGCATTCCCCCCATGTTTGTGCTAGTAGCCTTATAGCTACCTAATCAATCACTGGTTTTAAGTGCATATCCTTGACTGAAGTGAATTTAAGTTTACCAAGTCAACCCAAAAGGGTGGCTACAGTAATCTAGAAGAACTAAGTAGGAAGAAGAGTCATCCCCACATTTGTGCTTTGCTAGTTCCTAGAACTGCTCTGCATCCAAAAGCCTCATGCTCCAAAGCCAACTAAAGTGATCTAGACGTGCTAAGTCAACCACAGATTGAAGACATTGCCTAGTTGAAGTGAAATAAGCTGTAGAATGCTTTTAAGTGAGGGATGTCACACCGTAACCACCACTATCAAATAAGGCCGGATGACTCTCCGCTACCAAAAGTGGGCACCACTCACCCCCGGCCACCAGACACACCGTCAACACCATCCAGGACACTGCCAGCTAGTAACTCTGAGACTATAAAATCACCCCATACCAACAGGATCATCAAAAAGCCCAGAAATGGCACCCCGATGCAGAAATCCAACCCTGACAATGAAGCTGATGCAATTTTTGCACCAATGCCTAGCACCACAACCCCCATGTCACCGACAGACTTCAATGCAAGACTATCTACCACTAACAAGGCTGTCGAACCATCGGAATCGATTACCATCCACCTCGAGCATCTCAAAACGCTCGTTGACTCAGCCCTGGCAACCATCACCATCATCACATCACATGGAGCTGTCGACGCGGCACCCAACTACTCAGACCACCTGAAGGCGGCCATATGCACCCTTCTCACCAAGATCGACCCAAAACATGACACAAACACTGTGACCAGTCCGACACCAGCCAATACCACATCCTATGTCCAAGCTACACTCCATCCACCCACCAGACCAAAGGCAAAGGTCAGATTTGACCCGCCGCTGACCATGACACCCCGGAAAAGCTCTATAGCACAGGTGGCTCATAAAGACTCCACTGCCCGGGCGACTAACACGATTCACACCACCAATCCCCAATGTTTCCTTGTTCGCTGGCCTGCAGGGAAGTCTCCAGCTATGCTCGAGAACTGTCCTGCAGGTCTTGAAGCTGGACGACGCGCTCGCATATCAACTTCGGCTATCACAAAACACTTCAACGCTCACCTCACAAAGCGCCTCCATCCAGACAGCAATTCATGCAAGGACTGTGTAGCAGGCGTGGAATGGACTAGAGCTGGCAATCTGGTTGTCCATGCTCAGCCCCCCTATACAGCGATGCAGCTGGTGCAAGAATACACTGCTGACATTATTACACTTGCCAACATGAACATGACATCAGTCCTGACTCCTGTTGTGGAGCTTGATAGCCCATGGACTGGGGTTGTCATCCACAATGTGGAGTCATCAGCATTGTACAAAGCAGGTGGCATTTCAGGCGAGGCATTTTGAAGGGATGTCCATGATCATAGTGGACTATGTAAAGGGGCTATCAAGGACGTGCGAGTTCTATGCTCACCATCAGTCGAATATCAGACACAGGACCATGTGTCTTTAAGGATCATGCTTGAGGATCCAAATGTTGCGATGCGCTTATTGAAGGATGGGATGTTCATTTTTGGGGGACATTGTCATGCTTCCAGGTATTGCCCTAGGCAGAGAACAGCCACTCACCGTTCTTCACTACAGCTTTAGACTTCTGTTATCAACCAGAAAAAATTAGATGAATAAAGGAGGAGATGCAGTGGAGGATCTCCATCTTCATGAGATGGATGCAGGATGTCCAGTGACCTGCTATGAACACAGAGGTGTTCGTTTGTTAAGAAGAACCAGTACAAAAGACATAGATATGAGTAGTATTACCGAGGATGTGATATCCCACCATACGTTTACATGTAGGATAGTAGTACATACACTACAAACTGGATTCAAAAAAAAAAAAAAAAAGCTTTTAAGTTCGAACAGTTAAAGAGTCAGGGTACTCTAGAGTCAAGGACTCTTTGCAAGTCACATACTTGAAGCCAGGACCTGTGTGTTCTTTGTTGCAAGTGTGTGCACTTGTGTTGTAAATGAGTCTGCGTACTCTAGAGCTATTGTGCTCTTTGTAGACCATCTAGGTCTTTGATTGTTAGTTGTTGAAGTGTTCTCTAGTCAAACCTTAAAAAGCTCTCCTAGACGAAGTCAATTTGAGTCTGAACTGCTCATAATTGTATCCTACCAACCCCATGTTCATATACCTCACTACCGCAACTAGTGTATCTCGTGTAAATGCATATAGAATTGAATTGAATCTACCTTTGAACAAACCCAATTGATTATCGCTATCTAAGTACACCATGAGTGCTTCTACCATACTCACCCTCAGACTTAAACATTGGTGATTGTATATGTGTGTGTGTGATTGAGTATCTAGATTGATGATCTAGACACTTGTTTCATTTGTGCCTTGCCCGTTACCAAGCACATCACCAGTGTTCTTGCACTCCATTCGGAGGGCTTGCTGCATAGTGCCATTGTTGAAAATCTGGTGTCCAAGTTTGAATATCTATGATCCTACTGTTAGTTAACGGTCTACTAGAACAAAGGTACATACCTTCATGATGGCATTCCACCCAAGATTGCCATCCTCCTCTTCAAGGTCACAGAGGTTATCCACTGCCTCCAACAGATCCTCTAGTATCGCATCTTCATTTGCATCATGGCGATCAGAGGACAGTTCTTCTAGCAGTTCTTCTTCCTCAGCATCAAGTTCATCATCATCATCGTCGTCAAGTCAGGAATCATCGTCATCCTCTGTAAAGCTATGGTCAGATACCTTTGCTTTCTTGGCAAAATATCAGAATATTGCCTATAATAGATGAGAAGCCATAACACGCTCAGTGTAAGGTCCTACCTTGTTGGCAAGATCAAAGATGTGCCCTGCACAGAGAATGCGAGTCATTGGACCAGCAATATGGGTACTAGGCAACTTGCCCACACCCTTTAGAGAACGGGACATTGTGACATTATTCAAAGCGTTGTCACCAGGGAGTGACAGCAGCCTGTCAACAATACTAAACTCTCGCAAGCTCTTGCTGATCATCTCTGCAAGATTAACACCAGTATGAGCTTTCTTGAACCTAAATAAGAGTCAGCATAGGGTCAATGAAACACAAACCATTACTTACTGGATCATGTCCATGGTCAGTACCTGCATCTTGGCATCAGTGATCCAGACAACAACCAGGCCAAGTAATGAAAGCTTCTGTGGGACAGTTCAACTATCTTGAGCCACATGTATGCACCTTTGAATGCCTTGCAGGAGCTTAGCAACCCAAGTCTTAATGAGTGAATAGATGTCCTTGATATCACATGAAAGGGTGTCAGCTGAAAAGATTTTGATGTCTTTGTTGAACATGTGTAAAATGGCACGATATTCCTTCCACTTGACAAAAGCATGAGGGACGTGGTGTCTGGCACTCAGCCAAACATGTTTTGCACAAAGACATCCAACAGTATACATTGAGCCTTGCACAAAGGCATTGAGATTGCCTTGGATGAGTTTTGGCTCATCGTCATCGTCATCAGTTGCACATGCAGTCATGGCAGATAAGATTGGCAGTACTGTTGTCATGGAAGGCATGGCAGACCTTGGTGTTGGTATTGCTAAGCAGTAGTCAGTACTAAGCCACACACAGGTAGGATTTAATATGTACTGTTTGCAAGTAAAAACTTGCTGCCACCGTTGACTTCTTGAGTTCCAGGAAACTGAAGGCTCAGGCAAAAAATGGTCATAGACAGCAGCAGACCACTTTCGTTGCATTTTCACTGGTGTTCTGTTAGAGTCATGTAAAACTCACAGAGTTATTACTCATCTAATTTGCTCTCCCATGCACATTTCAATTCCTCAGTGTTCTCATGCTTCAGTTCATCCTCTACCTCATCCAAGTCGTCGTTGTCTGATACTTTGATAGGCACCTGTGAAGCCGACTCGGACTCAGTGCCAGTAGTGCTGCTGATGACCCGGCTTTGTTTGTGGGCTGGCACTGAGGGACCATCCACCGATGCACCATCATCAGCAGTAGTGTCATCTCCATTGTCATCCTGGTGCTTGCACTTATTTGATGCTGCTTTCAACTTGTTGGGCTTGGAAGTCTCGGCTTGCAATTGGGAACTTTTCTTGTATGAGCGAGAAAATGAGGTCATGATGAGCAGAATTGAAGGATAACTGGAGCTAGATTGGCAGACCCAAGCCAGCTTAAATAAGAGTCAATGCGTGCCACCCATAACCCATCATCAACTTACTTTGTATTGGAAAAATTGCTGTCCCACATTGTTCAACACTGAAAACAATGAATTAAAGCAGGGTCATTATAGATACAAACAATGCATACACATACTATGGGTCTGCACATGGTGAGATGGGGGGAAAAAGACAAGAAGAGAAGATGTAGACATTGACTTAAGCAGAGTAGCACTCATCCGACATCAACTGGGGCTTAGGAAACAAAACAAATATGGCATATTTTGAAGGTGTAGATTTGAGTAGGTTGCACATGAACACATTATACAACATAGATAATTAATACTACAAAAACAGAGCAAGCATATAAGTATCAACTCGGTTGAAGAATCCAGGAAGAAACAGAAACTCACTTTCATATCTGTTCCAGCAAAGCCTCCCTCAGAGCTAGTAAAACCAAGTTTTGGAAAGTGACAGATAAAAGCAGAAGAAAACTGCCAATGAAACGTCAAGCAGAGGACCCGACCCATGCAGATCAAAGTCAGGATGGAGAGGGAAGAACGAAGTGTAAACACATCAGCCTCAGGATGGCACTTGCCATTGGTGCTGCAGACCGCAGACTGGCGTGACTATCCATCGATACTGGATACTTCCTTTCCTTGCATCTGCTACCAGAGTTGCCGTGTACCCTCGGATTTCACATTTCGCAACCACATTTTCCTTGGTCTATGGTATGTTTTACTTGTTTTGATTCTCTAATACATCCTTTTTAGGTTTTGGTACATCCGGAAGCCCCAAGAGCCCCAGATAGCAACCATTCTACCCCCCACCACATGCATAAGCCCTCATGATAGGCAGTCCCATATCCAACCCTTAAACTGCAACTGTTTGTGAGCACCATCGACTTGGACAACACTGACATGCTTGAAAAGCATTCACACATGTAATTTCACAAAATGTATCAATACATATATTTTATAAAACCTAGATACCAAGGCAATGAGAGATACCTTAGAGCACAATGTCCTAAGTGCAGGCAACAAATTACCTTGAGTGATGTTTGGTGGAGTGCATGGCTTAACTGTAGAGTGATGCTGTAAGGGTCACACTAAGTATAAAGTCCCAGCACTTGACACTAAGTACACTGACAATGCACAGGGGATGCATGCTAAGAATAGAACCAGAGAAGCTCAGGAGATAATTAATACTTCGCGTAACCTTGATCTATGATGCGCAAGGCACTGCCATGCTGGTAGCTAGCACTCTAGACCTCAGGATGTCAGAATCGGAGTAAAACCAATGTCTCTGGCTTTGGCCAAAGCGCATGAGACCTAGACAAGGAGCTGGTTGCCCTAGATACTATGGAAATCACTAGAAGATATTATTCCGAGACACACAAGTTGCGCAGTATGCTAAAACCCCAAGGATATACCAAGCGACAGCAATACGCATGCAGAGCACTGCTAATTGGTGTCATGCTATGGAGAAACCAGGGTCTGGCCCCAAGTCGGAGCCCTGAGTAAGCACCAAGCTATGGTGTGATAGCAACGAGACACGCGGGACCCAGAAAACAGAGTTCTGCAACCCAAATAATACTATATATGGTTGTACTAATTTGTAGGATGTAGACTAGATAAATAGCGCAGCATAAATAATAGTGTACAAGTTTCAGACCCCCATTGTAGTCGTGTGAAAGCCTTTGGCTTAGTGCTCTAGCTACAGGAGCTGTTTGTAACTTCGAGCGAGAGAATAGACCTTTTATTGATAACATTTTGAGTGACTTGAGTATCACACAAGGTGTAGAAAGCTAACACGGCACTTGTGTATTGTTTGAGTGATTGGTTGACTTGCACTCTAACCTGAGAACAAGAGATTTGTGTCATTGTGGATGCACTCTTGAGTTTTTGAGGTTTTCTTGTGACGTGAGATGCTACAGGCAGCAGAGGTTCAAATCCTTTGGCTTGTGGATGGGGTTTATTGGGTTATTGTGTCTCTGGATCGCATAGGTTCAAACCCTGTGGGTCTACAATCGGTTTTGGAAGCTTGAGCATGTAGGTTCGAATCCTGTAGCTTGAGTGGACATGTTGGGAAGGGTTTCTGCTTAGAGCGCAAGCTTTGAGTCATGTTTAGAGTGTTTTTAAGTTGTTGTGGTCACCTGTGTGTGTCACACAAGACTTATTGAGGGTTTTGTGGGTGTGTAGTGACATATTGTGTATTGTAGTACACCTTTGCCTTGAGGCCTGGTGACATCTGTTGCTTCTCTTGTTATAAAAGCCTTTAGACTTAGAGAGATCTAGATACCCTATGAGCACTGTTGCTATACGTGTGTATTGTATATTCTGAGAGTTTAGTTGTTTTGCTTCAATCTGCTTCTATCGCATAATATCCCCCCAAGAACTTTCGGGTCTGTGTGTGTAGTGTTGGGCGTGGGTGTGATCAGTGTCTTTGACACTGTTGCATTTCTAGCTTGCATGCATGGAAGCCTCTTCAACGCCCATATCCATCACCACCTGCCATTGGCCCAAAAACTGGTGCCATCCGCCATCCCCTACTTAGCATCCCCCATATTGACATCTGGTTCAATTGCCCACACATGCTGAATTTGCACATACAAACAACCATGGATGCAGTAGAGAATCTGAGATCTGGTCCCATCTGCATATACAGGATGTGAACGAGTGGAGAGCAACTAGGACGATGACGATGGCAAACAGGGCGATGACAAGAGGGGCAGAGACACTTAGAAAATCAAGCAGGTCCATTGTTGAAGGTGTGGCAAGGATGTAGTGGCTGGAGGATGTGCTGGAGATGGTGTAAGAGGGTACAAGGATGCAAGCAGGAGGGTGGGAGAGAGGTCACCGACATCCAACAGCTACAGCTACGGTGATGCAAATTCAAGAGCAGAGCATTCTCCAAAGGATATGATGGACAACATCAAGGCACCAACTGCGCCAGCACTGATGGCCCTGCTGCTGCCACCCCAACCCTAAACCAACATTGCTCTCTGTCGCCTTCCCCAAGTCCAAAATCCTCCCACCTTTGTGCATCCCCCATTTAGACATGGGGGATCATGACCATAAATGTCTGTTTTCTCCCCTGACATTGTCATCACTGCCGATGATGACGATGATGCCCGATTCCCCCTGCCATGGGCTTGATTCAATCTTGGTATCCACCGCGACCAATCCCAAACCCCCAATACACACATTGGCGACAATCGCTGTTGGGTACACAATTTGGGGACGTCAAGAATCTATAATCCACCGAGGGCTTGGATATCGGCTACCATCTCACAGGCAATGGTTGATGGTGCCCAAATCCAACCTCGGCAATGACAATGGCAACAACGATGGGCTGGAAATACTTCGAGAATGAAGCAAGGCCATTTTGGAGGGTGTTCTAAGGATGTAGGATGCATTGGGGAGGACGCAGGAGGACGGGAAGGTCTGGGTGAGATGAAGGACTGGCACTGGATATACAAGCATTGGCTTTACACTGAGGTGTGTCAATTCCTTTTTCACTGATTCCACCTAACATCTTCTTAGCATGTAATCTCGACTATTTCACCCTCCACCCCGCATGTAAACCCTCATGCGAGGTTGACATTGTGACATCAACTATGCCTCATCCAGCTCAATGTATTTGTTACCTTTGCTGGACCCAAACATTTCATTGGAGGTAAGTCTGGTGTTCTTGGTCACTTGAATATAATCTGATGAACGAGCTCTACAGCATGCCCAGCAGATCTTGGTCTTGTTTACCTTGTATTCTCTATATGCTCCTCATCTTATCTCCTCAAATCTATCCTCGTTATTACTTTGTCTGTGAATGAGACAAGGTTGTCACTGTTACCAATAGCGGTGACATCTCCAATCACTGCCACGCAGCCCTGATTGGATGGAGTGTGAGGATTGGGAGCTACAGTATATGTTGACGGATTGTATCATAGTTGTAACATGTATATTTTACCATGATGCTTTAATACATAGCTGCCTTCATAGACTTAACCTACAAGGACCCATGAAATACCTGTAACCTGTACCCATGGGACCCAGGTCCTGCAGCACCTGGGTGCAGGTGGGGATTATGGGTACTATGATTGAGCTCACAAGACCTGCCGGGACAGGTGTGGATGCACCCAGGTAGAGAACCGTGCAAGTTTTTTCTCTTAGGTTTTTTTTCAGAGGCAGGGAGAGTGTAAGCATGCTGCTTACAATAACTGATTATGCATACTGATACATCCGTCTCATAGACTCTTATTTACATCTGTCCTATATTTAGATCCCCAACCTTTCTACTCCATCTTTTTGTCGCTATGTCCTTATCTTTGTACCACAATGTCCTCCTCCCTTTTCCTTCCATCCTTACTGCTGTACATCTGCATAATCAATACATGTTGATCTTGTTACTCTTGTCTGATTCTGCCTTCAAGTGTCATGCCATTGACATGGTGTGCTTTCATCCTGCTAGCATTCGAGTTACTAGTATGACCAGCTGGTAGATTTAACCCACTAGTAGTATTGCTTCTAAATCCTAGCTCTACTAGTTATGTATTATCTTAACTATCAGCTCAAAGTCTCAGCTATAGTCCTCTAAGTATCACTTAGTATAGGATAGATATGCAATAGTATGGTTACAAAATCATAAAATCTAGGTGTGAACCTGTAGATAGTGTATCACTATATAAGTGGTATGAGATGATATGCTGGCTGGGTGTACATCCTATAAAATTGCATGTAAATTCAACTTTTATCACAATATAAAATGATTACATGGGAAAAACTAGTAAAAAACACAAAGCAAGTACTGCCTTGTAAGAAAGAAGTCCACCAGGGAACTTAGAAACGAGTTGTTCTAATGCTTGGATTGAAGATTGAGTATTCTATCCAGTAGATTGAGAGCCCAGGCTGTGTGACTTACATGGTATAAGCACCCAGCATTCCAGCAGAAGTATCCAATCACAGAACACTTGATCTAATACGATTGATCAACCTGGTAGCCAGCAATAAGCTCATATCTGCTAGGCAGTGAGTTTATACCTGCCTGGTTGGGTCAGCAAGTATCTTAGTCAGTAGGAAAAGATTGAAAATGACAGATAAGTAGAGTAGTATAAATACAGATCATGTGACTAGTGAGGGATCAGATTTCTGGTCTCCAGAACACTACCAGGTGAATAGTATAGGTTTTATTTGGCTAAGAGCTTTGAGTTGCAGACTCACCTGGAATAAAATTGTTGTAACCTGGTCACTCCATGTGTGAAAGAACAGTAAAGCAAGCAAACAGTATAAGAAAGACAGTCCTGAAAAACAGTTCAGAATAGTCAGTGTGTTTTAAAGCCACAACTAGATATATAGTATCAGTCTTGAAACTGCACCAGACAGCCAGCACGAGTTCAGAACCTGCACCAGGCAGTTATTCTGTATCAGTTTAAGTTTGTGTTCAGTAGCACATTGAACTTAGAGTGAAATCACAGTATATCTTAAATTCAAAACTATATCTATTACAACCAGGAACTTGTAAACTACAGTATAAGATGTCAAAACCAGATGTATCACACCTCCTTTTAGAGGTAAATATACAATATGCTCCAATGGCATACAGCAACCTTAATAAAGAGAATGTCTCAAAACACAAATATATATATTCTAAAAAAACAGTTACTGCATATCCCTCATGTGATTGCACACATGATAGATAAATAATAGTAAAACTGTTGTACTAGGTCAAAAACCAATAAACCTTGGTTCTGATTAAGTGATTAAGTGCAACATACCTTATTTATGACAGAGTGGTGATTGATAACTACAACTAGTCATTACTTAATTCATGGTATCTGTGTTTTGATACAGTGAGATAGAATATGACATTTCAATGACATTACGTTTTACAAAAACAAAACAAAAAAGGAGAGAGAGAGGGCAGAGAGCAGCAAAACAATAGTTGTAGTGAACTGGGTCTGCACTGTATATGAAAAGCACTAGGTACTAGTTTTACACCTAGCCCAGGTACTTTATACCAATAGTGTATAACACAAAGTATCAGAGGATCAAATGTACGAATGTCATCTCATAGTAAAAATCTTCACAATTATATATCTAGATATATACAAGTATCTGTAGGTATTTGCACAGGTACCTGTATAATACTCATCCAATTCTTACTGAATAGACTACACTATGTATGTAGCTAAGATATAATCAACTAAGTTATCTTGCATTAAGCCCTACAAGGTGAATGAGGAAGAGGAGGAGAGACTGACCTATGACTATGGTGACACTGACAAAGCAAGGAGAAATGGAATGGAGTTGTACTAGGATCATCTGAAAGACTTTGAAGAGGGTTTTCAAATGTTCTAACAATTGAGGGAAACAGTCAAAAAGTGACTAAAATATAGGCCAAACAAAATAATAGCTAAATCAGACAATGATGGTAATAGATAAGAGACAATAAGGGGGAGTCAGAATGTATCAAAATAGAGCTTTCAGAGGTACCAGACATGTAGAGAAGCATCTATCCAAACCCAAAATAGCTTGAATATGCTCTCCATTCTTTGCCAAAACAATAATCCCTTTATAACTCCACAACAATGTGGCTAATTTTACCAAGTAGAGGGTCGTTTTGAAGCCCTATGCCAGGGCTTTCAAACACTTTCAGCCATGAGATGTTGAACAAGACACGTGCTACCCAACTCTTTTCCCATCTTGATTACCTATATTGTACACCGTTCCTTACAGACTCTTTCTTTTATCCGAGCTCCTATACTTCATCCTGACAGTATATATACCTAGTAGTTACACCCACATCCTCAGTCATTTCACCTATACTGTGCCAACTGAGGTATGTTACTTAACTCGTATACCTATATGTATTTTACTTACTTATCCTGATAGTTCTTACAATGTTGTTCTTATTACTTTAGGTATAGTACACTATCAATATAGTTGTTTCACCTATACTGCGCCGACTGAGTTCTTACAACATTGTTCTTATTACTTTAGGTTATATGGCCCTGCCCTTGCCTTTGAACCAGTCAAGAAGAACATGCAGTAAATTCTATCCACAAAGCGACTCAATACCCACACGAAACACCATAACCCCTAACCATGTCAACGACAAGCCCTTCCATTACCCAACTCCCTGAAGCCTCCCAGTTTAATGGCAAGAACCTTGCCATCTGGAAAGTCAAGATCACTGAAATCATCAGTGGTAAAGGCTTATGGGGGTATGTGGATGGGTCGATACCATGCTCACCCACCGCACAGACGACCCAGGGCACAGCACCGACAACTGTGCCGCTCCCACCGAACCCCACACCACTCTACTCATCCACACCATCACTTGATGAATGGAGATTTCAAGACTCCTATGTATGCTCCCACATCATCCTCAATGTCTCCGATCCTATAGGATTAAGGGTCAAGATGATGGGAACAGCAAAAGAGGGATGAGACTCGATTATAGACACTTACGCCATCCAGAATGAGATGGCCTTATCTGAGGCTCAGCGACTCCTTCAGAATACGAAGTACATGGAGGGAGCTGACATGGAGGCCTACATTCAGGACCTCCATATGAAATGAGCTGCAGTTGACAATCTATCTGAGGCTGGATGTGAGTTGATGGACAAAGACTTCAGGGGAATCATCATACACTCTCTTTCCCACTCTGTGAGCTGGCTCCCAATCATACCATCCTTGTACCAATGCAAGACAACAGTCAAAATTACTTCACTACTCCAAACCCACCATATCACCCTATACCCCATGAAGGCAGATTCATCCCTTGCCCTGAATGTGAAATCTTCGACTGGGAAGTATTGCATTAACCCTGAATGCAAGGCTTGTAAGTGTTTGACCCATAACATCTCAGACTGTTACTGGCCTGGTGGAGGGAAAGAAGGCCAGTTCCTGGAGAACTTTGAGAAGAACAGAAGGAGTAATCAGGCGAATAATGTGTTGTCCGTCACCCCATCGAACACACAGACTGCTGCATCTCCTCAGGCAAACCTGACAGTCGCCCATATACCTCACATCACTTTCATGGCATATACATCTGGTGGCGAGGATACCGACTGAGGCGTGACAGTTGAGGAAGTAGTAGACAACGAGATGCCCCATCTTAAAGACATTGACGCCAAGGATGAATCCTCAGACTTCAAGGAAGTGACCGTCTCATCCATGTCCAATTTCAACATCTTGAGCCTTGACGAGGTTGATGAGGATGGACTAGATATCAGTCTTTTCGAGGTGGAAGAGTACATATGCGATGCACCTGTTGCAGACAGGGCATATGTCTCAACAACATTCCAAGGATGGAAGCCCACAAAGTCACTACACTTCCTTGATTCCAGTGCCAGTGACCACTTCCTGCAGGATCTTAAAGGATTCACCAAATACATGCCCCAGCCGTACTGTACTGGATCTTCGGCGAAGCAAGTGGAGGGTGGTTTCTCAATTTTGGGCATTGGGACAGCCACTAAGCTCTTCCATCACAAGTCTGGGGAGAAGAAATTAGTCAGACTGACCTTCAAGAATGCTTTATACACACCTTCGCTAGCCATGAACCTCATCTCTATCAGTGCTCTCGATGCTGCTGGGTTCTACACAATGTTTGGGGGAAAACAAGCAGTCATTAAGGACATAAACAGTGCTGAAATCTTCACTGGGAAAGGAGAGAATGGGATGTACGTCCTTGAATGTGTGGATGACAAAAGTGAATCACCTGCTGGGCACTTTGCTATGTTGTCGAGGAGTAATCCAACCTCCTTATGCCAATGGCACCGTCATCTTGCACATGTGAGCATTGAGACTATCGAGTCTATGGCATCGAAGAATTTAGTTGATGGCCTCGCTGGGGGGATTACAGACAGAAACATCAAGGGAAAGTGTGAAGACTGTCTCATGGTGAAACAGACACGTCGACCATTTGATGAGCCAACAGACCCAAATGTGAAGCCCCTCCACCTCATGGCAACAGATCTGTGGAGTCCTAGCTGCATGGTGTCGAATGGGGGGAAGTCTTACTTTATGCCGATTGTGGATAGCGGCACTTCATTCAAACATGGGGCATTCCTCGCTGATAAGTCTGATGAGACTACAATCCAGGCCTTCAACAACTTCCGTGTGTTAGCTGAGAATCAGACCGGCCAACGAATTAAGCGGTTACATGCCGATAATGCATTTGCAGGGTTGAAGTGGGTCAACTACTGTAAAGAGCATGGGATTATCCTGGAATTAATGGCACTGTACTCATCTTCAGAGAATGGGTTGGTGGAATGGGCGATCCGCACTACCATTCAGGATACCCATGCACTGCTGTGAGACTCAGGCTTGGCTCATAAGTACTGGACAGAAGCAGCGGGGGTCTCGATCTACACAAGGAACTTGATCCCATCACATTGTCACCCCAAGTCTATACCTGTGGAGTCATGGACACGTAAATGCCAAGACGTCTCGCACCTACGTGTTTTTAGGAGTCTCTGCTGGGCAAAAATACCAACGGTGAATGGCCAACAGGTTTCGGGAGGAAGCAAACTCGACAATCAGTCGATCAGGGCGAGATTGCTGGGGTACACATCTGTTATGATTTTTCCAGTTTCTTATCTTATCAAAGCACCGATCTTATCTGGATCTTATTGCATCTAATCTCGACACTTACCCAAAAGCACCACGGTCACATACCCACCAGCACCAAACCCCGGGGTGCTCATCACACATTGACTCCACAAGCTCCAACAAACATGCAACTGTGTTCCAGCTTCTCTTGCCTTGCTCCCCAGTTCTCACACGGTTGCCGAAAGACAATTATAATAATAGCATGCACAGAAACAGTATATAAGTAGTGTAGCTCTCACTGTATATTCTCCAGCTTTGAGCTAAAGTTTCAATATACCAAACTTACTCTCAGACTCACTCCTTGCCTAGAATCTAAAACATTTTACCTTTGAGTCTTGGTTATATAAGCATTTGACACTCATTGGATGACTGTACAAACACGATACAGCCCTCTGTTTAGTCTTGTTTGTTATACCAGAGTTTGGGTCTAACAATTAGCTCAAAGCTGTCTACATTCCCTTTCTTCTCAATGCCCATATGTTGAACTAAACCAAATGCAAATCACCACCAACATCTCCACCCGCACCCTTACCGCCTTAATGGCCACCATTCTTGGCATCACTACCATTTTCACCATCTTTATCCTATACTGAATGTACAGATACGAGATCAGGCAGCTCATACACCGACTCTTTGAAAGCATTTTCCACTCCACTTCCCTGACCCTCACCTACTATGAGCACCCAGGAGGTGCCTTCCACCCTCACCCCTACAGTCATCTTACCATTCCCTACCAAGATGTCGACAGACCAGATGACTGGGCCCTCCCCTCGTCATACTTCAGAAGCAGGACCATCTCGGACAGCCTCGTCGACCCAGAGCCCAGAACCATACCTGCATCGATCCCCGTCAGTAGTATCCTGCACATCCCAGATGTCATACAAGAAGATGACATTTCTAGCCAGGGCACGAGCTCAGGGCAAAGCTCCGCTTGCATGATGTCACGTTCTGCCAGCCCATCCCAAAATACCTACCCCGTCTCATGATCCCCCTTGTACCATCCACGCTCCCCTTCCTCAACTACCGCCAACCGCATCGCCTGACAAGGAATGGAGTTCCAGGCTCACGGAGATACCCCATACCCAGGACACCACTCGTCTAGTGAGTTCCCTCTTAGGGCTGGATCCTCAAACATGGATGGAGACATTCCCAGCTCCATCTCTGGCACCTTGCAACCTCGAGAGCCCACATCTCTCCCCTATCACCTTAGGGTCGACCCCGAGCCCTACACCCAAGAACCTAGTCCCTCTCCCACCAACTACACACACGAGCCCAGCCCTATCCCCATGACATGCACCTGGAGCATCACCAATGGGATCCCCAGAAGAAACTCCCCTCCCCCCACAAGCCCAGACTCCAGTCATGGATCTGGATGAGGCAATTTGGCAATACCTCACAGGAAGGCTCTCAGTGCCACCCCCTATTTTACAAAACGCATCCATTGACGACCTTTTTCACCATTTTACTAGCTCCCTCCTTGAAGACCCCATCTGGCTCCTTACAATAGCTGGGCAGGATTATATGTATTTTACTAATGAAAGAAAGATTTTGGTCACATATATATTAAGAGAAGAAGCGGCAGTACATGCTGCCTCCATATGGAATCAAGTTCATCCTTGGGATGAACAAATGGTAGTTCCCCCAGAGTACCAACCCATCCAAATTGACTCCCTGAAACCCATGACGCTCACCCCTGATGTTTCACTGTGACATGCCAACGTGCCAGAGTATCCATTGAGACCCCGCACTTATGGAGGTGGACCAGCCAGATCGCACCCTATGGGCGGCTGATATGCCGGAGGAGCTGATCCCGAGAGAGACAGGAGAGGTCATGTCGACCAACCATCTGACCTGACAGATCCAAACCTGCAGTCACTACCTCAAGGACTAGGCGCACCAATGCCGCCTGACCCTCCAAATCTCTGGCTTGTCACCCCTGCTGACACCAATCTCTGGAATGATCTAAAACCAAAGATCGTTTGGGAACCCGCCTCCTTCAAGGGAGAATCCATTGACATCAGACGATTCTTCAACCAGTGTGAAATGTATTTCGAACTACACCAGCACTGGCTCACTAGTTCTCCCCACCGCATAGTCTTTTGTGCCAGCAGGTTCAAAGGAGAAGCCCAGGTCTGGTGGGACCTGCAGCAGAGACGATACTACAGTGACGCTATCAGTCATTGGAGATATCCTCTCTATGCCAACTTCAAGAAAGCAGTCCATGACCAATTCTTTCAAGACGCCGACGCCAAGCTCAAATATCAGGCACTTGAGAAACTTCATCAGACTGACTTCAAGTCAGGCGAAGTCTTCTTCCAGAAGTTCAAAGAACTCGCTCTGGAAGCTGATATCATTGACAATGAGGGGCAGATGGCCCAGATGGTCAAAGAAGTGGTATGAAAAAATGCCAAAGACACCATCTACACCCAGCCCAACCACCTGCCTGACACCTATGAAGAATGGAAGTGTCGTATCCTCCAGATCGACTACAACTATCGTCTTAATAGGGCAGCTGGAGGGCAACCAACCAATAGGCCTAATAACGCTGGAACTTCCAAGGGGAATTCCAGCGCAACAACTTTGCCGACAGCCAAAAAGATGATCACTGGTACCACCTATGGCAGTCGGGGCCAGCCAATGGACATAGATGCCATCAATAATGGCGAGTGCTTCAGATGTCACAAGAAGGGGCATATCAGCAAGAACTTGTTAGACCTTGCCTAACACGTGATCTTATAAAGATATTGCATAAGCTGAACTGCCTTCATATTAGGGCGATTGTAGGGCTACGGTGAATCTTATAGATGCGATGTGCTGAGTAGGCGAAGGTAGAGATAAACTTTAGTTCGAGACTGGGGAATATACAGCAAGAACTATGCTACTTATATACTAAAGGCCGAACGCTATATATAGATGTGGATACGTGTCGAGCGTTCGGTTACTATGCGTGAAACAATGAAAACAACGAGCTAGGCGAGCGATCATCGCGAGCCATAGCACAATACCTGAAGTTGTCCGTTATAGTTGTGGAGACCGGTCCATCTGGGCCGGTTGATCCGAGATAAAGATCTAGGCACCGTGATAAGATGAGATAAGATAGGTGCCATTGAGATAAGATAAGAAAATGGAAAAATCGTAACATTACCCTCTCGTTAAGGCAGGCATGACTGCCTAGGGTTCCATTGCTTCGAGGTCTTGGGTACTGTGATAGTTAGCCCAATATTCTTCTAGGAACGTGCGATACTTGTCTACACTAGGATTTAGAAGCCATTTCTGGGTTCCATCTTCGCGTTGAGCCAAGTATCGCCAGTCACCATCATCGCTGTAATGATGATTGACAATCATTGCGAGGGGACTGCGGGGCGTAGTTGTGATTTTGACTATGGCTACCCTCTCATTATGCTTGGTCTTCTTTATGTAGTCGGCAATTGCCTCCTTTGCATTGCCCATGTCCTTCTCCGCTACCCAAGAGTTGTGCTCCTGAGTCCATCCTTTCCACTTGATGAAGTAGTCATTGACTGTCGTGGATGGCTGTCCTTGGCTGCCTCGGACTTTGCGAGTCTTCGAGTTGAGCACTTCCTTGATTTCCCATTGCTCTTCCTCGTCAATGAGGTCTGGTGGTGGAGGAGGGGGTTGTTCCTGATTAGGGAACGTATGGGGTTAGGAGTTTCTCATTGAATTGGGGGTGGATCTTCCAGTGCAGTGGGAGTTTCAGTTTGTACGCTGATGCTCCTGTCTTTTCGAGGATTTTGAAGGGTCCGACCCGCTTATCGTCAAGCTTCTTCTTCGGTCATGGGAGGTGGAGGTTCGTGGCATCGAGCCATACAAGGTTACCAGTGCTGTAGTTCTTGGAAGGGCGTGTATGTTTGTCGTATTGCTTCTTCATTCATCCGGCGGCTTCCTCAAGCACTGTCTCAGTTTCCTTGTGAATCTTCACCATGACTTTGGAGAAGTCAGAGGCGGCGGGGACTTTCGAGTTGACGGGTCGGGGGGAGTCGGGCATGATTCAGGGGTTTTGTCCATAGAGGATCATGAACGGGCTCTTTCCGGTTGCAGAGTGAGTATGATTGTTGTACACGAACTCTGCGAGAGGCAGCCAGTCGGTCCAGTCGGTCTGTTGGTGATTGATGAAGATCCGAAGATACTTCTCAACTTCTTGGTTGACGTGTTCTGTCTGTCCGTCGGTCTGTGGGTGGAAGGCTGTGGAGGCGTTCTGCTTGATGTCGAGGAGCTTGTACAGCTCCGTCATGAACTTGGAGACGAACTGAGGTCCCCGGTCTGAAATGACGACTTGTGGCATGCCATGTCGGGCATAGACATGGTCTTGGAGAATTCTGGCCCATCTCTCGGCAGAGAGTTCAACGTTGCAAGGTACGAGGATGATGGCTTTTGAGAATCGATCGACTACGACGAGGAGGGCGTCGTGTCCATTTGAGTCGGGGAGTCCGGTGATCATGTCGATGGAGATGTGAGTCCATGGTTCGGTTGGGATCACATTTGGATGAAGCGGTGCCAATTTGGCTTAGTTACTGGACTTCATTTGCTGACAGGTTTCGCAGCCAGTGATGTACATTTCAACGTCCTTCTTCATCTTGGGCCACCAGTATTTGCGCAAGACGAGTTCTCGTGTCTTGGCAATGCCTGGGTGTCCCACGGTGATGTGATCATGGCTCTGGGCGATGATTTCGCCTCGGAGCATCGAGTGTCGGGGTACATAGACTCGGTAGTCATAGTACAGGATGCCATCCTTCTCGGTAATCCCTCGTTCGTGCTCTAGTGACGTCACAATGCCTTTGTCCCAGAGCTCCTTCTGTCGGGTGATGGTTCTGACTTGTTCATGAGTTTCGCTGGTGGTGGGCATGATCATTGCCCAGAAGTGTTTGGGGGAGAGAACCGTGATGTCTCCATTGTCGTCTTCTCCTTGGTCATGATCGCTCCTTCAACTGAGGAGATCCGCTTTGACGTTGGCGGTACCGGGTTTGTGTTTGAGGATGAAGTGATACTCTGCTAACTCGGTGACCCAGCGTGCTTGGCGTCGGTTCAGCTTCTGCGGTTTCCTGAAGTACTGGAGGTTCTGGTGATCCGTCCAGATTTCTACATCCTCGAGTGCGCCCATGAGGTAGTGGTGCCAGTTGGAGAGGGCGAGCATGATGGCGAGGAGTTCCTTGTTGTAGATCTTGTAGTTTTGTTCTGTCGCTGTAAGCGCCTTGCTCATGAATGTGACTGGTCGCCATCTGCCTTCTTGTTCCTGACTGAGCACGGCACCGATGGCTCCGTTGCTCGCATCTGCTTCGACTCTGAAGCGCCCGGTTCGATTCGGGATGGCAAGGATGATGTCCTCAGCCATCTGCTTCTTCAGCTGTTGGAATGCCTGGTTCTGTGCAGCGCCCCATGTCCATTCCGTGTTGCCAGTGAGCTGGGTCAGGGCGCGTACCACCTTTGAGTAGTTCTTGATGAACTTTCGGTAAAAGTTGGTGAAGCCCAGGAATGACTGAAGCTCCTTCTTCTTGGTGGGCATCGGCCATTCCACGATTCTGACGAGTTTGATGGGGTCCATCCTGACCTGTCCTTCGCTAATGATGACCCCAAGGTACTCAGTCTTTAATACCTCGAACTCACACTTCTCCGCTTTGAGGAACAACTTGTTCTCTCGTAGACGTTGAAGTACCCGTCGTACGATACGTTGGTGTTCGTCGAGGTCCTTTGTGAAGATGAGGATATCATCGAGGTAGATGGTAACCTTCCCTTCGGAGATGAGGTCCTTGAAGATGTTGTTCATCATCCATTGGAAGGTTGCGGGTGAGTTCATGAGCCCGAAGAACATGACGGTTGGCTCGAAGAGTCCTCGGTTTGTGTGGAAGGCGGCTTTCTCCTTGTCACCTTCCTTGATCCTGACGTTGTTGTATCCCCAACGAACGTCGAGCTTCGTGAAGTACTTTGCTCCCTGTAGTTTGTCAATGAGTTCTGAGATGAGGGGGAGCAGGTATCGGTTCTTGATTGTCATCTCATTCAGCTTGTGGTAGTCCTGAACGGGACGCAGCGAGCCATCCTTCTTCTTGACGAAGAAGAACGGGGAGGCAAAGGGAGACTTGGATTTGCGAATGCAACCAGACTCCAGGTTTTCATCGAGGAACTTGTCCAGTTGTTCCTGCTCATTTCAGTTCAATGGATAGACCTTGCAGTCGAGCATTGACTTGGCATTGGGGATCAGCTCTATGGTGTGATCCCAGGGTTTTTGGTCAGGTAATTTGTTGAAATTCTCTTTCGAGAATAGGTCGTGGAAGGAGCGGTAGTCGGGTGGTACCATCTCTTCAAAGGTCTTCATTGGTTTCTCTGCATGAGCAGTGGTGGCGAGATCGTTGGCATGATGTATGGCGCATATCTCGGCTTCTTCTTCCATGTTGATGGCGAGGATAGTGTCTCTGTTTTCGAGTTCTTCATCCCATCTGTCCTCCGGGTCTGCGTCGGGGAGTGGGAAGGGGTTCTTGACGCACTGACAGTGTCCGAAAATGACTGTGCCCATGTCCCAGTTGATGACTGGGTTATGGCACTTTAGCCAATCGTGGCCGAGGTAGAGATCCCTCGAACCGAGGTCGGTGACCACAAAGTCGATGTGTTCGCTGTGGTTTCTGATAGTCATTCGGAATTCCATGAATTCAGTGATGTCGCCCACTTTGTTGCGGGTACCATTGGCATTGTACACTGCAATGGGGATGGCAGTCTTCTTCGTGTCTAATCCGTGCTTCTGGACAAAGGCTCAGTTGACGGCACTGCTAGTACAGCCACTGTTGAGCAGTCCTTGCGTCTGAAGGACCTGTCGACCAGTACAGGGGGTCAGCTGTACGTCCAGCATGAAGTCCCTATCATTGCTCTGTCTCTTACATAGGTAGCGAGGTGGTTTGTGGAGCTCATACAGCTGCTCCCGGGCTGTCTCTCCTCCCTTGCGTAGCTGCTTGAGGAGTTTGTTGGTGAGTTCGGGGACGCGGTCTCGATGCATCCAGATGAAGAGCGTGGTGCACGCTGTGTTGTCGTTTTGTGCTTCGCAGATGGCGTGGAGTATCCAGTCTACCTCGAAGGGCTTGCACCACCCTCTCGTTAGAGCTGGCATCGGGGAGGACCGAGCAGGTTCATTGCTCGTCGCCTCCTTCTTGGCAATAGCCAGGGTTCGTTCTTTGGCGAGCCAGATTTGGTATGCCATGTCATTGTCCTCGTCGGGTACCTCAATGAGAGTTACCGAGTGCTCCCTATTCACTGCCTGGGCACTAGCGGCTTCCTGTCCTGTGGCAGTCCTCTGGATCCCTTCTGGAGATCTTCCCTGTTCCTTCAGGGGCGGGATGCCAGGGTCATCTTCACCTTCTCTCGGAGGTCCGATTCTGGGAATCATGTCGGGTTGGGCTTGAACCGCATGTGGCGCGGAATTACCAGTCTCCCCCGTTCCCTCTGATACCTTTGGTGGCTGCCTATTTATTCCCATCCTGGGGCAAGTCACAGCCCTCGGCCTGTTCGCAGGTGTCATCGGATTCCTTGTGGTATTCTCCTCTTGGGGAGCCGCTTGCTCGTCTTGCGACGAGACTTCACAGGGGGCATATTTCAGCTTGGCCCATGCCTCATCCGGTCGAGGCTCAACGCTCGCCGTTGTGATGAGTGTCACTATGGTGGGTGACTTTTTGTCCGACCCTTTCATTTGTCGGGTTTCCCATCGTGAACTACTCGGGGAACGGTTTGCTCCAAAGTTGCGAAGCATCGGGAGACTCTCTGTCTCGTGCCCAGCGGGGTCGTCTGCCTTTGCTTGTGCCCTGGCACACCTATAGCTGCTACTTTTAAGGCATCAAATAGTGTCAGTTGAAAATATTTAATTTCTCAGGATTATATGGTATATTAGTCAGCAGCCCAACTCATAACATCATCAGAAAATCCGGCTGATCCAGGAATTGAACCCAAGATCTTAAAAAGATTGCCATCAATATTATATGACTTTGCCAAGCAGACATGCTAACCACTATACCATACAGGTATTATATATTTATATATCCATGTCTCCATATGACCTTCCTCCCTTATATTTATAATATCCCAATTGGGCCCTCTCTTTAGTGCGCTTTGGTGCGCTTTTTTTTTCCTTATTGGACTGCTTAAATCAGCCCATCAAATGCACTCAAAAGCGGCTGTGCTCTGCCATTGATGGCATTAATATCAGGCCATTTTTGGTCAAAATGGGCATTCAGGCTCATTTGGGGCTTCCTCAGGCTACTGGGTGGGTCAGGGGATGGTACTAGTATATGCCTAAACATAAATAGCATAAAAGCGAACCCTCTGGTGAGGTATGGGGGCCCTGGAGAGTGGGTAAAAAGGGTAAAATAATGAAAAATAGCGGAAAATCGCATAATATTCGCGTTTGGGGGGTGCTACGTGCATTGGATCACTTTGAAAACTTGACCAATGAATTCCCTGGCCTTGAATACTCCTAAACGACTCCTCTACAGTACATGTGGCGCATTTTATAGCTAGGGATAATCGAGAAAATTGGCTTTTTATGGTGCTGCGTGCATTGGATCGCTTTGGAGATGTTACCAGTCGATTTCTACACTATGAAGACCCTCTAATACATCTTCATATGCTATATATGACCACCGGAACATGATGAAAAATGGGGATTAGGGGGGTACATATGGTTTATTTTGATTTCTAGCCATTGCATCGGTCTGGGGACATCACCAATCGATTCCTTGACCTTAAAAACCCCCAAACGACTCTTGGTTTCATTTATGGGGTCTCAGGATCGATGGTAATAAAGACATGACAGTTTAGGAGGAGCATATATGAAAACTCGCATTTCTGGATCTCGGAAAACTTCGGAGTTTTGACCAGTGTATTCCCTGACATTAAGAACCCCCAGAACACGCCAGGATCACATTAAAACACTTCATAATTCATAATAAAAAGTGTGATAGTGAAAATCTCTGAAATACTTTATATCTTGTGTTTATGAATGTTTGGTGAGACACTTTTTGTACCCAATTTACGATATACATTGTATGATAGTGGTTACAAAAGATCAGGATGATCAGAAATGTATTGGAAGAGATATAAGCAGATCTTTCTGAAAAGAAGGAGGGGCATCCCCCTGATTTCGATGTTCTGGTCATCCTATGGTCTGGAGACTATCAGATTCGGATTCTTTGACCCAAAAAACAGTAGACTCATCTATCATCCATATGGACATTTTTACTTGTGTACCAACTATGCAAACAGTATACCTTTGTGCATAAATGAGAGCACACTCATTACTTCGGAGTTTTGGCATATGAACCCCATGGATGATTGGTGCTTCTAATGGTTTTTAGGTCAAGGAATCCGAATCTGATAGTCTCCAGACCATAGGATGACCAGAACATCGAAATCAGGGGGATGCCCCTCCTTCTTTTCAGAAAGATCTGCTTATATCTCTTCCAATACATTTCTGATCATCCTGATCTTTTGTAACCACTATCATACAATGTATATCGTAAATTGGGTACAAAAAGTGTCTCACCAAACATTCATAAACACAAGATATAAAGTATTTCAGAGATTTTCACTATCACACTTTTTATTATGAATTATGAAGTGTTTTAATGTGATCCTGGCGTGTTCTGGGGGTTCTTAATGTCAGGGAATACACTGGTCAAAACTCCGAAGTTTTCCGAGATCCAGAAATGCGAGTTTTCATATATGCTCCTCCTAAACTGTCATGTCTTTATTACCATCGATCCTGAGACCCCATAAATGAAACCAAGAGTCGTTTGGGGGTTTTTAAGGTCAAGGAATCGATTGGTGATGTCCCCAGACCGATGCAATGGCTAGAAATCAAAATAAACCATATGTACCCCCCTAATCCCCATTTTTCATCATGTTCCGGTGGTCATATATAGCATATGAAGATGTATTAGAGGGTCTTCATAGTGTAGAAATCGACTGGTAACATCTCCAAAGCGATCCAATGCACGCAGCACCATAAAAAGCCAATTTTCTCGATTATCCCTAGCTATAAAATGCGCCACATGTACTGTAGAGGAGTCGTTTAGGAGTATTCAAGGCCAGGGAATTCATTGGTCAAGTTTTCAAAGTGATCCAATGCACGTAGCACCCCCCAAACGCGAATATTATGCGATTTTCCGCTATTTTTCATTATTTTACCCTTTTTACCCACTCTCCAGGGCCCCCATACCTCACCAGAGGGTTCGCTTTTATGCTATTTATGTTTAGGCATATACTAGTACCATCCCCTGACCCACCCAGTAGCCTGAGGAAGCCCCAAATGAGCCTGAATGCCCATTTTGACCAAAAATGGCCTGATATTAATGCCATCAATGGCAGAGCACAGCCGCTTTTGAGTGCATTTGATGGGCTGATTTAAGCAGTCCAATAAGGAAAAAAAAAGCGCACCAAAGCGCACTAAAGAGAGGGCCCAATTGGGATATTATAAATATAAGGGAGGAAGGTCATATGGAGACATGGATATATAAATATATAATACCTGTATGGTATAGTGGTTAGCATGTCTGCTTGGCAAAGTCATATAATATTGATGGCAATCTTTTTAAGATCTTGGGTTCAATTCCTGGATCAGCCGGATTTTCTGATGATGTTATGAGTTGGGCTGCTGACTAATATACCATATAATCCTGAGAAATTAAATATTTTCAACTGACACCTTTCATGTAGAATTCTAGCAGACAAGACTGCCTGGCAGGCGATCTGTCGGTGGATCCTTTGAGGGGGGTTCCTGTTCATTGTCAGGATACTCGTCAATGCTGAGTACTGCGTATCTGTTTTGTGATTCTAAAACTGGGGTGCTAGTCATGCTTGGGACATTAAAAGCGAGTAAAGTCGAGGCAGGTATATTTGAATGTGTGGGTAAACAAGATGTAACTAAAAAAGGAGAATAAGACCGTTCAGCGGAAGACAAGCGCACACCAGTATGTAAGTCCTTGGCGATTGTAGGGGAATCGGACCCTAGACCACCGCTGCTTTTTCCTCCTTCACCTTCTCGACTTTGGACTCTGTCACCGGCTCGTTAGTAACTCATACTGACCGGATATCTTGGAAATCCTTCTTCTCCAGGCAGTCCTTGCTTACGTGCCCCTGCTTGCGGCATCGGAAGCACAGGCCCTTGGCGCGCATCTGCCCGATGTCCATGGGCGCTCCCTGTCCTCCATATGTCGTTCCTGGTCAAGCTAACCATCTTCCTCCTGAGTCACAACCTCCTGTGGGGGCGGTACTGCTCATTGGCTTGGCCAACGACGAACTTGTCGCGCCACCTGCTTTCTGACTAGTGCTGGTGGCAGTAGTGGCGAATGTCTTCTGGGGGGGATTCGTGCCTCGGGAGTGGCCGATGGTCTGGTCGAAGACCCACTTCTTCTGTCGCTCCTTATACATCTGGAGGATGCAGTGTTTTCAGTCGTTATACGTGACCGGAATGTTCTTGCCGGAGCTGGCGATGGCATTGGTGTACGAGTCAGGTACCCCAAGTCACACAGCTTTGACCATAAGCCCTCTGGCTTGGTCGTCTCCTCGTCTCCCTGCTTTCTTCGCCTCTATCTCCAGCTTGTTGAAGTAGGAGATGGTGGGCCCCTTGCCTATCCGAAGGTCGAACATCTTTCACTCATGGATGTCCTCCGTGGCGGGGTCGTTGAACTGGCCCATGAGGAGTTCAATGAACTCTCCCCATGACGGGTATCAGAATCACTTTGGTGCTGTCTGCCAGTCGGCGCTGGTCCAAAACTCCTGGCATTTGTGTACCCACCAGTCTTTTGCATTGCCTTCGAAGTAGGAGGTGGCGAAGGCTACCTTTTGCGAGTGTAGCTGGAAGAAGGGGGCGTAGACTTCAAAGTACATGCAGCAGTCACCGATGAACCTCTCAATGTCATCGTATTTTCCTTTGAAGGGGAGGGGAGGTTGGATAGTGACTGGCTTGAGTCCCAGCCACAGGGCGTCATCGCCTGCTTCTCCGGTGGGTTGTGGCGGGTCTACCTGCCATTTGGGGGGTGGTTGGGGCAGCAACCATCTGTCGTCGTGCTCATGGAGTGCTCAGTGCCAGTTGGGTTCTGGTGGCGGTTCTGGCACTCCGGCTCTTCCTCTGTCGGGGCCTTTTCCCTTGTTCTGGATGGGGAGGTTCCAATAGTGTATGTGCTCGTCGTGCGCTCGCTCTGCCTCCTCTACCTCTCGTCACATCTCCTCAATGCGCCTTGCCTTCCACTCAGTGACCTCCATTGCTAATTGGAGGCGTTCTGCGGGGCTTGGCTGTGGTGGGTTGGTGGGAGGGTCGGCAGGTGGGTTGACAGGGATGTCGTTGGAGCCTCCTGCTCTGTCATTTGCATCTGCATAGAGGCGGCTTGTCTTCTGGCCATGGTATTGGCCGTGTTGCCGTATTTGCCAGGGGGGAGAATCTGGGAGTTGGAAAGGGTAGGGGACGTATTGTCTACCCTCCCTTTCTGTTCGAGAGGTGACCTCGTCTAGCCTCCCAAACGTCTCATAGTTGTAGTGGAAGCTGTCGAACTGGTTAGAGCTCAGTGGCATCCTCGTCTCGCTGGCGAGCGGCCAGTTCGAGAATGGCGAGCTCCAGCTCGAGCTGTTCTCTGGTTGTTCATCCTCTTGGTCATCCTTGTAGTATGTATCCGGGGGCGGGACCATAGTTGCTGCGATCCCAGTTGTGGTATATGCAGGCTGCGATGGTGGCATCTCTGCCGATTTGGGGAATGGGATCGCCTCGCTCCACGGCGAGGTACCAGCCCATTGGTGTCCTGTCGTCTGGGTGAAGCTCGTATCTGGCCTCGACGTCTCATTGCCATAATTCCCAGGCGGCAGTGTGGTGGGGGCCGAGGATGAGGATGTCGACAGCAGAGAGTTCGTTCCACTCATAGTCAGGGGTGTCGAGGTTGAGTGGGTCGGTCGCCATCCGATAGGTGAAGGCGAGGGGTCATGGGGGCGGGGATGGGGTTGCTCAGTCTGTGTCTGAGACCGACTCAGGGACGTCGGGTTCAGAGATTGGGGGAGTGAGGGCGTCGAGGTCTTCATCGTTGCTGTCGATGGTGATGAATTGGTACAGGTGGGGGAGTTGATTAGCAGGGGGAGTGGGATTGTTCCAGGGTGGGTCATCCTCGGAACTGTTGTCATCATGGGGAAACTGTCTGGTGGGGGGTTGTATGAAGATGCGCTGGGCGGGCGCAGTGGGGTATCCCATGATGGGACACGGTTGGATGGGTACAAGGGCCCACTCCGGGGGTGGTAGGTTGGTTGGGTTGTAGGTGGGGGGCAGGAAGCTGTCGTAGCAAGCCCATAGGTCCCTGTCGTTTGCCTCTGGGGTGGGCAAGGGAGGGGGCGAAGGGGTGTGCCTTGTGCCGCTTGGACCGGGAGTGGCATTTCGCCGGGGAGGCGTGGCCCTCAGAGGAAACTTGTCTAAGGAGTTGGGGTGGTAGGGGCGTCGTTGTTGTAACTCAGGCTCCGGCGCCAGGAGCAGCTGGTCCACTGTTGACCCGGTGGCAGTGTAGGGGAGGATGTAGTGAAGTGGGAAGGGGGCGGGTTGTTGGGGTCGTAATTGTCGGGCAGGGATGAGGATCCCATGTCTGTATAGATATTCAAGGATCGTGTCTCGCCACACAAGCATGATAAAGGCGGTGCTGAGTGCGATTGTCTGTTGGTTCATCAAGTCAGGGGTCATAGGTCTTTCTTCTCATGGCTGGCGTTGGAGAGAAAGAGAGGAAGTCTCGAACTAATTGTTAGGCCTTGCTTAACACATGATCTTACAAAGATATTGCATAAGCTGAACTGCCTTCGTATTAGGGCGATCGTAGGGCTATGGCGAATCTCATAGATGCAATGTGCTGAGTAGGCGAAGGTAGAGATAAACTTTAGTTCGAGACTGGGGAATATACAGCGAGAACTACGCTACTTATATACTAAAGGCTGAACGCTATATATAGATGTGGATACGTGTCGAGCGTTCGGTTACTATGCATGAAACAATGAAAACAACGAGCTAGGTGAGCGATCGTCATGAGCCATAGCACAATACCTGAAGTTGTCCGTTATAGTTGTGGAGACCGGTCCATCTGGGCCGGTTGATCCGAGATAAAGATCTAGACACTGTGATAAGATGAGATAAGATAGGTGCCATCGAGATAAGATAAGAAAATGGAAAAATCATAACAGAACTGCCCATTGCAGTCATGAAACAAGAAGAAGCAGGAGGTCAGAGCCTCAACAACCGAGCCCTCAACGGACTCCAAGATTGAAGAGGTAAAAGACACCGCCAGGAAGTAAGTGATTCTACTTACTCGGCGAAGGGGGGAACTGGTATGCATTCTAGTCATAGTGGCTGGACTTATATTACACCTGTAGATAACCATGTTTCATATATGCCGCATTCAATACTATTCACTGCAAGTCATTCAAACCAGCCCCACAAGGAATCACACAATAGGTATGCCATTTTAGCTAACAACATAGACACGGTCTCAATCACCTCATCCAATGAGGCTGGGGATGCGACTGAGAACCCTGCCAGTGATTTACCAACATCATCGACAGATAATCACCTCATAAGTAGCTCATTACGAGTGAAAGTGCCAGGCGGAAAACCACCTACCATAGTGGTATCCATCATAACAGCTGCTTACAGACCGGATGGGGCAGGGGAACAGGGTCCAAACTCACCCCCTGAGCAAGCGGCTTCCCAAGTGGAGAATACTGCAAGGACAGCCAACGGGAAGAAAGTCACTAGCGCCCAGGCGATAGAAAGGGGGCACTTGGTACTTATGATCAAGGTACCTGATGAAGAAGATGATACCTCATTTAGACTACAGCAGAACAAGGTTGCTGCAACCAATGCAGATGCATGTGGGCCATCCCTGAAGCGAAAAAGACCTCTCATGGAAAGAGAGGCAGAACACCCTATTGGCAACAATCCATTGAGATCAAAGGATCGGGAGGCTGCAAAGCATGCACCCCTGGTGGTAGCACCTCATGAATGGTTGAAACCCTTTGAGACCGAATGGACTTGGAGGGCTATCAAAGACGCTAAAGATGAATCCACCACTAGAGCTATACTACTCAACTGGATCCATAAGTCCTGAGCAGAGGAAGTCGTCAACAACCTCCTCGAAGGGCTTTGTTTGTCAGAACACTTTCGCGCTCTCGACTGGTTGGATGAACTCCACAAACCCAAGCAATACTTCATCCATACCCAAAATTCCCCTTCAAGTCTCCTTCTTCCCATCATACTCGAAACCCTGGGACAACCAGTCACTATTCAGGCTAAAGCACTCATTGACATTGGCTGCACTGGAAGTTCCATTCATCGCGACTTTGTCGAGAAACATGGAATTCCAGTCCAAAAAACAGCTAGTCCTATCCCTGTTTACAATGCTGATGGCTCTCATAACAAGGTGGGAGAGATTACCACTTACACAGAAATCCATCTCAAAATCAGAGACCATAGCGAAAGGATTGACCTCGCCATTACTGACCTCGGCTCGAAGAAGATCTTCCTTGGACATGACTGGCTAGTATGTTATAACCCAGTCATCAACTGGACCATCGGTACGATTACCTTTGCACGTTGTCACTGCGCAAAGAACCATTTTGTACTCCCCGATGCAGACCCTGACGATGAATGGGAACTAGAAGAAGGAGAAACTATCCTAGCTGTCGATTTTGAAGAAGCCATTGAAATCCATGCGGTTCATAAAGCTAATGAACTTGCTGCCAAAGCCAATGAAGGAAGAAAAGAGAAAACCTTTGAACAAATGGTCCCTGAACAATACCACAACTTCAAAGACTTATTCACCAAGGAAAACTTTGATGACCTCCCCATTCACAAACCCTGGGACCACACAATAGAACTCGTCCCAAATGCCAAGAATACACTAGATTGCAAGGTCTACCCCTTAAATCCGATCGAGCAGAAGGAGCTCAACCGGTTTCTGGATGAAAACCTTGCCTCAGGACATATTAAACCGTCCAAATCTCCCATGGCCTCGCCATTCTTCTTTGTTAAAAAGAAAGATGGCCAATTACATCCCGTCCAAGACTATCACAAGTTGAATGAGATGACCATCAAAAACCGATATCCCTTGCCGCTCATTTCTGAGCTAATGGACAAACTTGGAAGGGCTAAATACTTCACCAAGCTTGACGTATGCTGGGGATATAACAATGTGTGCATCAAGAAGGATGATAAATGGAAGGCAGCGTTCAGAATGAACCGTGGCCTCTTTGAACCCACCGTCATGTTTTTTGGGCTCACCAATTCACCCACCATGTTCCAATGGATAATGAACGTCATTTTTAAGGATCTCATCACAACTGGCAAGGTCACCATATACCTTGATGACATCCTGATCTTCTCAAAGACTCTAGAAGAGCATCGGAAGATCACTCATCGTGTCTTAGAGTTATTAAGGAAAAACAAATTATTCCTGAAAGCTGAGAAATGCGAGTTCAAGGTACTGGAAACAGAGTACCTTGGGGTAATAATCAGCAAAGGCTCCATTCATATGGATCCTGTCAAAGTCATGGGAATTATAGAATGGCCCATCCCTACCAAGAAAAAGGAACTTCAATCATTTCTAGGCTTCACCAATTTTTACCGATGTTTCATCAAAGACTACAGTGCAATAGTACGTCCTATGACATGCCTAACCGGCAAAGAAACTTGGACATGGGGGACAGCCCAGCAAACCGCATTTCAAAAGCTTAAAAACCAGTTGGCCAGGGACGTTGTTCTAGCCATGCCAACAGAGAAAGGAAGATTCTGTGTAGAAGCAGATTCCAGTGAGGGCACAATTGGTGCTGTATTGTCCCAGGAGCAGGATGAAAAGTGGAGACCCGTAGCCTTCTTATCGAAAGTGTTGACAGTCACAGAACATAACTATGAAATTTGTGACAAGGAATTGCTCGTGATCATGATCACTCTCGATGAATGGAGGCACTACCTAATGGGAGCCACTGTCGATTTTGAGATCTGGACGGATCATTAGAATCTACAATACTTCCACAAGCCTCAGAAACTCAACCGCCGACAAGCGCAATGGGTAACTGAGCTTGCAAAGTACCATTTCACTCTCCACCACAAACCAGGTACTGCCAACAAAAAGGCAGACCTCCTCAGTAGGAGAGCAGACCACTCACAGGGGGCAGATGATAATGATGAAATCACCGTTCTCACCCCTGAGCATTTTCGGGCCATGATCATGCCCACAACCAATGAAACCCATGAGCACATCAAAAGCGCAACGCATAATCATCAAAAGTGGGACCAAGGAATTGCCAACTCACTCAATCACGAGAAGGGCATTTGAGAGAAAGATGGCCTCTTATACTATGACAAAAGAATTTATGTTCCTCGAGACTCCGCCACTCGAGGCGAGGTCATATCATGCTGCCACAACCACATCACAGCAGGACACCCCAGCATTGAAAAAACAAAGGAATTAGTCCTTCGTGACTATTGGTGGCCCAAGCTCAAAAGAGACATGGAGACTTACGTCCAAGGATGTGAAACTTGTGCAAGAACCAAAGCCAGTACTCAGGCTCGACAAGCACCACTCCATCCGAATGAGATCCCATCTGAACCATGGACGCATATCTCAGTAGACATGGTCACTGGCCTTGTCTCATGTAAAGGACTCGACGCCATTCTAGTCATTGTTGACCGCTTTTCCAAAGCAATCATCCCGATCGCATGCAAGACTACCCTCTCATCCGAGGGATGGGCCAAAATCTTATGAGACAAAGTCTACGCCAAGTATGAAATGCCAACCACAGTCATATCTGACCGAAGACCACAATTTGTATCTAAGTTCTTAGAAGACTTATACAAAATGCTCCAGATCAAGAGGAACACCTCAATGGCATTTCACCCTCAGACGGACAGACAAACGGAACGTGTTAATCAAGAAGTGGAGAAATACCTTCAAATATTCATCAATTACTGACAAACCGACTGGCCTGACTGGCTGCCATTAGCAGCATTTCAACACAACAATTGGATACACTCCGCCACCAGTAAAAGCCCCTTCTTCATCAACTATGGAAGAAATCCTCGCATCGCACCCGACTCTCACTCTCATGCACCGCTTCGCATGCCTGCATCCGAAGAATTCCAAACCACCATGAAACTCATTCATAACGAGACAAAAGCCACTCTCACTAAAGCGGCAAAACAAATGAAAACCCAATATGACAAAAAGAAGAAAGCCACTGTCGAATATCAGATTGGAGACAAAGTCTGGCTCGACACTACAAATCTCCATCTCACCAGACCCAAGAAAAAGCTTAACGACAAATGCGTCAGCCCCTTTGTCATTATAGAAAAATGCGGTCTTTCAGCTTATAAACTCAAGCTTCTGCCCATCTGGAAAATATACCCAGTCTTCAACGAAACCCTCCTTACCCCATATGTAGCACCCACTTTTCCAAACCAGAAACGAGACCCACCACCTCCTCCCGATATCATCAACAATGAGGAACAATATGAGATCGAGACTATCCTAGACCACAAAACCCATAAAGTACGTGGTTCCAAAGACCCCAAAACTGGGAAATACACAACAAATATAGTCACGGATTATCTCGTCGCATGGAAAGGTTACAGGACAGAAGAAAACAAATGGACAAAGGAGAGCGAATTAGGCTACGCACAAGAAGCAATAGCCAAATACTGGGAAGGCAGGGAAGACACGATCACCGTTCAAGCCATAGTCATAGACAAAGAAAAAATCATCGTCATCTCCGATGCTATCAAAGCAGATGATGGCTGGAAATACTTGGTCAAGAAGCCTCAAACACTCTCTTATTGGTATTTCGAAGACAAGATACCAGAACTAGAGAACTTGATTGATGACTACTGGTACGCAAATGACCAGGAATGTCTGGGGGGTGAAGACGATTGCTGGAATGGGAGAGACAGAACAAGGGAAGGCTGAATATAAAAGCAGTTGGGACACCTGTCTTTAACAAGGGGGTAATGTCACGATTTTTCCAGTTTCTTATCTTATCAAAGTGCCAATCTTATCTAGATCTTATTGCATCTAATCTCGATGCTTACCCAAAAGCACCACGGTCACATACCCACCAGCACCAAACCCTGGGGCACTCATCACACATTGACTCCACAAGCTCCAACAAACACGCAACTGTGTTCCAGCTCCTCTTACCTTGCTCCCCAGTTCTCGCACAGTTGCCGAAAGACAATTATAATAATAGCATGCACAGAAACAGTATATAAGTAGTGTAGCTCTCACTGTATATTCTCCAGCTTTGAGCTAAAGTTTCAATACACCAAACTTACTCTCAGACTCACTCCTTGCCTAGAATCTAAAACATTTTACCTTTGAGTCTTGGTTATATAAGCATTTGACACTCATTGGGTGACTGTACAAACACGATACAGCCCTCTGTTTAGTCTTGTTTGTTATACCAGAGTTCAGGTCTAACAGCATCTGAGGGGCATTATAAATTGCTTGACGAGAATGGCAAGATCTTCATTTCTCGTGATGTCATCTTTGAGGAAGGTTTACCACATCGCACGGTGTCAGTCGTGGGGGAGACTGAGCCAAATGGCGACCTTTTTCCTGATCCTGATGTCCAGAAAGAGCTGTTTGAGTTGCCTGACATGTCGACAACTGAAAACAACAAAAACAATGTTGTACCAGATGTCCCAGAGAACCAGGAGCCAAATCAAGCCAATGAGCCACCACCGTTACACCGTTCAGCAAGGTTGGGGACCTCAACGCAAGCAGCTGCCGAATCCCGAGAGTATCAGCAATCTGAGGACCACGCCAGGAGTATGGGGGAGGACTGGGCAGCCATTGCTCAGATGAGGAAATTGGGCATGGACCTCAATGAGTACATCACATTCCTCACAGACACCAAGGCATCCCACCATATCCCAAAGACTTACAACGAAGCCATGTGACTTGATCCAGACCGATGGTGCACAGCAATGGACACTGAATACAATATGCATATCCAGAAACACACCTGGGACTTGGTGCTGGCGACTCCAGAGATGAATGTGATGGACTCCATGTGGGTATATGACATCAAATGGGATGGCGATGGAAACCGGGTTAGAGACAAGGCAAGGCTGGTTGGAAAAGATTACACTCAGCAGCTCAGGATCAACTACAACGAGACTTGGGTGGCAGTGACACGTCTTGAATCAGTCAGGATGATGGCGGCCATAGCAGCGAGTATGGACCTTCATCTGTGGCAGATTGACTTTGTCTCGGCTTATTTGAACAGTAAAACCAAGGAGGATATTTACATGCACCAACTGGAGGGATATGCCATACCTGGTGAAGAGGACAAGGTCTGTAAGCTGGTCCACACAATATATGGCACCATGCAAGGGGCATATGACTGGTTTGAGATGCTGGCCAAGATGTATGATGACCTTGGATATTATATGTCCCAAGCAGATCCCTGTGTCCGAACAAAGTGGGAGGAAGATGGATCCTTCACCATCACTGACACATACATGGACGATGTTTGGGGCACATAGACGAGTGCTAAAGAGGCCAATAAGAGGAAGAAAGAGCTAGCTGAATGCTGGGAAATAAAGGACATGGGGGAGAATGGCTATCTCCTAGGTATGCGCGTGGATCAAGACCTGGAGGCTGGGACTGTCTGACTCTCTCAATGACTGTATTGGGAACATGTCATTGAAAGGTTTAAATTACAGAGTGTTCCACCTTGTTCGACGCCTATGTCAGTTGGGATGATCCTTGACTCTACAATGGCACTGTCTTCAAAGGAAGAGGAGGATGAGATGGAAGGGAAGCCCTACCACCAAGTCCTTGGATCCATGATGTGGGGGCAACTTGCCACCAGACCTGACCTTGTGTACATCGTCAGCCTACTCTCACGATTCCAGAACCACCCTGGGTTAGCACATTGGAACTTGCTTATGCATGTTATTGGCTACATCAAAATGATAATGGACTATGAAATCATTTACACACAGGGAAAATCTCTCAAGCCAATGGGTTTCATCGACGCTGACTATGGGGGATGTAAAGACATGATGAGGTCCACCTTGGGATATGTCTTCATGATGGCAGGTGGTCCCATCTTGTGGAGTGCCAAATGTCAAGCTACCGTGGCATTGTCTACTGTCAAGGCAGAGTTCGTTTCACTCACCAGGGCTGTGCAACAGTCGAAGTGGATGTTTTTGTGGCTGAAGGAAGTTAGATTGGAACAGGAGAAGCTGGGGATACTCAAGTGCGATAACCATGGAGCTGTCTCACTCACCAACATGACCCATAACCATCACAAGGTCAAGCATATCGACATTCATGAGCACTACATCCATGAACTTGTACGGGCAGGCGACATCAAAATGGAATTTATTTGGGGAAAGGTCAATGCTGTGGACCTGTTCACCAAGCCACTTCATTGTGACCACCACTATCGCTATCTTGTCGACTTGAATATCACCAACTAGCCTGCCGTGTCTGGGGGAGTGTTGAATGAGACACATGCTACCCGACTCTTTTCCCACCTTGATTACCTATATTGTACACCGTTCCTTACAGACTCTTTCTTTTATCCGAGCTCCTATACTTCATCCTGACAGTATATATACCTAGTAGTTACACCTGCATCCTCAGTCATTTCATCTATACTGCGCCAACTGAGGTATGTTACTTAACTCATATACCTATATGCATTTTACTTACTTATCCTGATAGTTCTTACAATGTTGTTCTTATTACTTTAGGTATAGTACACTATCAATATAGTTGTTTCACCTATACTGCGCCGACTGAGTTCTTACAACATTGTTCTTATTACTTTATGAGAAAAATGTGTGAAAACTGAAGGAGAAATCATTATGACAAGATGTTAATCTGAGCTTATGAGCAAGAAATATAGTTTGTAGACATGTGGGAGTTAAGAGTTGAGCTCTAGGACTAAGGACTGAGGTGAAATGACTGTAAGGCATAGCACAGATGCGGATGATCTGCAGATATCCAAACGGATATCCGAAAAAATACCTGCAGATGTGACTGTGCCCGGATATCCAGATCTGTGGCATCCAGATCTGCCAGATGCGGATATGACTTTAGTAACTTGCAATATCCATGGATGTTCTACTTAATTCTCTCTCTGTCTTATTCTCCACATGTGAAATGGTTGTCCTAGGGTTTTCGAGGCCGAGGATTCTGAATCCGGCGTCGGATTTACAATTGGAGGACACCCTGGTCCGTGGTAAGCAAATGGAGATTTTCTTAATTTTCTGTCCAAGTTTACTTAAAATTTCCAGTTGTTGTTTTGATAGTAGAACTAGCATGGCAAAGTTGTTCTAATGTTTTTTGGGTCAAGGAATTTGAATTCACCATTCGATTTGCTATCGGAGGCCATCCAGGTGTGTGGGAAGCGATCGGAGATTTTATTGACTTTCTGTTAAAGATCACTTTCTTTTTCCACCACTCGTTTTGATAGCGAGATTTAGTTTGGCAGTGCATCCTACTGTTTTCAAGGTCGGGGAATTCGAATCTGCGATCTGATTTTTGATCGGGAGTCATCCAGGCCTGCAGGAAGCAATTGGAGATTATACTGATTTTATTTACAAGTTATATTCCTCTTTCTGGCTCTTATTTGTTGATGGATGCAGCCAAATTTATTTCTGCTAATGTTTTGAATGCTTACAAATATAACCATAACCTTGCCTCGCAGTTTAAGCTGGCCTTGGAGCTGTGTGCCTAAACATAAGTGGAATAAATACTGTATTTTTGCCTGATTTTTATGTCTTGCAGTTTGGACACTTTCGAGTGATCGAAGGCAGTGTTTAGATACACCTCATAGTGTAGAATTCACATTTAAAATCTTAGAAGCAACGGTGATGAGCCTAGACTTCCGTGGCAACGGCAACACCAACTCAGGAACGAGATTGGGTAATTAATGTGATAACACGGCAATCAAGGCGATCGTGTGTGCGAGTGGGTTCGGGGCACCTCCGTGCAGTAAACCAATTCCTCTATATGCAAGTATACACTGCGACTTTTCAGTCAGCGAAGTAGTACTGCTTGGTAGTCAAGTACTAGTAGCTCTGGCTGTAAGCCGGTAAGGATCTCTCGAAATAAGAGGAAACGGAATCAGGTATGACGTGAATACCACGAATCCGTTAGTGAGAACGTGAGAAGAGACTAGAAAACATCGCTAGATGGCAATCCTAGCGAAGTGAGCGCAGGAAACAGAAATAAATGTGTGAAACTGAGTCTGGGAGTGGGGAATTGGTGCAAAAATGTGTAACTGAGGCTGGGCGCATCGAGAGAGAATATGAAACGAAGTACTGAGGGTGTGGGGTCGAGAATAAACATGGAAATACGGGAACGGGGTGATGATACTGAGAGCGAGAATGGAAATATACTGGCGACTGCGGGGTACTGATCCTAAACGATACGGGAATACTGATGTCGATGTCGAAAACTGGTCTTGTGCTGAAGCGATCCTATCCTATGTCAAAACTAACCTTCAAGTCCACTCGGGGGACTGTCCTATATGAAAACTATGCTGAAACTGGTCCTATACTGGTGCGAAAACGATCCTAAGTCTACTTGGAGACTACCCAAGTGGGCGACGATACGATGGTGAAAGTGAAAACGTAAAAACGATCCTATGCTGTGAAGTTGAAACGATAACGGCTGATGAAAGATAAATGGGGACGAGATATAGCGCGGCGATCACGTATTGGCACAATATGAGCGTGTACCAATAGTGTTAAGAGCGAAGAGCAAGTGTCAAGCGACTCTTCACAGTCAAAAACTGTGGAATAACTCTGGTGAGCTTAAGAATTGACGTGCACTTGAGAATATGCTGGGATAAATGGTATATTGCCGTGAAACGGTAATAAACATAGCAGAATTATCGATAGACATGGTGGGTGGTGTAGACTCGATGATAGAGGGTACGCTCCATTATGCTGACTGTAAGCTAAAGCTAAACGACGTTTTCTAGCTAGTTTTTATACTACAGGTGCGAAATTATAAATAGAGTAAGTATGCGCGACTTAGTCAGGCTACAAGGCCATGGCTTAGTAGATTTCGTAGCAAACATATGGTCTCTTGACTTCGAAAGTAACAGCAACTCGTCGACGTTACCGCGTATGGACGAAAACCGTATGGTTTTATGGAGCGATGAACAGATTGTTGCGTGCTGGTTAGCTGCGGACTGGTGCAGTATGGCTTTTGTACTGAGGTGCATGCTTGGGTCTACGTCTTCTCTAGGTCTTGGCGAAGTAACAGCCTTAGTAAAATGCGGTCTGTAGTGGCCGTGTGCTCGAAATATCGTGGATGGATGAGTGGCCGCAGCAATCACGTCATTTCATTAAGTGATTGATTGGCGCGTTACTGTGCTGATGGGAAGTGATGCGGCAATTCTGTTTTAGGGTGATTTGTGATCAAAGGTGCCTTGCCATGATGGAATACGGCAATTATGATGCGTAACAAGATGGGATGGATAACAAAGCGCGTGAGGAGTGGTTGCCATAGTATGAAAGTGGTACGAGCTTGTGTGCAATCTTTGGTTTACTGAAAGTCCGTTGGGTGGACAGGGGCAGTAATTAGTGTATAAATCCATGAATTCTGAGCGTACAGAGCCTGGAGGCTCATCAATGGGTCAATGCCTATCAAGATATGCGAAAATCAGGTTTTTAGCTAAAACAGACAGATATCTGCGGTGTGGATGCCACGGATGCGGATATCTGTGCACAGCCACACCTGTGGATGCAGATATCACCTATCAGGTACACTGATATCTGCAGAACAGATCCAGATCCATCCATGGATGTATCCATGCTATGTCTTAAATGACTGAGAGAGCTATTACTGGAGACTAGGAAGATCTATGGGAGGGCAAGGTGGTGGGATGAGAGAGTATTCCAATTGCTACACAGGTTCCTGTCATGTCCAGAGCCATACTTGCTATCTGGGTAACACCTGGATGTCATAGATACTGTGACATCCATGGATGCTCATCTGCTGGATATAGATGCCAGATCATCTGCTGGTACCTGTCAAACACCTGGCAATCATGAAGATCTTTATCTTATAAGAGAGAGTTAGTGAATTTTGATTTGACACATAAAGCTTTGATACTGTATACTTATGTTATTATTTGTTTTCTTTTTGATTGACATTTTAACTCAACATGACTGTTGAAATAGAATATACAAAGATATATAATTTAAACACTATAGATTAAATAAAGCTGATGGCTTGACAATCCTTATCTATTCACTATGAACATTCTTTCTCAGGAGACTTTCAACAAAATTCTTTTATTTACATATGATGACTCTCAAGACACTGCAAGTTGTGCTCTTGTCTATTGCTCCTTTTTTCCTTAGGTAAATCAGGCTCAATATCATACATTAAATATGATAGCTTCTAAACACCTGAATCCTGTTGCACTACATACAGTGTTCTATTTTGTTAAACAAATTGTCTTCCCTAAACATCTCATTAGTGATCTCAAAAAATTATCTAACATATGAGATTGTGTGCATCATATCGTCTTCTATGGCACAATATTAAATGCTGCAGATACCTTTGGATTGACCTAACTTTTATCCATTCTCCCTCATTTTTGAGAAATTTTCTTTTATGACATTGATTTAAAGAGTTTGGAGTTGCACTTCAATGACTTAGTATTAGAAAGACTAATGCTTAAGAGCTGTATCTATCTACTGTGAACTTTAACTCTGTGTTCTCAGATAAGTGTTTCATTTATTTTATTTTCTGTAATAATTTATTTGCATCTAGGACACCAAACTTGTCAGGAGTTGCTCTTAAATAAAGAGACATTGTATAACATACACAGTCTATCTTTAAATATGTCTTCAGTTGCAGGGTTCTGGAACCTAGTTTATCTCCACCTTGCTGTTAGGAGAACAGGACATGAATATGAGTCAGAAAGCTATTAGTGATTTTCCCATATCCAGTTATCATCCTTGTGAAGTCTAAGTGTGAACTTTCAAGTGCAAAGTCACACTGTTATGATGCAGACCATTTTAGCTGTAGCCTCAGATTTAAGAAGTATATACATCAAGTTGCCTTATGAGTCTTGAGCTAACTTTGTAATTGTTGTAGTTTCTTACAAAGTGTAGTCATTGTGTATCTCCCTCTAAAGATCATGTTATTGGATTTCTCAATTATTTTGTATCTGAAAGACCTCTCTTTTCATAGTGCTGTTCCAGCACTAAATTTACTGCAATAGTCATTGGAAACATTGCCTTCTCTGAGTTTAACTCGTATCAAACTTACTATTATACTCAGCCAAAGGTTTCAAACTTACATAGGTATGTTTCACACTCTAGATGTGGTACTTGTTGAATATGTTGATTATATCAGATTTGAAAAACTAATAGTAGAGATGAAAAAGAAAAATGTTACAATACCTGAGAAATAGGTGCTCCAATATTTCCTACATTTGGCTTTTCTAAATGTTGCAATATTGCTTAAAAGGAAAATTTGTAAGGAGTTGTTAACTTAAGAAGCAGTAATAAAGAACAATATACAAAATAAATCTCATGCATAATAATAAATGTTTCTTCTATAAAAAACACCATACATAAAATATTATTGCCTTCTAACCATAAACTGGTGTTCTACAAAACACTCTGAAATAGTTTTCAAGCCCTTATACAAATGTGAAAGACCAGATCATATACAAATAATGCTCTTTCATTTCAATGAGCTTTGTATTGTTGCTCTAGAGTCTTTAGATACATACATCTTAACTCTAGTGATATATCACCTTTCAGCATCAGTGGTTCAAAAATCCAGGTTCAAGGCAGAATGATGAAGCATTCTTATTTTGAGATATCAGGATAGATCTTATGTGAAAGAACTGCTCCTAGGCATGTTACAGACCTTGTAAATCCTGCATACAATATCCAGCTCACTTTCAGAAAGTATTTCAACCCAGGACTCCACTGACTCTTTTTGCAAAGTGCTTGACTTCCATTGAATTGTGCACCTTTTTCAGAAGAAACAACATCCCTGAATCTAGATAACACAAAGTTTGGATTATCAATTTGATCCAGAATGATATGACCAATTAGTCCTCTATACATGAGAGCAGCTCTAATCATAACAGGATCACTAAACAGTGTGCTTCTTCTCCAGAGATACTTCTTATAATTTCTCATGTCTGCTATAAATCTATATGGTCTATACAGAGAAGGTTCTAGATAAAAGACCTTGGCTTTATATTAGTCTGTGTCATTTTGTAATATGAGGAGTGCTAGTAAAAACTGAATTCCATATAAACAGATATCTTCTATCACATTATTTAAACATGGCAAGTCTCATAGATGGGAAATATATACAATGTCCATCACACAAAATAAAATGAATTTGTATGACATCTCTTCCTCACTCTTGATTTGGACTAGTCCTAGCCACTGACCTAGATACTTATGCATACAGCTATCCAACTGAGCTAAGTGTTTAATTTTTCAGAAATATAGTATAACTAAGTAGGCATTGCTATCTCAGGTAGGTAGATATTCTAGTTTGATTTCATCCTTGATTATTGGTAAGAAGGGATCCATTGAATTCAAAGGCCCACTTATATTTCTGTGACCTTCTCCTCTTAGAGGTCCAGGAGAACCAGATGGACCAGGAGATCCTTTATATTCTTTTTGACTTTGTAGACTCATCATTCCATGATTACCATACTCACTGGTTCTTCTCTTAGGACTTGGTTTTTCTTGTTGACCTTGATACTTTCTCTTTTCTCATTTCTTTTAATTGTTGTCATCTGGTTTATCAGATTTGTTGCTAAAAGAGCTAGATGAAAATAGTGACAATAACAGTGGCTGACTTGAAGGGTGTATAATAGAAGGTGATGTATTTCTGTTTCTTCAATAGAAAAGAGAGGGAAGTGGCATTGAGAAAAAGAATGACTTGTCTTCTTTAAAATCATTTGCTTATTTTTCATTATTTTCCTTTTATTTGTTGTCTCTTTAACTATCACTTCCTCCTTTGCCTTGGTCATCTTGGATTCCATTTCTAGGGTCTTGCTGAACAGATTCTTGAGGACTGTGACACTGATTCCTTGTCTCAGAGGATGTTAGGTTGGACTAGCCTTTCTGGATATGAGTTAAAAGCCAGTCTGAAGGACTTATTTGGAGGTATGATCTGTTTCTATTGTTTTTCTCCTTCTGATAGCAGCTCAGTACCTCATTCACTTAATATGACTTTATGAGAAGAGATCATCCTGAGGGACCATCTTATTTGGCCAGCTGGATCTCTGATTTCATCCAGTTGATTATATAGCCTAGTGTCTATAGAGACTGGTGAGAGAGGATATTCACTTTACTTATACTGATTGATATATTTGAATGAAAAACAGTCATCTCAGTCCAGATACTTTTTTAATCAGTCCATGCAGTGTAGAGTAAGTGAATGTTATTTATTTCATGCAGTACACTCATGAACATTTGTTTTAGATCTACTTGAAAGATCACTTCTCTTCCCAATAGAAGCAAAGCAGCTGAAAAGAGGGTAGATTGCAGTATTTTGCCAGGCCTGTGCAAAGCTGTAGGATCCACCAGCATTCACTGTCCTTCACCAGTAAAGGATGCATCGAGCTGGCATATCTCAATGGACTTCAATGATTGCCATTATATATCAGTACCATATGTTTACTCAACTATACACTCATAATATTCTGCTGGTCTTTAGTGCATGTCGGTGGCATTTACTGTTTTTAGCTACACATATGGCCTCAATATACTAGTGAATGACAGTGTACATCACCGGATATCCCATCTCATAGCCCTGCTTTAATCAGTGATTTACGCTGTACAACGGTGGACATCAGCAATCAAACATATGAATTATTCTGTTTTTTACAGTGACTCTCACCAAGCACCACTGTTACTCACTGTGAAAAAACAGGACCATGCTCTTAAATCCCACTGGGATATGGTGATATACAGTGTTGCACACCAATGTACCTGTCCATTTCCTCTTAATCCTCACTGAGAGACACTGGAGTTCAATGTAGAAACATCTCATCACCAGTGGGGTCCAGTGGTCTCCACTGGTGCCTACCAGTAAACAAAGGCCATATCATCTTAAAATGTCACTGGCCTGTATCGGAATACAGTGGAGTCAAGCAGGAATTGGTGGCTTAAACAGCCCAACAAACCTGATATAACCTGATACTACAGCATATGTAATAAATATAACCTACTCTAGAACATCATCCCAAAACTCTTGTGTCAAGCCTCTGTCCTTCTTCTGAATTCTCTGCTCAACCCTCTCCTTGTATAGAAGCATCAAAGAGTGGATGTAAAAGTCATAGTTGATGTTAGACATCTGTCGCAGTTGACTTTCAAACCCACTCAGCCATGAGTTAAACTGCTCTGCTGTTTCTGTGTTGAATGCTTATGTTAAATGTTTTGTTCTATTGGAATCCTCATGTACCTGGACTAGATCTGGCTGAGACCCATCACTCGGAGAAGGGTTGCACCAGAATCAGCACAACACATCAGTTGCTTTGTGTCCAATGTAATGCCAAGCATCGACAATGAATTTTGTAGTGGAAAGCCAGTGGTCATTTGGATCCTGTGTGACGATATGTCGCAGAAGCTTGCATGATGAGTCATATGCCATTATTGCTGGCTTATGTTTGGGGTGACCATCCCAAATTCAATCTATAATTGCATGCACCTGTGTAGGACTTTCAGCTATATAGCACTTTCCCCAACCAATTGGCATCCCACAGGACCACTGAACCATTTGGAGACAGTATATGGAACATTGATGAGGCTGGTTACAGGCACTCATGAAACTAAGAGCAGCCTAGCGTGAACAACACTCTAAACCACTACTCAATCCCACTAACACACACACACACAATCTCTATAAGTGCAGAAGGGAGCAAGGAATTTAATTCTACTTGTGCCCTGACAGTATCTCAAATTATCTTTGCAAGCTTGCTAAATAATGCAATATGACTGCATAGAATTATCAAGCAAATCTCAATCTTGCTATCTCCTTGAAGCTTTTACAAGAGAGCACAGCGAACCACACAACCCTCAAGGCAAATGATATTTCAATAGAAAATACACACAGACATGCAGATCCACAAAATGATCAAGTTCGTTCAGTGAGCTTGCTAAGTATGAAGTGCCACTAGGTTCTACTGTGCATACCTTCACTTCCTTTCTTAGCTCGCTAAGCCTGAGTCCTAAACTCATCACACTGATGAGCCTCCAGGCTCTGTACGCTCAGAATTCGCGGATTTTATACACTAATTGCTGCTCCTGTCCACCCAGCAGACTTTCAGTAAACCAAAGATTGCACACAAGTTCATACTACTTTCATACTATGGCAACCACTCCTCACATGCTTTGTTATCCATCCCATCTCGTTACGCATCATAATTGCTGTATTCCATCACGACAAGGCACCTTTGATCGCAAATCACCCTAAAACGGAATTGCCGCATCACTTCCCATCGGCACAGTAACGCGCTAATCAATCACTTAATGAAATGACATGATTGCCATGGCCACTCATCCATCCACAATATTTCGAGCACACGGCAACTATAGGCCGTGTTTTACTAAGGCTGTTACTTTGCCAAGACCTGAAGAAGACGTAGACCCAAGCGTACACCTCAGTACAAAAGACATACCTCACCAGTCCGCAGCTAAACAGCATGTCATGATCCATTCATTGCTCCAAGAAACCATATAGTTTTTGTCTATATGTGGCAATGTCGACGAGTTGCTGTTACTTTCAAAGTCAAGAAACCATATGTTTGCTATGAAATCTACTAAGCCTCGGCCTTGCAGCCTGACTAAGTTGCGCGTACTTACTCTATTTATAATTTCGTACTTGTAGTATAAAAACTAGCTAGAAAACATTGTTTAGCTTAGCTTACTGTTAGCTTACCCCTACGCATCAGGTTTACATCACATCGAGACTATTCTACTACATTTATTACCGTTCTATGGCAATACACCGTTTACCCCAGCATATTCTCGAGTGCACATCAATTCTTAAGCTCACCAGAGTTATTCCACAGTTTTTGACTGTGAAGAGTCGCTTGACACTCGCTCTTTGCTTTTGACACTATTGGTACATGCTCATATTGTGCCAATACGTGATTGCCATGCCATACCTCGACCATGTTTATCTTTTATCGGCCGTTATCGTTTCAACTTCACCAGCATAGGATTGTTTTATTGTTTTCACTTTCACATTGTATCATGTTACGATTTTTCCATTTTCCTTATCTTATCTCACCGGCACCTATCTTATCTCATCTTATCGTGGCACTTATTCGATTATCTACGGATCAACCGGCCCAGATGGACCGGTATCCACGACTATAACGGACGACTTCAGGTATTGTGCTATGGCTCGCAACGGATGCTCGCCTAGCTTGTTGTTTTCATTGTTTTCTTGCATAGTAACCGAACACTTGACACGTATCCACATCTATATATAGCGTTCGGCCTTTAGTATATAAGTAGTACAGTTCTCGCTGTATTATCCCCAGTCTCGAACTAAAGTTTATCTCTACCTTCACCTATCCAGCACATTGCATCTAAGAGATTCGCCGTAGCCCTACAATCGCCCTAATACAAAGGCAGTTCAGCTTATGCAATATCTTTATAAGATCACGTGTTAGGCAAGGCCTAACAATTAGTTCAAGACTTCCTCTCTTTCTCTCTACCGCAAGCCACAAGAAGAAAGACCTATGAACCCCGACGACATAACCATCACTGTCACCGCAGCAATCGGAGGAGCCTGTCTTCTCTCCCTACTTGTCGCACTCCTCATCCTTACCTACGTAGACCAACTTCGACGTTGTCTATGCATCAGAACACGACCAACCCCACGTCCCACCTCCTTCCCCGCTCGATATGTCCTTCCCTACGTCCAACCTGGACCACTCATGGAATGAGTGGGCCTGGAACCAACCTACCCCCCAGCCCAGAGGAGAGCGACCTACCACCAGAATTCCTCAGACGAGTTTCCTCAGCGGAACACGACCCCAGGACCAAGCAATGTTCCAAGAACCCCCCCTCCTGCCTACCCAGCCAAGGAGGCCGAGGACTATGGGAGGTACCTACGGGCTCACTTCTGCATCCCCTCCCCGACCAATTCACTCCCCGTTCATGCCCTGAACCCCCAACGTGTCCACTTTGAGAACGTCCAGACCCAGATATGGGCTCTCGTCCTCGAGCAGGCCCTTCGCCATCCCGGCAATGCCAGTCCCATACGGGTTGGCTCCCCCACGCTCGAACCTCCCGCTCCCCTCATTCTCCACACTGCCAGTACCGTACGAGTCTGCACCCCCGACAACCTTGCCCCCTATCCAAGAGAGGATAGCGACTCTGACTCCGACTACGGAGGCAACGAACCCATCCCCGAGCGAGAAGACGACGACCCCCTCAACGCTTATGGAGGGGACTACGAGTGGCCAGAACTTGGCGCCATTGACCAAGTCATCCTCGGTCCCTATCGTTCTCAGGCCTGGGAGCTCCGGTGGCTCGACATCGAGCAGCGACACCCCTTCCTCACCCCGGACGAGCGAGTCCCAATGGGATACTACCTCACCGTCGCCAACCAACTGCCCCTTCCACAACGCGGGAGAGACGCAACCATCGAGGCAAGGATATTTGCCAACCGAAACTGAACTGAGCACGCTACCTCCACCGGAGATCCAGTGGAGGGTGCCCGCCCTCGAACAGAGGCCGAACAGCATGAGCTGGTTGACAACCTACTCGCATTGGCCCTCGCAGAGGGAGACCACCCAGACCTGGATGGAACCGCCTGATTTCGACAACTTCTATCAGGACGAAGAGACTTTTAGCGGTTACACTGCCGAGGTCTATGAGGACTACAGGGGTTACACCCCTGCTCCTCAACAACCATCATTCTATACCGCACCCTTCTCACTTCCCGACTCCCCGAATTGGGAGAACCGACACCACCCCTGACGCATGCAAGGGTATCATGCACCACAATACGGCACGTATCCCTTCGCCGGTCAAGACCCACCCAAACCCCCTGTCGACAACGAACAAGATGACCGGGCATGACATGATCTGGGATCTCAACCAACCCTCCGACAACGAAGGCAAGGGAAAAAAGCCCGACCGAGGTCGACCCCCGATCCCCAATTACCGAAGGCCCCTCTTTGAATGGGACGATCGATTCTCGGTCCCACGACTGCCACCCAGCAGAGGACGTCCTCATCCAATGCCACAACCAGTTGGTCATGCCGACGCCGACGCCGCCTACCTCGGGATTAAACCAATCCTCATGCAACCCCCGAAATCCTTCAAGGGGGCCCACAACAACATCAAACGCTTCATTGGTGACTGCATCACCTACTTCAAAGCCTTCGCCGCCTATTTTCTCCTCGACTCTCAGACGGTACCATTCACCGCCTCGTACTTCAAGGGACCCGCCAAGGAATGGTGGGTATACAAACGCCCAGAGTTTTGGGCCAACGACGACGACGACCCGGTCAGTGCGAGATTCCGCTATCCCACATGGCCGGAGTTCGTCTCCCTCCTCACCGCCCAATTCTGAGACCCCGCCATCGAGATAGTACACGAACGCAAGATGTTTGAAGTATGCATGGGCAAGAACCCTGCCTTGCAGTTCTTCTACAAACTCGAGAAGGAAGCCAAATTGGCAGGACGGCGCAGCGACGAAACAGAACGAGGAACGCTCATCGCCGCTGTACGCAGAGGACTCCCCGAGTCCTACACCACCATGATTGCCAACATCGGCCGCGACATCCCACAGACGTACCCCGAGTGGAAGGCGCGCATCCTCGTCATGTACGACAAGCAACAAAAGAACTACGCCTTCGACCAACACCTCAACCACCGCGACAATTGCCAACCCTACAAAGGGACCAACACTACCGCCACCAGCAACAACAAAGCAGGTGGCATGACAAGCTCATCGTCGGCCAAACCAACGAGTAGTGCTGCCCCCTTGGGAGGCCGCGACTCTCAGGGAAGGTGGCTGTCATGTCCGGGGACCATGTTCGGAGGAGCTGGCGCACCAATGGATATTGGGCAGATGCGCGCCCAGGGATTATGTTTCAGATGTCATAAGAAGGGGCATTTGAGTAAAGATTGCCCGGAGAAGAAGGATTTCTGAGATATCCGGTCAGTACAAGTTACTAATAAGCCGGTGACGGAATCCAAGATTGAAGAAGTGAAGGAGGAGGGAAAAGCAGCGGCGGTCTAGGGTTCGATTCCCCTACGATCGCCAAGGACTTACTTACTGGTGTGCGCTTGTCTTCCACCGGACGGTCTCATTCTATTTTTTTAGCTACCTCATGTTTACCTACGCATTCGGATATACCCGCCTCAAATTTTACCACTTTTAACATCTCCCGCACGACTAGCACCCCAGTTTTAGAATCGCAAAACCGATATGCAGCACTCAGCGTCGAAGAGTGCAATGACAATGACAACGACAACTCAAGCGCTTCAGACACCAAAGCTGAACAAGGGGCAGCGAGCCCCTTGACGCTTCGCAACAGGGGAGCAAACCGCTATGCAAGTAGCCTATGCAGGGAAACCCAATCGGCGAAAGCATTTGGCAAAAAGTCACCCACCATCATGACACCCATCAACACTGCGAGCTTCCCCCGCAGGACGGATGGGACATGGGCCAAGTTGAAATACACCCCCTGTGAAGTCTTGTTGAAAGATGGGCAAGCAGCTCTGACCCGAGGGTCACCCATCACAACGGCGAGTGTTGAGCCTCGACCGGATGGTGCGCTGGAGAAAACCACAAGGAATCTGACGACAACTCCGACGAGTGCAAGGGCTGTGACTCGCCCCAGGATGGGAATAAATAGGCAGCCATTGACAGACTCGGAGGGAACGGGGCAGACTGGTAATTCCACGTTCGCGGTTCAAGCCCCCCCGATCACGCTCCCTAGGAGCGGACCTCTGATAAAAGGTGAAGATGACCCCAGCATCCCGCCCCTGAATGGACAGGGAAGATCCTCAGAAGGGATCCCACCCAGGAGGGCACTTGCCACAGGGAAGGAAGCTGCTAGTGCCCAGGCAGTGCAAAGGGGGCATTCAGTAACTCTAATCGAAGTACCCGACCAAGACGACGACACGGCGTTCCAGATCTGGCTCGCCAAAGAACAAATCCCGGCAATGGCCAAGAAGGAAGCGACGAGCGATGAACCAGCTCAGTCTTCCGCGATGGGCAATGAGCGCAGCTCGGACCCACCGACGAAGTCCGACCCCTCAAGGTGGTACAAACCCTTTGAAGTCGATTGGACACTCTGCACGGTCTGCGAAGCACGAAATGACAACGCCGCGTGAGCCGCGCTCTTTGTCTGGACTCACCGAGACAGAGTCCCCGAACTCACCGAAGAACTGCTCTCCAAACTCCACCAAGGAGGAGAGCGAGCCCAGGAGCAACTTTACGAGTTCCACGAACCACCTCGTTACCTCCGTCGCAGACAGAGCAGCAACAGGGACCTCTCGCTAGATGTCCAGCTAAACCCCTGTACCGGAAAACAGACCCTGGTCACCAAAGCACTGATCGACAGTGGCTGCACTAGCAGCTCAATCAACTGAGCCTTCGTTCTAAAACACCAACTCGACACCAGAAAGACAGCCATTCCCATTGCAGTATACAATGCCGATGGTACCCACAATCAGGCGGGCAATATCACTGAATTCGTGGAGTTCTGAATGACCATCGGGAACCACAGCGAGCACATTGACTTTGCAGTCACTGACCTCGGCTCCAAGGACCTCTACCTCAGGCATGACTGGCTGAAGCGCCACAACCCGGTCATCAACTGGGAAACGGGCACGATCATCTTCGGATGCTGCCAGTGCGTCAAGAACCTTTTTCCCCTTCCCAATGCCGATCCTGACGACCACTGGGATGAAGAACTTGAAGATGGTGATAGAATTCTGGCCGTCAACATGGAAGAAGAGCTCATCATTCGCGCCATTCACCATGCCAATGACCTCACCGCTGCCGCCAACATGGAGAAACCAAAGAAGACCTTTGAAGAGATGGTACCAGCCGACTATTGTTCCTTCCGTGACCTATTCTCAAAGGAAAACTTCGACGAACTACCCGAGCGCAAACCATGGGATCACACCATTGAGCTGGTTCCAAATGCCAAATCGACACTAGACTGCAAGGTCTATCCCCTCAACCGAGACAAGCAGGAACAACTCGACAAGTTCCTTGACAAAAACCTCAAATCGGGACGGATCAAGGAATCCAAATCCCCGTTCGCCTCCCCCTTCTTCTTTGTTAAGAAAAAGGACAGGTCTCTTCAACCAGTGCAGGATTATCGCAAACTGAACGAAATGACGATCAAAAACCGATACCCGCTCCTGCTCATTTCCGAGCTCATCGACAAGCTTCAGGGTGTGAAGTACTTCACCAAGCTCGACATCCGTTGGGGATACAACAACGTCAGAATCAAGGAGGGGGACGAACATAAAGCCGCCTTCTGCACAAACTGAGGACTGTTCGAGCCCACCGTTATGTTCTTCGGGCTCACCAACTCCCCCGCCACCTTCCAGTGGATGATGAACGACATCTTCAAAGATCTCATCTCCGAAGGGAAGGTCACCATCTACCTCGACAACATTCTCATCTTCACAAGAACCCTCGAGGAACACCGATGCATCATACAACGCGTACTCCAGCGCCTCCGAGAAAACAAACTATTTCTCAAGGCAGAGAAGTGCGAGTTCGAAGTACTCGAGACCGAGTACCTCGGAGTCATCATCAGCGAAGGACAGGTCCGAATGGACCCTGTCAAACTCGCCAGAATCGCAGAATGGCCGATGCCAACCAAGAAAAAGGAACTCCAGTTGTTCCTCAGCTTCACCAACTTCTATTGCAAGTTCATCAAGAACTACTCGAAGGTGGTGCGTGCCTTGACCCAACTCACAGGTAATGCAGAATGGACCTGGGGCGCCGTGCAAAACCAGGCATTCCAGCAGTTGAAGAAGCAAATGGCTGAGGATGTTATCCTCGCCATCCCGAACAAAACGGGACGATTCTGAGTAGAGGCAGATGCAAGCAATGGCGCCGTAGGCATGGTACTTAGTCAAGAGCAAGGAGAGACATGGAGACCAGTGGCATTCATGAGCAAGGCGCTCACTGCTACAGAACGCAACTATGAAATCTATGACAAAGAGTTGCTCGCCATCATGCTTGCTCTCTCCGACTGGCGCCATTACCTTATGGGCGCACTAGAGGATGTGGAGATCTGGATGGATCACCAAAATCTCCAGTATTTCCGAAAGCCACAAAAGTTGAACTGCCAACAAGCACGCTGGGTAACTGAGCTCACCGAATATCACTTCATCCTCAAACACAAGTCCGGCACCGCCAACGTCAAAGCTGACCTCCTCAGCCGAAGGAGTGATCACGACCAGGGAGAAGACGACAACGGAGATATCACAGTTCTCTCCCCTGAACACTTCCGGGCGCTCATCATGCCCACTGCTTCTGAGACTCACGAACGAGTTCGAACTATCACACACCAGAAGGAACTCTGGGACAAAGGCATCGCCACGTCTCTGGAGCACGAACGAGGCATCATCGAAAGAGACGGAACCCTGTACTACGACAACCGTGTCTATGTACCCTGCCACACTTCTCTCCGGGGCGACATCATCGCTCAAAGCCATGACCACATCACGGCAGGACATCCAGGTATTGCCAAGACACGAGAACTCATCTTGTGCGAATACTGGTGGCCCAAGATGAAGAAAGATGTTGAGACCTACATCGCGGGATGCGAAACGTGCCAACGAACCAAGTCAAGCAACCAGGCCAAGTCGGCACCGCTACATCCAAACGCAATTCCCATGGAACCCTGGACTCACATCACCGTCGACATGATCACTGGACTCCCTGACTCCAATGGCTACGACGCCCTGTTGGTAGTCGTCGATCAATTCTCGAAAGCCATCATCCCAGTACCCTGTAACAAGGACCTCTCTGCAGAAGGATGGGCCCAAATCCTCCGAGACCACGTATACGCCCGACACGGGATGCCTCAAGTAGTCATCTCTGACTGGGGACCACAGTTCATCTCCAAGTTCATGACAGAACTCTACCGGATGCTCGACATCAAGCAGAACGCTTCCACCGCCTTTCATCCGCAGACCAATGGACAAACAGAGCGTGTCAACCAGGAAATAGAAAAGTACCTCCGCATCTTTGTCAATTTCTGACAAGATGATTGGGCGGACTGGTTACCACTCGCAGAGTTTGCTCACAACAATCACGTTCACTCAGCCACGGGGAAAAGCCTCTTCATGATTCTCTATGGTCGAAATCCCTGCATCATGCCTGACTCCCCCCGCCCTGCCAACTCCAAGGTACCCGCCACCTCAGATTTCTCCCAAGAAATGGCAAAAATCCACAAAGAGACAGAAACCGCACTAGAAGAAGCAGCCGGAAGGATGAAGACACAGTACGACAAACACAAGCGTCCTTCCAGGGACTACCATGCCAGAGACCTCATATGGTTAGACACCACGAACCTCCATCTCCCACGTCCAAAGAAGAAGCTCAACGACAAATGCATTGGCCCCTTCAAGATCCTCAAAAAAACTGGCACTTCTGCGTACAAACTCAAGTTGCCACCTCATTGGAAGATCCACCCACGCTTCAACGAGAAGCTTCTCACTCCGTACACCCCACCATCGTTCCCTAATCAGGAACAACCACCACCTCCACCGCCGGACCTCATCGAAGACGAGGAGCAATGGGAACTTGAAGAAGTTCTCGACTCCAAGACGTGCAAGGTCCGCGCCAAGCGGGGCCAACCTTCCACTACAGTCATTGACTACTTCGTCAAGTGGAAAGGTTGGACTCGGGAACACAACTCCTGGGTAGCCGAATCAGACATGGGCAACGCAAAGGAAGCGATTGCCGACTACAAGAAGAAGATGCAGCATAACAAGAGGGTGGCTGTAATCAAAATCGCAACCACTTCTAAGTCCCCCCTCACCATGATAGTCAACCATCGCTTCAGTGAAGATGGAGATGTCTCGTACCTCGCACAATGAGAGGACAGAACCCAAAAGTGGCTCCTCAACCCCGACGTCACCACGTTCGACAACCACCTAGTGGAGTACTGGCAGAACTATCACAGTTTGCAGCACAACACTCAGGAGATGAACGCCTAGGCAGTCGGGACGCCTGCCTTAACGAGAGGGTAATGTTACGATTTTTCCATTTTCCTTATCTTATCTTGCCGGCGCCTATCTTATCTCATCTTATCGCGGTGCTTATTCGATTATCTACGGATCAACCGGCCCAGATGGACCGGTATCCACGACTATAATGGACGACTTCAGGTATTGTGCTACAGCTCACGATGGATGCTCGCCTAGCTTGTTGTTTTCATTGTTTTCTTGCATAGTAACCGAACACTTGACACGTATCCACATCTATATATAGCGTTCGGCCTTTAGTATATAAGTAGTACAGTTCTCGCTGTATTATCCCCAGTCTCGAACTAAAGTTTATCTCTACCTTCGCCTATCCAGCACATTGCATCTAAGAGATTCGCCGTAGCCCTACAATCGCCCTAATACAAAGGCAGTTCAGCTTATGCAATATCTTTATAAGATCACGTGTTAGGCAAGGCCTAACATATTGTTGCCCACTTGGGTAGTCTCCGAGCAGACTTAGGATTGTTTTCACATCAGTATAGGACCAGTTTCAGCATAGTTTTCATATAGGACAGTCCCTCGAGTGGACTTGAAGGTTAGTTTTGACATAGGATAGGATCACTTCAGTACAAGACCAGTTTCGACATTGACATCAGTATTTCTGTATCGTTTAGGATCAGTACCCCGCCATCACCAGTATATTTCCATTCTCGCTCTCAGTATCTTTGCCCAGTTTCCATATTTCCACATTTATTCTCAACTCCACGCCCTCAGTACTTCATTTCACGTTCTCTCTCAATGCACCCAGCCTCAGTTACACATTTTTGCACCAATTCCCCACTCCCAGACTGTTAGACCCGAACTCCGGCATAACAAACAAGACTAAACAAGCGGCTGTATCGCGTTCGTACAGTCACCACTTGAGTGTCAAAGTGTCTGATAACCGAGAATCAAAGATCAAACGCAAAGTCTGGGCAGAGGAGTGAGTCGAAGAGTAAGTTTGGTGTATTGAAACTTTAGCTCGAAGCTGGAGAATATACAGCGAGAGCTACACTACTTATATACTGTTTCTGTACGTGCTATAATTGTAACTGTCTTTCGATATCGGAGCTCCGGGGAGTAAGGTGACAGGAGCTGGAGCACAGTCTCGTGTGGATGGAGTCTGTGCGTCAGTGCGTGATGAAGCGCTCCGGGGTTCGGTGTTGGTGGGAGTATGACTGTGGTTGCTTGGATAAGCGTCGAGATTAGATATGATAAGATCCAGATAAGATCTTATCATGTCTAATAATAGAAAAAATAGAAAAATCATAACATTACCCCCTTGTTAAAGGCAGGCGTCCCGACTGCTTTATATTCAGCCCCCCTCTCCCTCCGATGTGTACCCGTCTATTGGCCCGTATTCCTCTCCGAATTCCTCCCTACTGACCCAGTAGTAGTCCTTGATTAGCTCGCTGAGATGGGGGATTTCGTGTTCGAAGTACCAGGCGGTAGTAATAAAGTCTGTTCCTTGTTGTACTTGGAACTGTACGTCGCCGTCCTTTGTTCTTGAGTTTAGGATGAATGTTGGCGCGTCGAGGTTGTCCGTTTTAGCGACAACAGCTTGGACTGTTACTGTTCCTTGTATTGTTTTAAGGTAGTCGGAGATGGCTTCTTCTGCGTGGCTTAGTTCGCTTTCCTTTGTCCACTTGTCTTCCTCCTTCCCATAGCCCTTCCATTTGACTAAATAGTCGGTGACGATATTTGTCGTGTATTTGCCTGTTTCTTTGTCCTTTTGACCGCGCACTTTACGTGTTTTATGGTTTATGATGGCTTCTACTTCGTATTCAGGTTCGTCATTGATAATGTCTGGTGGAGGTGGTGGTTCTTGTTGTTGATTTGAGAAAGTGGGTGCTATGTATGGGTTGAGAAGGGTTTCGTTGAAGACTGGATAGATTTTCCAGGTAAGCGGTAGCTTGAGTTTGTAGGCTGAGAGGCCCCGTTTTTCGAGAATAGTGAAGGGTCCGACGCGTTTGTCGTCGAGCTTTTTCTTGGGTCGGGCGAGATGAAGGTTGGTAGTGTCGAGCCAAACCTTGTCTCCAGGCTGGTATGTGAGGGCGGCCTTCTTCTTTTTGTCGTATTGGGCTTTCATTTGTTCTGCCGCTTTAGTGAGAGCGGCTTTTGTCTCGTTGTGAATAAGTTTCATTGTGGTCTTGAATTCTTCAGATGCTGGTGTACGAAGCGCGACATGAGTGTGAGTGTCAGGGGCAACGCGTGGGTTTCTTCCAAAATTGACGAAGAATGGGCTTTTACCGGTGGCGGAGTGTATCCTATTGTTGTGTTGGAATGCTGCCAAGGGTAGCCACTCCGGCCAATCAGTTTGTCGAACGTTGATGAAGATCCTAAGATACTTTTCGATTTCCTGATTGGCGCGTTCTGTCTGTCCATCCGTTTGTGGATGATAGGCTGTGGACGCGTTTCCCTTGATGTCGAGCATTTTGTATAAGTCTTGTAAGAACTTGGATACAAATTGGGGCCCTCTGTCGGATATGACTGTTACCGGCATTCCGTATTTGGCATAGACTTCGTCGCGCAAGATTTTGGCCCATCCTTCGGATGAAAGCGTTGTTTTGCAAGCAATTGGTATTATTGCTTTAGAGAAGCGATCTACGATGACTAGTATGGCATCTAGCCCTTTGCACGGGACCAGGCCAGTGATCATGTCTACCGAGATATGCGTCCATGGCTCTGACGGGATTTCGTTTGGATGGAGCGGGGCTCGTCGAGCTTGGGTACTGGCTTTGGTTCTTGCGCAGGTTTCGCATCCTCGGACATAAGTTTCTACGTCTTTCTTGAGTTTGGGCCACCAATAGTCGCGAAGGACTAATTCCTTCGTTTTTTCGATGCCTGGATGTCCCGCCGTGATGTGGTCATGGCAACGTGATATGACTTCGCCTCGGGTGGCGGAGTCGCGGGGAACGTAGATTCTTTGGTCGTAATATAAGAGACCGTCCCTTTCTTTGATACCTTTTTCATGATTGAGGGAGTTTGCAATTCCTTGGTCCCACTTTTGATGAGATCGTGTGGCACTTTTGATGCGCTCATGCGTTTCATTGGTTGTGGGCATAATCATGGTTCGGAAATGTTCGGGGGATAGGACGGTGATTTCGTCGTTGTCATCTTGGCCTTGTGGATGGTCCGCCCTTCTACTAAGGAGGTCTGCCTTTTTATTGGAGGCGCCTGGCTTATGATGAAGAGTGAAATGATATTCCGCGAGTTCTGTCACCCATCGCGCTTGCCGGCGATTGAGTTTTTGAGGTTTGCGGAAATATTGTAGATTTTGATGATCTGTCCAGATCTCAAAGTCTACAGCGGCGCCCATGAGGTAATGTCGCCATTCGTCTAGAGCGAGCATAATGGCAAGTAGCTCTTTGTCATATATCTCATAATTACGCTCGGTGATTGTTAAGGCTTTTGATAGGAAGGCTACGGGTCTCCACTTCCCGTCTTGTTCTTGTGATAGTACAGCGCCTATCGCACCCTCACTTGCATCTGCTTCTACACGGAATTGTCCTTTCTCTGTGGGGATGCGAAGAATGACGTCGATTGCGAACCGATTCTTTAGTTGCTGGAACGCAAGTTGTTGGGCCGTTCCCCACGTCCAAACTTCTTTGCCGGTGAGGCGCGTCATTGGGCGTACTATGTCGCTATAGCCTTTTATAAAACGGCGGTAGAAGTTGGCGAAGCCTAGAAATGATTGAAGTTCTTTCTTCTTGGTAGGGGTAGGCCATTCCGCAATTCCTGCAAGTTTGATGGGATCCATTCGTATGGAGCCTTCGCTGATTATTACCCCGAGGTATTCGGTTTCTAATACCTCGAACTCGCATTTTTCGGCTTTCAGGAATAACTTGTGCTTCCTTAATAACGCTAGAACGTGGCGAGTGGTCTTACGATGCTCTTCTAGAGTCTTCGAGAAGATCAGGATGTCGTCAAGATATACGGTAATCTTGCCGGTTGCGATGAGATCCTTAAAGATATCGTTCATCATCCATTGGAACGTGGCAGGCGAATTGGTGAGCCCGAAAAACATAACCGTGGGTTCGAAGAGGCCGCGGTTTGTTCTGAATGCAGCTTTCCACTCATCATCCTTTTTGATGCGTACATTGTTATATCCCCAGCGTACGTCGAGCTTGGTGAAGTATTTGGCACTTCCGAGTTTGTCCATTAATTCAGAAATGAGCGGTAAAGGATATCGGTTTTTAATCGTCATTTCATTGAGTTTGCGATAGTCCTGGACGGGACGTAGGGTTCCATCCTTCTTTTTGACAAAGAAGAATGGCGAGGCCATGGGAGATTTGGATGGTTTGATTCGTCCTGACGCAAGGTTTTCATCGAGGAACTTGTCGAGCTCTTTTTGCTCGATAGGGTTCAAGGGATAGACCTTGCAGTCTAACGTGTTTTTGGCATTTGGAACGAGTTCTATTGCGTGATCCCATGGTTTACGAACAGGAAGATCGTCAAAGTTCTCTTTCGAAAATAGATCTTTAAAGTCACGATACGACTCGGGGACCATTTGTTCAAAGGTTTTCTTTTCCTTCTCTTCATTGGCTTTAGCAGCAAGTTCATTGGCTTTATGAACTGCGCGGATTTCAATAGCTTCTTCGAAGTCGATGGCTAGTATGGTTTCTCCTTCTTCAAGCTCCCATTCATCATCGGGATCCGCATCAGGAAGTACGAAGCGGTTTCCCGCACATTGGCAACGAGTGAAGGTCACGCTTCCAGTAGCCCAGTTGATACTTGGGTTATGGCGTACTAGCCAGTCATGCCCTAGAAAGATTTCCTTCGAGCCGAGGTCGGTAACGGCGAGGTCAATTCTTTCACTATGTCCTCCGATTTTGAGACGGAGTTCAGCGTATGTCGTGATTTCTCCCGCCTTATTGCGAGATCCATCAGCGTTGTAAACAGGGATAGGGCTGGCCGTTTTTTGGACTGGGATTCCGTATTTTTTGATAACGTCATGATGAATGGAACTGCCAGTGCAGCCGCTGTCAAGGAGTGCCTTAGCTTGAATATTTATTGGGCGTCCTAGGGTTTCAAGTTCGACGGGGATGAGGAGGCTCTGCGGGGAATTTTGTGCGCGAATAAGATATCGTTTGGGTTTACGAAGCTCGTCAAGCCATTCAAGGGCACGAAAGCGTTCTGACGAACGAAGACCTTCGAGAAGGTTGTCTACAACTTCCTCCGCTCTGGTCTTATGAATCCAGTTGAGCAGTATGGCTCGAGCACTGGACTCATCTTTGGCGTCTTTGATAGCCCTCCAAGTCCACTCGGTCTCGAAGGGTTTCAGCCATTCCTGTGGTGTTACCGTCGGGGGCGCGTGCTTCGCTGCCTCCCGACCCTCTGATACCGAAGTATCGTTGCCAATAGGGCGTTCTGCCTTTTTTTCCATAAAAGGACTTTTTCGCTTCGGGGATGGCCCGCATGCGTCTGCATCGGTTGCAGCAACCTTGTTCTGCTGTAGTATAAATGAAGTATCGTCATCTTGATCAGGTACCTCGATCATAACTACCGAATGCCCCCTTTCTATCGCCTGGGCGCTAGCGACTTCCCTCCTTCCAGGTATGGTCTTTGTGTCCACGGAATTCCTTGCGGTATTCTCCTGCGCACCATCCGATCGAAACTCAACGTCGATCGTTGCGATGGGTGACCTTTCGGTCAGAGCCGCTTGCTCGTCTTGCGACAAGACTTCGTGGGGGACTGGTAAGGGAACGCCTTCCAATCCGTAGCACGCTCCATCAGTCCTGCGGGGCAAGCTCGCAGTGTCGATGGATGTCACGATGGTGGGTGACTTTTCGTCAAGCACTTTCGTCGGTTGGGTTTCCCCGCGTAGACTACTCGTGTGACGCTTTGCTCCAGAGTTGCGAAGCGCCGATTGGTCGTTCTTGGTATTGGGGCTCTCTGCCCCTGTTGGAGCCTCGTCGTCTGAGACACTTGAGAGATGTGTATTGTCATCTGTGGTTAGTATGGCATACCTATTGTGTGATTCCTTGCAGGACTGGTTTGAACGACTTTCAGCGAATAGTATTGAATGCGGTAGGTGCGATTTATTAACTACAGGTAAAATATAAGTCCGTCCACTATGACTAGAATGCGTACCAGTTCCTCCTTTCGCCGAGTAAGTAGAATCACTTACTTCCCGGCGGCGTCTTTTACCTCTTCGATCTTGGAGCCCGTTGCGGGTTCGGTCGTCGAGGTTCTGACCTCCTGTTTCTTTCCTTTGTTCCATGACTGTAACGAGCAATTCTTGCTAATATGTCCTTTCTCTCCGCAGCGGAAGCAGTTCCCACTCTTGATGGCGTCGATATCCATAGGCTGGCCCCTACCGCCATAGGTAACACCGGTGGTAGTCTTTTTGGGCGTCGAGGAAGTTGTCGCGCCGGATGCCCCCTTGGGCGTTCCGGCGTTCTGCTGTGGTGGCGGAGGTCGAGGCTGGTACATTCTGCCGACGAGATCGAGTGCCGCCTTCCTCTGTCTCTCCTCGTTCATTATGATGATGCGCTGTCCCCACTGCTCATACCCTACCGGAATGTTAGTTCCGATGTTGGCAATCATGTTGGTGTAGGAGGCGGGGACTCCTTGTCGCAGGGCTGTGACCATATGGCCGCGATCATTGGTGTCGTGTCGTAGCTTGGCTTTCTTGGCCAGTTTCTCGAGTTCCTGGAGGTACTCGGTAGCCGTCATGGTCCCAGTCATGCGGAGAGCGTACATGGCGACTTTATGCTTCTCTTCAACGCCGGGGTCGCTGAACTTGGTGACAATGGCTCCTTTGAACGCGTACCAGGAGGGGAATCGGTATTTTCCTCGACTGGGACTGTAGAGGTCCTCTAGTTGTAGAGTCCACCAGTCTTTAGCCCTTCCTTCGAAGTAGGAGGATGCGAAGGCTACTCGGTATGGGTCAAGCCACATGTAGGCGCTGTGTACTTGAAAGTACATTTGACAGTCCGTGATGAACCTATCGATGTCGTCGGGATCCCCTTTGAAGGGTTCGGGCTTTCTGACCAGATCGGGTTTACACCCGATCCATGGCGCATCGTCCCCCATTGCGCCTACGGGGTTTGGGGGTTCGGTGTCAGGGTCGAATTTGTCAGGTGCTCCTGGAAGAGACCATCGTTCTTTATCTTGGGCGATCTTGTCGCTGAAGGGGTCCCTTGGGTCAGGCGGTTTTTCGCCTTTGAAGAAACCAGTGCCCGGCGTCCATGGTTCGGACGGCTTTTCTGGCTTCTTCTCTTCGTTTCCTCCTCCCCATCCATCATCCGGTTTGTCGATGATGTCAATGTCGGGTTTGCCGGATCCTCCAGCCCCGTCTCCTCCTGATCCGGCCTGTACTCGGCCTGGACCGGAGTACATATAGTTGGTTCGATGGTGAATCTGAGGTGAGGTGGGATGTCGTCGGCGTCTTGGTGGGTGTGATGGGTATAGGGGGGTCTCTTTGACGAATCTAGATTGGTATGGGCCGGGGGTTCTGTACGGGGCATAAGGGTGTCGTTCATTAAATAGGGATACAGCCTGTACGTCTGCGCTATGATTAAGAATATCCTCCTGTTCAGCTGGACTCGCTCGCGTCCATGCCTGACCCGCCTCCGAATGCATCCAAATCGCTTCGGTTGGTATAAGCGCTCGCTTGGAACGCCATATATTCCTGTACTCGCGTCCCAGCTCTTCGGGGGTCGCGATCTCCTGCGCGGGCTCGGTATTCCATCCATGTAGCGATAGAGACTCCAGGGAGTCCCCGCTCCATCTGGTGGGAGCGATACTGCCTGTACCGGTTGAGCCAGATTGGAGTGATGGGGCGAGGACGCTGTCGGTAGGTCTCCTCTTCGATCTCGTTGATGGCGTTGGTTTCGGCGGGGGTGGCGCTCTGTCGCTGCCAATACTGGGTTGTTGTTTCGTCCTCCAGTTGTGGGCGACTTGCGCACTCATAGAACTGGGTGGCGGTCCTGTCGCGAGTGATGATGCGCTCGATTTCGCTGTTGAGCGAGACGAGTCGCGCAAGTTCTTCTCTTGCCGTAGCGTCACGACTTGCCTGAGCAATTCGTCGTACGTCGGGAGTGGGCTGGGGGGTGATGGAGCAGTTTTCTGAGTCTCCTGGGAAGTCGCTTGAAGCGGGAGACCAGGCTCTGGTGTAGGGATGCGGGGTTGGGGTACGCTCTCGGACGTTTCGCTGGTTGTTGTTCCAGATGATGATTTCGGACGTTGTGGGGGAGTGTGGAACGTAGCTGTTGTCGGTTGGAGTGTTTGAACGGATGACGATAGGGATTCCGGGATCTCGGAAGGGGAACTCGGGGCTGGAGGGGATGGTGATGGAGAGATGTGGGGTAGTGACGTACTCGACTTCTTCCTCTGGAAGAACGGGATCCGAGATCGTAGGGATCGTTTCATACTCTTCGTAGAGGACCCTTCCCCCTTCTTGTCCGACGTCTTGCTCGTCGGTAGAGGTGGATAGTCCTGTAGACTGAGATTCGAAGAGTGGGGGGAAGGTGATTGGTCCTTCCCACTCTCTGAAAGCGTCTGCGACATAGTGGTAGGGGGTAGTGGAGTGGGTTCTGACGGGGTAGAGGCGAGGGTTTGGGACAAAGATGCCTCCTGGACGTTCAATGTAAGTGGGGAAGATAAGGTGTCGGGTGTAGTTGACGAGCTGGCGACTGAGTTGCTCAATCTCGTTTTTGTACGTGCGGAAGAGGAGGATGGTGGTGAGAGCACAGGTGAGGCTAAGCGCGGTAACGGCTATAGCGACGAGAGTGCTGGTGGAAAAGTCGGTAGAGATTTGCATTCGGTTTGATTTAACGTATGAGCGTTAAGAGGAAAGGGAATGTAGAAAGCTTCGAGCTAATTGTTAGACCCGAACTCCGGTATAACAAACAAGACTAAACAAGCGGCTGTATCGCGTTCGTACAGTCACCACTTGAGTGTCAAAGTGTCTGATAACCGAGAATCAAAGATCAAACGCAAAGTCTGGGCAGAGGAGTGAGTCGAAGAGTAAGTTTGGTGTATTGAAACTTTAGCTCGAAGCTGGAGAATATACAGCGAGAGCTACACTACTTATATACTGTTTCTGTACGTGCTATAATTGTAACTGTCTTTCGATATCGGAGCTCCGGGGAGTAAGGTGACAGGAGCTGGAGCACAGTCTCGTGTGGATGGAGTCTGTGCGTCAGTGCGTGATGAAGCGCTCCGGGGTTCGGTGTTGGTGGGAGTATGACTGTGGTTGCTTGGATAAGCGTCGAGATTAGATATGATAAGATCCAGATAAGATCTTATCATGTCTAATAATAGAAAAAATAGAAAAATCATAACACAGACTCAGTTTCACACATTTATTTCTGTTTCCTTCACTCACTTCACTAGGATTGCCGTCTAGTGACGTTTTCTAGTCTCTTCTCACATTTTCGCTTATGGATTCGTGGTATTCACGTCATACTGGATTCTGTTTCCTCTCATTTCAAGAGATCCTTACTGGCTTACAGCCAGAGCTACTAGTACTTGACTACCAAGCAGTACTACTTCACTGACTGAAAATCACAGTGTATACTTGCATATAGAGGAATTGATTTGACTGCATGGAGGTGCATCGAACCACTTGCACATACGATCGCCTTGATTGCCATGTTACCACGTTAATTGCCCAATCTCATTCCTGAGTTGGTGTTGCCATTGCCACAGAAGTCTAGGCTCATCAACGCAAATGACCAAGAGCGACCGGGTGGAGAAGATGATATCTGGGATGGACAAGAACAAACAAGGGGGGGCTGAATATAAAGCAGTCGGGACGCCTGCCTTTAACAAGGGGGTAATGTTATGATTTTTCCATTTTTCTTATCTTATCAAAGCATCGATCTTATCCAGATCTTATCGCATCTAATCTCAATGCTTATCCAAAGCACCACGGTCACATATCCACTACACCGAACCCTGGAGCACACATCATGCATCAACTCTAGTAACTCCATCAGAGCTCCAACAGCTCATGTCTTTACTTCACAGTGTTCCCCAAACTCCCCAGTTCTCACACGGTTACTGAAGGACAGTTATATTAATAGTACCAATGAAAACAGTATATAAGTAGTGTAGCTCTTGCTGTATATTCTCCAGCTTCGAGCTAAAGTTTCAATACACCAAACTTACTCTCAGACTCACTCCTCACTTAGAAACTAAATGTTTTACCTTCGAGTCTCATTTATATAAGCATTGACACTCATTGGGTGACTGTACGAATGTGATACAGCCCTTTGTTTAGTCTTGTTTGTTATACCAGAGTTTGGGTCTAACATGCTGGGCTCGCTTAGGAGATCACTGATTACTTTGACAAGCATCGTGAGCTCCTGCAGATGCCCCAGTTCAAGAGATTGAACATCTCCAGCTTGAAAGGTGTCCAGCTGATGGACAGGACATCCCGCTGATACACTGTCTACGCGTTCACACCTAGATTTTGCGATTTGGTAGCAATACAATTGCATATCTATCCTGTACTAGCGATAATAAAAGGACTATAGCTGAGGCTCCGAGCTGATAGTCACAGCAGTATGCGACTAGTGAAGCCAGGACTTAGATGCGATACCACTAGTGGGTCAAATCTACCAGCCGGCTGTACTAGTGACTTGAATACTAGCCGGACTACTTAATATAAGGCCACTAGTAGACAAGTAACGCGACTAGTGCACCAAACAAGGAGCAGAATACACAGATCTCGTGAAGTTCAGTCACTAGTAGACCGATCAGGGCAGAAACACCTAAGTCAGGTTAACTAGTCATGCAGCAATCTCGAAGCAGGACTTAGAAATGAATTAGCAACGGATTAACGTTACGCCCAGATCCGACTAGTGCGATCAGATCTATTACGATCGGTACTAGTATAGCCCAGCTGCACTTTCGATCACAGCCGACTACGGTTGCAAGCACGAGGATGTGGCTAGTCGTTCATCTCCGGCACTAGTGGCACGTTGCTGGGTCAAGCACGCGAGATTAAACCGCTAGCTGAGCTCCGTGGCTCACTAGTCGTCCAATAGCAATTTCTAGACCGACTATTGCGTGTTTATGCGTGGTATTTCGGGCCTAGCCAAGAAATCCGTACCGAAAATACCCCACTAGTGTAGTTGTTTGTGTCACTTTGTACCATTCTTTACAGTATATAAGTAGTAGAATAGCCACTCGCAACGGGAGGCAAGCCATCCCTGCGATTGCGAGTGACTAACAAGAGTTTAGTGCCCCAATTAAAGGCTTTTGTGCTTAACCTTGACGAAGCGGCTACTAGTCGCTAAGTTACCTATAGAATTGAGTGAATTGAAGTCCCTTTTGAGCAATACTATTGTGTCCTGCAAAGACCAAGAGTGTTTCGAAGTAATTCTTGCAATTTCTCAAAGTTAAAGTATTATTCTTAGGCCAAGAGTGCCACTAGTAAGCTAGAGTGTGAACTAGTCAAGTGTTATCACTTGTAAGGAGCAGTTTCTAGGCCAAGAGTGCCACTAGTAAGCCAAGAGTGCGAACTAGTCAAGTGAAGATCACTTGTAGGAAGTAGTACAGGGCCAAGAGAGCCATTATTTCGAAGCAGTCATAGTCCCAATGAGCGCAGTAGCTCAAACCAAGTCACATTCAGTCAATTGTGTCTTACCCACCCCACTAGTGCGAGTAGTACGCTTGTAAAACTCACTAGTAATGAATAAAGTGTCTTTTGAACAACATCCCTTGATTATTGAGTCTGCAGAGTGCTTCTATCGTACTCGAAACACCCGAATTCAATCAATTGGTGATAGTGTAGAGTTGTGAGAGGTTTAGTGTCGGTTGGAGATCATTTCCGCCCACTAGTCTTTTGTCACTCGCCGTTATCGAGCACATCACCACACCTCTGGACAAGGAAGCAAACATACAAATACCAGCAGTGACAAAGCTGCAGCAGACAAAGCTGCTCAGGCTGTGCAGAAAGATGACAAGCCAACTGGGTATGTCTGCTTCACACAACCTTGTCCATACTGACAACCATCTCCAGTGCCCACAAGAAACTACTTCAGCTGAAAATGGCTAACACTTCTAAGCCAAGCTTCAAGCCATTACAGCCATCTTCGAAGTTGACAGGGAGCAATAGGAATGAAGGTATGTTGTTTGCACTTGAAACTATTAAGCTTTGCTGACTTCTCAACTAGATAAACCTATAATCGAGGTGCTTGATGGCATTCTCGGCAACAATGATAACAGCAACTTGGAGTCCTCTCTGAGTGCAATCAAAGATAAAAAGGAAGTTCCAGAGCTTAAAGCCACACGTCCAAAGTCTGAATATGCTCTGGTTAAAGATGTTTTGACCATCGGTCCAAGTAGTGAGTCATACAGTCTCAATAGGCCTTTCAGCTCATTTCAATCAGTTATCATTGCCAATATGCATCAGATTATGGCTGCGACAGGAGCACCCAATGGTGTATCTCTTGAAGTTCTCATTGCTTCGAAAGCTGTCTGCATTTATGAAAGGCCCTCTTGCTCGTCAGATTCTGGTTCATCTGGTTATGCTGTTCAACTCGATAATCTACTGGAGGTAGTCAGCGAGGCTTCTTCTCCTATGAAGCATAAGTAATCTGACATTGTCCATGCTTGTTGCTCATCTTGTCTTCCTAGAACAGGGTGGATGCATTTTATGGCCAGGCATTGTCAATCCGCTGGCCTGGATGGTTGTAGGGACCATGCAACCTGATGGGGGCTTTGTTGCAAGTCAAGACCCCCTCATGACCATTGATCGTGCCAAATACTATGATCTGCAGAAGAATGGTGACATTTTTGTTTGTGATCTCTTTCAGGAATCATCAGTACAGGTGCAATACATGTTATCTTATAAAGGACAGACAATTCATTTGAATATCCATAGCCTACTGCACCGACCATTGTCATTACTGACATGATGGTAGTCAAGATGGATGGACAACAGCCAGACACCACCATGATCAAGCCGAAGTCCAATGCACCTGATCTTCAGTCAAAGGAATTCATTGATCTCATCAAGGATGCCATGGGCTTTGGTACTGAGCCAGATGATCAAGAGGTTATTGATGCCAAGGCCATGCTTGTGATAGATGCTCTCAAGAAGCAGATTTTAATTGAGCGATGCCGGGAGTCTTTACACCAGAATGGATGGAAGTCCAGGGACATCAAGAGTGTTGATATGTATAAGGTCCCATCATGCCTAGAGGTGCCAGGTATGTGTGAGAACAGCTGTATATATTTTCATGTACTGAGAGACTTTAGATTACATGCTGTTTGTGGGATCTCGGTTCAACATCATAGAGGTCGTATACAAGAAGGTGTTTCACATCTTGAAGATGACTGCAAACATCTATAAGTCTCTCTTTGGTGACAAAGTGTGCAGAAACAACCCCAATATCATTGGGGAATGGTTTAACAATCCAGACGGGTCTGATTTTCAGCAATATGCTGAGATGGCACTGGGCACTTTCAGCACAACAATACAGAATGTGAAGGTAGCGAAGAAGGAGGAACTGGAGCAGAAGCAAGCCAAGGCAATGGAGGTGCTTGCAGGATGATCATACAAGAAGAAGAAGACTAGTGAGAGTGGGAGATCATCAAAGGAAGGGAAGTTGTCATGGAAGGAAGAAAAGCTGTTAAAGGAGGAGAAGTCATCATCAAAGAAGGAGAAGTTGTCATCGTCAAAGGATGGAAAGAAGGGAAAGTCATCAAAGGAGGGCAAGTTGTCGAAGGACCAAAAGGCATCACAGAGAAGTTCAGATGACAAGGGACACTCGCGTAAGAAGGGTAAACACTGGGTACAGTCTTCACCTGAGTCTTCTTCTGCATTGAGCAGGAGCCAATTGCCTGTGGAGGTTCACAAGAAGAAGAAGAAGAAAGATGATGAGCACATGGCCTCCAGTTCCACCAAGATGCTATGGTATGTCGAAGTCCACTCTGATAACTTGGACAGCGATAACACCAAGATCTTTCATGACAGTTCCGAGGATGGTGACAGTTTGTAGAACACTGTTTGTAGTAGAAGTAAATAATATATATACATATACAGTCAACTATCTCAAAATGCATGATATCAAAATGTATAAATCCAACTCTGCATATGAATTGGATGGGAACTAGCTTGGGGAGCAGTGAATTCAGCTGGAAATGCATATTGCATAATGCATAAGGATCTCAGGGTGGATATGCATTATGACATTGGAATTTAGGTGGTCTGGAACCATTTTACACTGTAAGATTTGCTCTTAAGGAAGCGATATATATGCAAATTTATAACAAACCCTAAATTGGGTTAATATTTATGCTAAAATCATAAGTATTTGCACAAAAGTACTGTGGCTGCTCCAGTCCAACTTTGGATACAAACAGTAAGGTCATGGGATGCATGGGACATGCAGGATGTTACTTTGAAGTCACACAATATGACATGTGAAGATGCATATTCCCCATAATGCATATGGTTTGGGTGTCTCCCGATCATATACATTGTGAGATAGTTGACTATATATGATTAAATATGAAAATAACTGCTGTGTACTTCTCTGATATCAATGGTGACATGTCAAGACTGGGTTCTGTCGGGGATCTGATTCATGTCCTCAATCTTTTCTTTCCCCCTGGGCTTTCACTACCCAATGTTGTGGGGGTACTACTGATGTTTGCGGCATTGTACCCAATCATTCAGCTGCATCAAAACCAGCGCAGAGATCCAGGACAAAGAGAACGAACTGCCTGGATCACAGAGGCAATACAATTGCTAAAGCATGCATCTGATTCAGATGACAATGAGAGATGGCTGCATCCTGATGAACAGATGGATTATGTCAATAACATAATGAAAAATATGGATATACTCTATGAGTTCCTCAATATTGATGGAGAGCTTCCACTATCAGAGATCTTTCCTGCTCCTCCTCTGGTTCTTGTCACATTCTATCATTCCTGTACTCTATGTCCACCAAATACCTGCCATCTAATAACTCTACATCACCATGAAACCATTCAAAAGGTTGATGTACTCACCACTAATTGTAGCTGGAGAAAAGCATATCTCTTTGTTGCTTAGTGCAATGCCTGCTTGGCCTGCTATTATCCCGACAAAATTGTACTCCATGGAAATGTTCCTGGCAGGGGAAGTCAGAAATTGATTGCAGATGCCAAATACCTGCAAATCTCAAAGCATGGCCTTTGGGCAGATAGATCAATCACACTGGATCAAGAGGAGTCCATTATTCATCATGGTTCAGGATAGTCCAATTTCTCTGACTTCTTGAATGCTAGAATGTCTGGCAAGGCAATCACATTTTGACAATCACAGTGTCTATTTGTGGAGCATTTTTCATAGCGACTTTTGATATCCCATGGAAAGGAGAATACTTTCCAATGTTCTTCCAATGCAACTACAGATGTTCTTGTTGCCAGCATACGGTCTGTAATAGGTGAAGATAGTGGGACTGTACCTGGTGCCATGGAGCATTCTTGCATGGACTGCACTCACAAGAAGCAATATCGTGAGGATCTCATTGCCGAGAGTGTTGAATTAGCATCACAAGCTGATGCCATCACCAACAAGAACCTTCAACAAGCAGGAGTGGAGGATGATGACTTAGAGAATGAAAACATAGCAAGTTGTTTTACTTTTGATGACTTGGATAGCAGCACTGATGTAGCATTGAATATGACAGGATGTGGACCCATCAAGAGATAGGGGAGATCTTGTGGCAACAACATTCAGCTCATGATACCAGTGCACCAGACGGACCGAGAGGCTATACATGAATGGCAGTGATGGATGGAAAAACAATGAGGCATTGTGTAAGTGAATATTTGGTTTGCCAAGATGTATTACTCTGAACTAAGGATGATTTTAAATCTGCTCCATTCAAGCTTGCAAAAATCCTCTGACAAATTACAAGTGAGGATGGTTCTGCAAGTTGCACTTGGAAGCTGAGATGGAAGATATATATGAAATTGTCTCTTGTGGACAGGCTGTAGAGCATGGCTCTTTGACTTGTGCTGATCCCATGCATCAGGCATTTTATTGGAAGTGGTCAAAACACTTGTAATGGCTGACATTCCCTGGTATCCAAAGAGTAATACAAAGGCAACAGAATCAAGCTATGGAGGAAGCTATTGGACAGGATGCAGCATCATCTGTGTCATCCCAAAATCAATTTTGCATTCAACTCCCTGACCTCAAAGGTGTCTCTGGAAACAATGTCATTCATACATTCCATGCATGTTGTCACACCTGCAGCATGTCTAAGCATGTAATTTTGTGAAAATCAATAAATTACATTTAGGCACTGTGTAAACATAGCGAGCTCACTGACAGTGCAAGCAGCATGAGAAGGAGCAAGGTCACTGAGTCAGAATGCTCTTTTGTCAGAAAAAGAAGCCACAGAATTAAAACATAAGACTTCGTCACTGCACTGTACCTCATGGGCATACACGGCAAGAAGGCCGACTTAGCAAGCTCACTTGCAATGACATCCATTGGCATTAGGGATTCAGACTTGGTGGGACACACTTGTACTCGGACCAAATCTAATTTAGATAACTATGCATTGATAATCAATGATGCATAGGCCCTGGAGATCCAGAGAAGCAATACCATATGAGAGATAATCAAGAGAACCACCAGGCCTGGTCTGGAAATGGACATTGACCAATGGGATTAGCGAGCAGACCAGAATTCTGATGCATCTCTTGGTTACTGTGTCTAGACTATGACGCTGTCACCCTTGGAGCAGAACAGAGAACCAAGAATGACATATGATCAATGATCACACATTATACAACTATTGAGTGCTAGCCCATGGGCAGCCGCTGCTGTCGGGCAAGCAACATCAGCGCTGCCCAGTCCTTTGAGACTACTAAAACAGAGAGAAAGCAGCACTCTGCCAAGAGAGCTGTGACATTTTGGATGAGGGATTATTGGCTGACGCAAAAGTAATTTACTAATAACCAGTTTGTAACAATCATTCTCTCATAGTATAAGTAGGGCAGATTTTCATGTATTAGAACAAGCTACCTACCTCCCACATATAGTAATAAAGTTTCAGTCTGAATCTGGACTTGTTGCAACGCATAAGAGTTAGTAACTTTGAGTCTCAGCTATACCAGAGAGTTAGCGAGCTCACTAGAGAAATTGAAAACAGAGATACATTTTGGATACAAAACTTTGGTTTTACTTGAGAAACGAATGAGACCTGTGTCAGTGAAGCTGCGCCCAGCTCTAGAGAAAAACTGAGAAAACATCTGAGAGAAACTCTGTCCCATTTCTGGTTCAGCAGTAAAAGAGAGAATTGAGTTGTGTTGGCCTCTGTGTAGGCTGTGAAGGAGATTTACAAGAGAATCAGCCAGATTGAGCTGTTCTAGCAGTTGCACGAAGTGTGACAGGTGTGTGCAGTTGGACCTCATGGCACCGTTGTTAGAGCGAGTGCACTATGTGTGAGGACTCGTGGGGATGTTTAGCAATAGAATTGCGTATTGTGTTTTGAGAGTGCCGAGGGCCTCTAGTGTTGATGAGCCTAGACTTCTGTGGCAATGGCAACACCAACTCAGGAACGAGATTGGGCAATTAACGTGGTAATATGGCAATCAAGGCAATCATGTGTGCGAGTGGGTTCGGGGCACCTCTGTGCAGTAAACCAATTCCTCTATACGCAAGTATACACTGCAATTTTCAGTCAGTGAAGTAGTACTGCTTGGTAGTCGAGTACTAGTAGCTCTAGCTGTAAGCCGGAAGGGATCTCTCGAAATGAGAGGAAACAGAATCCAGTATGACGTGAATACCATGAATCCATAAGCGAAAATGTGAGAAGAGACTAGAAAACGTCACTAGACGGCAATCCTAGTGAAGTGAGTGAAGGAAACAGAAATAAATGTGTGAAACTGAGTCTGGGAGTGGGGAATTGGTGCAAAAATGTGTAACTGAGGCTGGGTGCATTGAGAGAGAACGTGAAATGAAGTACTGAGGGCGTGGAGTTGAGAATAAATGTGGAAATATGGAAACTGGGCAAAGATACTGAGAGCGAGAATGGAAATATACTGGTGATGGCGGGGTACTGATCCTAAACGATACAGAAATACTGATGTCAATGTCGAAACTGGTCTTGTACTGAAGTGATCCTATCCTATGTCAAAACTAACCTTCAAGTCCACTCGAGGGACTGTCCTATATGAAAACTATGCTGAAACTGGTCCTATACTGATGTGAAAACAATCCTAAGTCTGCTCGGAGACTACCCAAGTGGGCAATGATACAATGTGAAAGTGAAAACGATAAAACAATCCTATGCTGGTGAAGTTGAAACGATAACGGCCGATAAAAGATAAACGTGGTCGAGGTATGGCATGGCAATCACGTATTGGCACAATATGAGCATGTACCAATAGTGTCAAAAGCAAAGAGCGAGTGTCAAGCGACTCTTCACAGTCAAAAACTGTGGAATAACTCTGGTGAGCTTAAGAATTGATGTGCACTCGAGAATATGCTGGAGTAAACGGTGTATTGCTGTAGAACGGTAATAAATGTAGTAGAATAGTCTTGATGTGGTGTAAACTCGATGCATTGGGGTAAGCTAACGGTAAGCTGAAGCTAAACGACGTTTTTCTAGCTAGTTTTTATACTACAAGTACAAAATTATAAATAGAGTAAGTATGCGTGATTTAGTCAGGCTGTAAGGCCGTGGCTTAGTAAAATTCGTAGCAAACATATGGTTTCTTGACTTTGAAAGTAACAGCAACTCGTTGACATTGCCGTGTATGGATGAAAACCATATGGTTTTATGGAGTGATGAACGGATCATTGCGTGCTGTTTAGCTGTGGACTGGTGCAGTATGTCTTTTGTACTGAGGTGCACACTTGGGTCTATGTCTTCTTCAGGTCTTGGCAAAGTAACAGCCTTAGTAAAACATGGCCTATAGTTGCCATGTGCTCGAAATATCGTGGATGGATGAGTGGCCGCAGCAATCATGTCATTTCATTAAGTGATTGATTAGTGTGTTACTGTGCCAATGGGAAGTGATACGGCAATTCTGTTTTAGGGTGATTTGCGATCGAAGGTGCCTTACCATGATGGAATACGGCAATTATGATGTGTAACAAGATGGGATGGATAACAAAGCGCGTGAGGAGTGGTTGCCATAGCATGAAAGTAGTACGAGCTTGTGTGCGATCTTTGGTTTACTGAAAGTCCGTTGGGTGGACAGGGGCAGTAATTAGTGCATAAATCCATGAATTCTGAGCGTACAGAGCCTGGAGGCTCATCAGTGTACCAATAGTCATTGATTAAGTCTTTAAGTTCTGGGATTTCGTCTTCGACTTCCCAGTAAGAGATGTTTAATGGTCTTTTGACTAGGTATCTCCAGCTGTCATCTGCTTTGATAGTGTCGGAGATGACAATATTCCTTTTTTCATCTACAACTATGGCTTGAACAGTGATCATGTCTTTCCTGTTTTTTAGGTATTCAGCGATTGCCTCCTTTGCATGTATAAGTTCCTTTTCGGCCATCCACTTGTGCTCCTCTGGTCCATATCCTTTCCATTTGACAAAGTAGTCTGTTACTATTGTTGTCATATATTTGCCCATTTTTTTGTCTTTTGGTCTGTGAGTTTTGCATGTTTTATGGTCTAGGATAGAATCAACTTCGTATTCTTCTTCGTCGTTGATGATATCAGGAGAAGGTGGCAGATCATGTTTTTGGTTTGGGAAAGTGGGCGCTACATATGAGGTTAGGAGGGTTTCATTGAAGACAGGATAGATTTTCCAGGTGGATGGAAGCTTGAGCTTGTAGGCTGAGAGCCTGCGTTTTTCTAAAATAGTGAAGGGACCGACGTGCTTGTCATCGAGCTTCTTCTTGGGTCTGGCGAGATGGAGGTTTGTGGTGTCGAGCCAGACCTTATTTCCAATCTGGTATTTGACAGCAGCTTTTTTCTTTTTGTCGTACTGGGTTTTCATTCATTCTGCCGCTTTAGTGAGAGCAGCTTTTGTCTCATTATGGATAAGTTCCATGGTGGTCTTGAATTCTTCAGATGTGGGGGTGCAAAGTGGGGCATGAGAATGAGAGTCAGATGCAACACGAGGGTTTCTTCCATAATTGACGAAGAAGAGGCTTTTACCAGTGGTGGAGTGTATCCTATTATTGTGTTGGAATGCTGCCAGAGATAGCCATTCAGGCCAGTCAGTTTGCTGATGATCAATGAATATCCGAAGGTATTTCTTGATTTCTTGATTGGGATGTTCCATCTGTCCATCAGTCTGTGGGTGAAATGCCATTGATGTGTTTCCCTTGATCTGGAGCATTTTGTACAAGTCTCCCAAAAACTTGGATACAAATTGCGGTCCTTGGTCAGATATGACCATGACTGGCATTCCGTATTTTACGTAGACTTCGTCTCTCAGAATTTTGGCCCATCCTTCAGACAAGAGGGTGGTTTTGCAAGCAATCGGGATAATGGCTTTGGAGAAATGGTCGACAATGACTAGAATGGTGTCAAGCCCATTGCATGGGACGAGGCCAGTGACCATGTCAACTGAGATGTGTGTCCATAGTTTGGATGAGATCTTGTTTGGATGGAGCGGTGCTCGCTGAGCCTGGGTACTTGCTTTAGTTCTTGCACATGTTTCGCATCCTTGGATGTAAGTTTCAATGTCTCTCTTGAGCTTGGGCCACCAATAGTCGTGAAGGACTAATTCCTTCATTTTCTCGATGCCTGGGTGTCCTGCCGTAATATGATCATGGCAGCATGATATGACTTTGCCTCTGGCGCCAAAGTCACAAGGGACATAGATTCTTTTGTCATAATACAAGAGACCGTCTTTTTCTTGAATGCCTTTTGCATGATTGAGTGAGTTGGCAATCCCTTGATCCCATTTCTGGTGATCGCGGGTGGCACTCTTGATGTGCTCATGGGTTTCATTAGCGGTTGGCATGATCATGGCTCGGAAATGCTTGGGAGCCAAGACAGTGATCTCATTATTGTCATCTTGTCCTTGCGGATGGTCTGCCCTCCTACTAAGGAGGTCTGCCTTTCTGTTGGCAGCACCCGGTTTGTGATGGAGAGTGAAATGGTACTCCACAAGTTCGGTTACCCATCGTACTTGTCGCCGATTAAGTTTCTGAGGTTTGCGGAAATACTGTAGGTTTTGATGATCTGTCCAGATCTCAAAATCTACCGCAGCACCCATTAAGTAGTGCCACCATTCATCTAAGGCAAGCATGATTGCAAGCAGTTCCTTATCATAGATTTCGTAATTGTGTTCTGTGACAGTGAGCGCTTTTGAGAGGAAGGCTACTGGCCTCCACTTTCCGTCCTGTTCTTGGGGTAACACAGTGCCAATCGTGCCCTCAGTGGAATCTGCTTCTACACAGAATTTTCCTTTTTCTGTCAGGATGGCTAGGACAATGTCTGTAGCCAACTGATGTTTTAATCGTTGGAATGCAATTTGCTGGACAGTCCCCCAAGCCCAAGTTTCTTTGCCCATAAGGCGCGTCATTGGGCACACTATCATGCTGTAGTCTTTAATGAAGTGTCGATAGAAATTGGTGAAGCCTAAGAATGATTGTAGTTCTTTTTTCTTGGTAGGAGTAGGCCATTCCACAATGCCTGCAACTTTGACGGGGTCCATGCGAATGGAGCCTTTGCTGATTATTACCCCAAGGTATTCAGTTTCTAGTACTTCAAACTCGCACTTCTCGGCTTTCAGGAATAATTTGTGTTTCCTTAATAACTCTAAGACGTGACAAGTGATCTTCCGATGCTCTTCTAGAGTCTTCAAGAAGATCAGGATGTTGTCAAGGTATACAGTGACCTTGCTGGTTGCGATGAGATCTTTAAAGATGTCATTCATCATCCATTGGAATGTGGCGGGTGAATTAGTAAGCCTGAAGAACATGACTGTAGGTTCAAATAGGCTGCAATTAGTTCTAAACACGGCTTTCCACTCATTGTCCTTTCTGATGCGTACATTGTTGTATCCCCAGCGTATGTCTAACTTGGTGAAGTATTTAGCACTTCTGAGTTTATCCATTAGTTCTGAAATAAGGGGGAGGGGATAACGATTTTTAATCGTCATTTCGTTAAGCTTGTAATAGTCCTGAACAGGATGAAGCTGACCATCCTTCTTTTTGACAAAGAAGAATGGTGAAGCCATGGGGGACTTGGATGGTTTGATGCATCCTGAAGCAAGGTTTTCATCAAGAAACTTATTGAGCTCTTCTTGCTCGATTCAGTTTAACGGATAGACCTTGCAATCTAGTGTTTTTTGCATTGGGGATGAGCTCGATGGCATGGTCCCAGGGTTTTTGAGTGGGAAGTTCATCAAAGTTTTCTTTGGTGAATAGGTCCTTGAAGTCTTGATATGGCTCTGGGATCATTTGTTCAAAAGTCTTCTTTTCTTTTCCTTCATTTGCCTTGGTGGCGAGTTCATTGGCTTTATGAACTGTGTGAATCTCAATGGCTTTCTCGAAGTTGACGGCTAGGATGGTTTCTCCTTCTTTCAGCTCCCATTCTTCATCAGGGTCTGCATCGGGAAGGACAAAGTGGTTCTTGGTGCAGTGACAACGTGCAAAGGTAACACTGCCAGTAGTCCAATTGATGATTGGGTTATGGCATACTAGCCAGTCATGTCCAAGAAAGACTTCTTTCAAGCCAAGGTCAGTGACGGCAAGGTCGATCCTCTCACTGTGATCTCCAATTTTGAGCATGAGCTCAGCATAGCTTGTGATTTCTCCCGCTTTGTTACAGAAGCCATCAGCATTGTAAACAGAGATAGGGCTAGCCATATTTCGGACTGGAATTCTATGTTTCTTGACAAAGTCACAATGCACGGAACTCCCGGTACAGCCGCTGTCAACGAATGCCTTTGCTGAGATGACGATGGATTTTTCTATTGTTTTCAACTGGATTGGGAAGAGGAGGCTTGTTGGAGAGTTCTGAGCATGGATGAAATATCATTTGGGTTTATGGAGTTCATCAAGCCAGTCAAGAGCATGAAAGCATTCCAAAGAGCACAGACCTTCAAGGAGGTTGTCTACCACTTCTTTGGCTCGGGTCTTATGAATCCAATTGAGCAGTACTGCTCGGGCGGTGGATTCATCCTTGGCATCTTTGATAGCCCTCCAAGTCCATTCGGTCTTGAAGGGTTTCAACCATTCCTGGGGTGCTACTGTTGGGGGCACATGCTTCACAGCCTCCCAACCCTTTGATACCAAAGTATCGTTGTCAATAGGGCGTTCTGCCTCTCTTTCTCTGAGAGGACTTTTTCGCTTCGGGGATGGCCTGCATGCGTCTGCATCAGTTGCAGCAACTTTTGCTTGGTGTAACCTAAAAGAAGTGTCATCTTCTTCATTGGGTACTTCAATCATAGCTACCTTGGGTATCTCTCACCCTGTTCAAACCTGGCTCTTGTTGGAAAGGTCTTGTGGCAGGTTGATTACAATCAGTCTCCTCACTGCAGTAGTCTCCGCTCGGGGAGCTGCTTGTTCAGGGGGTGAGTTTGGACCCAGTTCCCCTGCTCCATCTGGTCTGTGAGCAGCCGTTATGATGGGTACCACTATGGTGGGTGGTTTATTGCCTGGCACTTTCACTTGTAATGAGTTACTTGTGAGGTGGTTATCTGTCGATGTTGGTAGTTTGACGCTGTCAGGGTTCTCAGTCATGTCCCCGGCTTCATTGGTGGAAGTGATTGAGACTGTATCTATGTTGTTAGCTAGAACAGCATACCTATTGTGTGATTCTTTGCAGGGCTGGTTTGAAGTACTTGCAGCGAATAGTATTGAATGTGGCATATGAGAAACAAGTGTGTTTACTACAGGTGTATAATAAGTCCGTCCACTATGACTAGAATGCATACCAGGATCCCCCTTCACCGAGTAAGTAGAATCACTTACTTCCTGGCACCATCTTTTACCTCTTCAATCTTGGAGCCCATTGAGGGCTCGGTCGTCAAGGCTCTTACCTCCTGCTTCTGTTTGTTCCAGGACTGGAGGGGGCAATTCTTGCTGATGTGTCCTTTTTCCCCACAGCCGAAACAGTTCCCACTCTTCATGGTGTCGATATCCATGGGCTGTCCCCGACCCCCATAGGTGGTGCCAGTGATAGTTTTCTTGATGGCCGGTGAAGTTGTCGCGCCAGAGCTGTTATGATTTTTCTATTTTTTCTTATCTTATCAAAGCACCAATCTTATCTGGATCTTATCGCATCTAATCTCGACACTTATCCAAGCAACCATGGTCATATATCCACAGACACCGAACCCCAGAGCGCACATCACGCACGAACTCCACAGAACTCCATGTAACACGAGACTATGCTCCAGCTCCTGACACCTTACTCCCTGGACTCACATGGACAGTTATAATAATAGCACGGACAGAAACAGTATATAAGTAGTATAGCTCTCACTGTATATTCTCCAGCTTCAAGCTAAAGTTTCAATACACCAAACTTACTCTCAGACTCATCTCTCGCCTAGACTAAGCATCTAGACTCTTGATTCTTGGTTAACACATACATCTGACACTCATCGGGTGACTGTACAAACGCGATACAGCCCTTTGTTTAGTCTTGTTTATTATACCGGAGTTTGGGCCTAACAAGAGCTCCCCTTGGAGGCTCTGGCGTTCTGCGGGGTTCGGGACTGTTGTGGGCGAGGTTGGTACATCCCTCCAATGATATCAAGGGCTTGCTTGCGCTGCCTTTCTTTATTCATCATTTCGATATGCTCTTTCCACTGGTTGTATCCAACTGGAATGCCTATTCCAATGTTGGTGATCATGGCAGTGTAGGAGGCAGGGACTCCCTGTCGTAGTGCCATGACCATATGGCCACGATCTTCGATGTTGCTTCATGATCTCGCTTTCTTGGCGAATTTTTCAAGTTCTTGGAAGTATTCTGTGGTGGTCATACTTCCAGTCATGCAGAGGGCATACATAGCGACCTTCTGTTTGTCTTTGATGGCGGGGTCTTTGAATTTCTCTTCGATGGCCTGTTTGAAGGCGAACCAGGATGGGAATTGATATTTCCCTTGGTCTTGACTGTAGAGCTCTGTTAATTGCAGGGTCCACCAGTCTTTGGCTCTGCTTTCGAAATAGGAGGAGGCGAAGGCCACCCTGTATGGATCAAGCCACATATAGGCACTGTGGACCTGGAAATACATTTGACAGTCCATGATGAATCAATTGATGTCATCGGCTTCCTCTAAGAAGGAGAGCAGCTTTCTGATAAGATCAGGTTTACACCCAATCCATGGTGCATCTTCACCCATTGCGCCTACAGGATTTGAGGGATCCTGTTCTGGATCAAATTTGTTGGGGGCCCCAGATAGGGACCATCATTCCGTATTTCAAGCTACTGGGTCAGCATAACGGTCCAGGGGTTTCTCACCTTTGAAGAAGCCGAGTCCCAGCTGCCATGGTTTGTCCTCCAGTTTCTTGCCTTTGTCCTCACTGCCTTCTTCTTCTTCTTCTGGATTGTTGGCTTGATTACCGGATCCACCAGCATCTGCTCCTCCTGATCCGGCTTGTACTTGGCCCTGGCCAAGATACATGCCACAGGTTTGTTGGTGGATCGGTGATGTACTCGGTAACAGCAAATGGCAAAAGACTAGTGGGCGGAAATGAGCTCCAACCAACACTAAACCTCTCTACACTCTACACTATCACCAATGTATCGAATTCGGGTGTTTCGAGTACAGTAGAAGCACTCTGCAGACTCGATAATCAAGGTAGGTTGTTCAAAAGACATTTTATTTGTTACTAGTGAGTTTTACAAGTGTACTACTTGCACTAGTGGGGTGGGTAAGACACAATTGAATGAATGTGACTTGGTTTTGAGCTACTGCGCTCGCTGGGACTCTGACTGTTTGGACTATTGGCTCTCTTGGCCCTGTAATACTTCCTACAAGTGATCAACACTTGACTAGTTCGCACTCTAGCTTACTAGTGGCACTCTTGGCCTAAGAATAATACTTTAACTTTGAGAAACTGCAAGAACTAACTTCAGAGCACTCTTGGCCTTTGCAGGACACAATAGTAGACTCAAAGGGACTTCAATTCACTCAATACTATAGGTAACTTAGCGACTAGTAGTCGCTTCGTTTGAGGTTAAGCACAAAAGCCTTTAATTGGGGCACTAGATACTGACTAGTAGGTCTCAATCGCAGGGATGGCATTGCCTGTCCATGTGAGTGGCTATTCTACTACTTATATACTGTAAAGGAAGGTACAAAGTGACACAAACAGCTACACTAGTGGGGTATTTTGTTAGGCCTTGCCTAACACGTGATCTTATAAAGATATAGCGTAAGCTGCACTGCCTTCGTATTAGGGCGATCGTGCGTTATACGGCGAATCTTATAGATGCAGTGTGCTGAGTAGGCGAAGGTATGGATAAACTTTAGTTCGAGACTGGGGATAATACAGCGAGAACTACGCTACTTATATACTAAAGGCCGAACACTATATATAGATGTGGATGCGTGTTGATCGTTCGGTTACTATGCGGTAGACAATGAAAACAATGAGCTAGGCGAGCGACCGTCGCGAGCCGTAGCACAATTCCTGAAGTGGTCCATTAGAGTCGTGGAGACTGGTCCGATCGGGCTGGTTACTCCGTGATAGGATGCGATAAGATCGGGATAAGATAAGAAAAATGGAAAAATTGTAACATTACCCTCTCGTTAAGGCAGGCGTCCCGACTGCCTAGGTGTTCATTTCCTGAGTATTGTGTTGAGTACTGTAGTAGTTCTGCCAGTACTCGACAAGGAAGTTGTCGAACTTGGTGATGTCGGGATTTAGGAGCCATTTCTGAGTTCCATCTTCTCGCTGTGCTAGGTAGGAGACGTCACCATCTTCACCGAAGTGATGATTGACGATCATTGCAAGGGGGGACTTGGAGGTTGCGATTTTGACTACGCTGACCCTCTCGTTATGCTCCATCTTTGCTTCGTAGTCGGCGATTGCCTCCTTTGCATTGCCTATTTCTGATGCTGTGACCCACGAGTTGTGCTCCCGGGTGTGTCCTGCCCATTTGATGAAGTAGTCGATAACCGTTGTAGATGGCTGTCCTCGTTTTGCCCTGACCTTGCGTGTTTTAGAGTCGAGGATTTCCTCGATCTCCCATTCTTCTTCTCCATCAATGAGGTCGGGAGGAGGAGGTGGGGGTTGTTCCTGATTGGGGAACGCAGGTGGTATGAACAGAGAAAGGAGTTTCTCGTTGAAACCGGGGTGGATCTTCCAATGGGGCGGTAACTTCAATTTGTAGGCCGAGGTACTTGTTTTTTCGAGAATTAAGAAGGGGCCGACTCGTTTGTCGTTGAGCTTCTTCTTTGGGCGGGGAAGGTGGAGATTAGTGGCGTCTAGCCATACTTTGTCTCCCACGTGGTATTCCCTTGCTGGGCGTTTGTGTTTGTCATATTGAGCTTTCATGCGTCCAGCAGCTTGTTCAAGAGCGAGTTCGGTTTCCTTGTGAATCTTCGTTATCGTCTTTGAGAAGTCGGAGGCCGCTGGGACCTTGGAGTTGGGGGTACGGGGGGAGTCTGGAATGATTCGAGGGTTTCGGCCGTAGAGGATCAGGAATGGACTCTTTCCTGTGGCCGAATGGGTACGGTTGTTGTGGGTGAATTCTGCCAGTGGTAGCCAATCTGCCCAGTCGTCTTGGTGGTAGTTGATGAAGATTCGAAGATACTTTTCTACCTCTTGGTTAACTCATTCAGTCTGGCCGTCGGTCTGTGGGTGAAAGGCTGTTGAGGTGTTCTGGGTGATGTCGAGCATTCGGTAGAGTTCTTTCATGAATGCGGAGACAAACTGTGGTCCTCGGTCGGAGATTACCACCTAGGGCATTCCATGACGAGCGTAGATGTGATCCCTAAGGATTCGTGCCCATCCTTCTGCGGAGAGTTCGACGTTGCAGGGGACGAGGATGATGGCCTTGGAGAATTGGTCAACTATGACCAGGAGGGTGTCGTGTCCGTTAGAGTCGGGCAAGCCGGTTACCATGTCTACGGAGATGTGTGTCCATGGTTCGGTCGGGATTGCGTTTGGATGGAGCGGTGCCGATTTTGCCTGGGTATTGGACTTCGTGCGTTGGCAGGTTTCGCAGCCGGCAATGTAGCTCTCCACGTCTTTCTTCATCTTGGGCCACCAATATTCTCATAAAACGAGTTCTTTCATCTTGGCCACTCCGGGATGTCCGGCGGTGATGTGGTCGTGACTTTGGGTGATGATTTCTCCCCGAAGTGTGGCATGTCGTGGTACGTAGACTCGGCTGTCATAGTACAGGATCCCGTCCTTCTCGGTGATTCCTCGTTCGTGTTCAAGGGACGTGGCTATGGTCTTGTCCCACAGTTCCTTCTGACGGGTGACCCGTTTGACTCGTTCGTGAGTTTCGGAGGTGGTGGGCATGATGAGTGCCCGGAAGTGCTCGGGGGAAAGTACCGTGATATCTCCGTTGTCGTCCTCTCCCTGATCGTGATCGCTGCAGCGACTGAGGAGGTCGGCTTTGACGTTGGCGGTACCGGGTTTGTGTTTGAGAACGAAGTGGTACTCAGCGAGTTTGGTGACCCATCGCGCTTGTCGTCGATTCAGCTTTTGTGGCTTCCGGAAGTACTGGAGGTTTTGATGATCCGTCCAGATTTCCACGTCTTCGAGTGCGCCCATGAGGTAGTGGCGCCAGTCGGCGAGAGCGAGCATTATGGCGAGTAGCTCCTTGTTGTAGATTTCGTAGTTTCGTTCGGTTGTAGTGAGCGCTTTGCTCATGAACGCTACCGGTCGCCATCTGCCCTCTTGTTCCTGACTGAGTACGGCGCCGACGGCTCCGTTGCTTGCATCGGCCTCCACTCGGAAGCACCCTGTGCGGTTTGGGATGGCGAGAATAACATCTTCGGCCATTTGTTTCTTCAACTGTTGGAATGCCTGATTCTGTGCGGTGCCCCAGACCCATTCTGCATTGCCCGTGAGTTGGGTTAGCGTGCGGACCACCTTGGAATAGTTCCTTATGAACTTGCGGTAGAAGTTTGTGAATCCGAGGAAGGATTGTAACTCTTTCTTCTTAGTGGGAGTTGGCCATTCTGCGATGCCAGCGAGTTTGACTGGATCCATGCGTACTTGTCCTTTGCTGATGATGACGCCAAGGTATTCTGTCTCTAGTACCTCGAATTCACACTTCTCTGCTTTGAGGAACAGTTTGTTCTCTCGTAGTCGCTGAAGTACTCTTCGTATGGTGTGTCGGTGTTCCTCGAGATCTTTCGTGAAGATGAGGATATCATCGAGGTAGATCGTGACCTTCCCTTCAGAGATGAGATCCTTAAAGATGTCATTCATCATCCATTGGAAGGTGGCGGGTGAATTTGTGAGTCCGAAGAACATGACGGTTGGCTCGAACAGTCCTCTATTCGTGCGGAAGGCGGCTTTGTGCTCATCCTCTTCCTTGATCCAGACGTTGTTGTATCCCCAACGAACATCGAGCTTGGTGAAATACTTGGCTCCCTGGAGCTTGTCAATGAGTTCCGAGATGAGGGGGAGGGGGTACCGATTCTTGATGGTCATTTCATTGAGTTTTCGATAGTCCTGGACGGGACGAAGTGATCCGTCTTTCTTTTTGACAAAGAAGAAGGGGGATGCGAACGGCGATTTGGATTCGGTGATTCGTCCCGATTCCAGGTTTTCGTCGAGAAACTTGTCGAGCTGTTCTTGTTCGTTTCGGTTCAAGGGGTACACCTTGCAGTCGAGGGTTGATTTAGCATTTGGGATGAGCTCTATGGCATGGTCCCAAGGCTTGCGTTCGGGGAGTTCGTCGAAGTTCTCTTTTGAGAATAGGTCGCGGAAGGAACGGTAGTCGGGTGGTACCATTTCTTCAAAGGTCTTTGTGGGCTTTTCTGTGTGGGCGGCGGTGGCGAGGTCATTGGCGTGGTGTACCGCTTGAATGGTGAGCTCCTCTTCCATGCTGACCGCTCGAATGGTGTCTCCTTCTTCGAGTTCTTTGTCCCAACGGTCGTCGGGATCGGCGTTGGGTAACGGGAATGGGTTTTTGACGCAGTGGCATTGTCCGAAAATGATGGTGCCCATTTCCCAGTTGATGACGGGGTTATGGCGTTTTAGCCAGTCGTGACCAAGATAGACGTCCTTGGGCCCGAGGTTGGTGACTGCGAAGTCAATGCGTTCTACATGGTTGCCGATGGTCATGCGCATTTCCACATATTCGGTGATATCGCCCGCTTGGTTGCGGGTTCCATCAGCGTTGTACACTATGATAGGGATTGCAGTTTTGACGGTGTCTAATTGATGTTTCTGGACGAAGGTGCGGTTGATGGCGCTGCTGGTACAGCCGCTGTCGACTAAACCCTTGGTGGTGAGGACCTTCTGTCCGGTGACAGTGGTGAGTTGGATGTTTAGCGAGAAGTCGCGACTGTTACTCTCCCTGCGGCGGAGATAGCGAGGTGGTTCGTGGAGTTCATACAGTCGTTCTCGAGCTAGTTCTCCTCCTTTCCTTAGCTCGGAAAGGAGTTCGTTGGTTAATTTGGGGACGTGATCTTGATGGGTCCAAACGAAGAGTGCAGCGTGGGCGGCGTTATCGTTTCGGGCTTTGCAGACGGCACGGAGTGTCCAGTCGACTTCGAAAGGCTTGAGCCATTTCGAGAAGTTGGGTTCTGTCGGTGGGACCGAGCTGTGCTCGTTGCCCTTCTTGGCAATGACTGGGTTTTGTTCTTTGGCGAGCCAGATTTGGAACGCCATATCGTTGTCTTCGTCGGGTACTTCGATGCAGGTTACTGAATGCCCCCTATTTACTGCCTGGGCGCTAGCAGTTCCCTGTCCTGCGGCCGTCTTCTGCACTTTGGCACTTCCCTGTTCTTTCAGGGGCAGGGTGCTACGGTCCCCGTCAGGGGTGCTCGGAAGACCGCTCCTTGCGAGAGCAGCGGGATGGGCTTGAACCGCGAACGCAGGTTTACCAGTCTCCCCCTGTCCGTCCGAGTTTCCGCCGTGTGCCTTTTTATGCCCACCCCGGGGCGAACCACAGCCCTCGTACTCTTCGGAGTTGGTCATCGGGACTCGTTCTTGTCCTGGGAGTCTTGCGGTTGCCTCCTGCACCGCCTCCAATCGGGACTCAACGCCGACTGTTGCGAGGGGTGACCCGAGGGTTGGAGCCGCCTGCTTGTCTTGCGACGAGACTTCGTGGGGGGTATATTTCAACCCGTGTGTGCACGTCCCATCCGTCATGCGGGGCAGGCTCGCATTGTCGATGGGTGTCACTATGGTGGGTGACTTTTCGTCAGGCACTTTCGCCGGTTGGGTTTCCCTGCGTGGACTACTCGTGTGACGTTTAGCTTTGGTCTGTCCAAGCTTTCGCAAGGGAAGCGTCGGGAGGCTCTCTGCCTCGTGCCCAGCGGGTTCGGCCGCCTTTGCTTGTGCCCTGGCAGGCGATGTGTCATGACATCCTTTGAGGGGAGTGTCGGTTTCGTCGGTGCACTCTTCGACGCTGAGTGCTGCATATCGGTTTTGCGATTCTAAAACTGGGGTGCTAGTCGTGTGAGAAACGTTAAAAGCAGGTGAATTTGGGTCGGGTATACTCGAATGTGTAAGTAGAGAGTCTGTGTCCGAATGTGTTGTAATACTGATAGGATTGAATGGAGTACCTACGAAAGAAGAATGAGACCGTCCAGCGGGAGACGAGCGCGCACCAGTATGCAAGTCCTTGGCGATCTTAGGGGAATCGAACCCTAAGTCGCCGCTGCTTTTTCCTCCTTCACTTCTTCGACCTTGGACTCCGTTACCGGTTTGTTAGTAGCTTGTACCGACTGGATATCTCGGTAGTCCTTCTTCTCCAGGCAATCTTTGCTTAGATGCCCCTTCTTGTGGCAACGGAAACACTTCCCTTCCGTGCGTAGTTTGGCCATGTCTATCTCCATCGGCTTTCCTGCTCCTCTGAACGTTGTCCATCGTCCTGCGGAATCTCGTCCGCTGCCGCTACCACTGCTCGGCGCTTTGGGCGTTGTCGAACTTGTCGCGCCACCTGCTTTTGGGTTGCTGGTGGCAGTAGTGGGCGTTCCTTTGGAGGGGCGATTATCGCGGGGGTTGCCGGTGGCCTGATGGAAAGCCCAGTTCTTCTGTCGTTCCTCGTACATGAGGACGATTCTGGCCTTCCATTCATCATAGTCGCTGGGGATGTCACGTCCCAGGCCGGTGATGGTCGTGGTGTAGTATGAGGGGACATCAAGGCGGACGGCCTTGACCATTAGTCCTCGTGCGTGGGTGTCCTGTCGTCGACCCGCTTTGGTTGCCAATACTTCTAGTTCTTGGAAGAAGGTGGTTGCGGGGCCATTGCCCATGCGAAGTTCGAACATCTTCTTTTCTTGGACTTCCATGGCTGCTGGGTCTCGGAACTGGTCATTGACGGCGTTAATGAATTCTTCCCAAGTGGGATATCGGAAGCGGTGGGGGGCGGGGCCCGTCGCCGACCAGTACTTTAGTCGTCCGTGGACCCACCAAGTCTTCGCGGCTCCATCGAATAGGGAGGTGGCAAAGGGGATCATGTGGGAGGGGAGGATAAAATATGAGGTGTGTGCCTCAAAGTACATCAAGCAGTCCCCGATGAACCGTTCGATGTCTTCATGGTCGCTGGTGAACGCCTTGGGTAAGACTATCATGGTGGGGCGGACGTTCATGAAGGGGGCGGCGGCGTCAGCTGTACCGACTGGTTGTGGTAGAGGGTCGGGACGTCCCCTGTCCGGTGGTGGTCGTGGTACCGAGTATCGGTCGTCTCTTCTCCAGAGAGGTCGATATTGGTTCGGGGGAAGGGGTAGTTGGGTGGGTTGTCATCCTCGGTCAGGCTCTTTCCCTTTATTGGATGGTCGGAGGGGAAGTCCCCATTTGGTGGCGTGGTCCCGGTGACGCATCTCTTCGTCGTTGAGTTCTTTCTCTAGTTCAGCAATCCTATGCAGGAGCCGTCCTGCTGCCTCGCTGGCTTCTCTTTCCTCTTCTTCGCTTGGTTTTGGTGGATCGCTAGATCCTGCAGCTTGCTCGTTATCAGGGGGTTCTTGCCCGGCGATGGGGTATCTGCCGTACTGCGGGATGTGATATCCTTGTAGTCGTTGGGCGTGATGATGATGGGGTTGGGTTGTCCAACCGGGGGAGTCGGGAAGTGGAAAGGGGGCTGCGGGGAGTTCATCGGCGTATGGGTTATAGTCATAATGAAAGTGGTCAAAATCATTCTGATCCGCCACCCTCCAAGTCTGGTCGGTCTCCCAGTTGTCGGGCAAGCGTCTCGAGGGCGTCCTCGATTGCCAGCTGTTCCTCATGGGTCCTTCCATGATGGGGCCCATATAGTCGTGACCCTGCGGTCAGACTGTGTCTTGAGCGGTCACGGTTCTCATGGATTCGTGTGGCGATGACTGCGGCTCTCCCCAGACGGGGTAGTTCGTCTCCGTAGGTAATGGCGAGGTACTCATCCCAGCCTTAGCAGCTATAATCATATATCAGGACTGTCAATTGACACATTTAGTGATATATCCAGAGTGTCAATTGACAGGTGACCTCAAATAAGCAAATGGGCACTGTTACAGCCGCTGCTGACTGCTGTGTGCCTCCCCCCGCTCGCTGTCACACAGCCACCTTCTGCTCACTATATCCCGCTTCCGCTCCCGCCCTTGCGCTCACTGTGGGCGCATTTTTCTGTTTTCAGACAATCCCTCAAAATGTGTTATTTTTGGTTCCTGTTTTTTTGGGGATGATTAAAAGGGGTTTGCACAGGGTGTTTCCACAATATTTCTGCCACTGTATGTTACACAGCCACCTTCTGCTCACCATATCCTGCTTCCGCTCCTGTCCTTGCACTCATTTGTGGGCGCATTTTTCCGTTTTCAGAAAATCCCTCAAAATGTGTTATTTTTGGTTGCTGTTTTTTGAAGATGATTAAAATGGGTTTCCGCCGGGCATTTCCACAACATTTCCACCATTGCATGCCACACAGCCACCTTCCACTCACTATATCCCGCTTCCGCTCCCGCCCTTGCGCTCACTGTGGGCGCATTTTTCTGTTTTCAGCAAATCCCTCAAAATGCATTTTTCAGTTCCGTTTTTTTTATGGTGACTAAAAAGGGGTTCTGGCAGGGCGTTTCGATACTGCAGGTACTGAGCGCATTTTTCCCTTTTGGGTATTACATCCAGGAAGAGATGTATTTCCATTATTTTTCAGATGATTACTAAAACACCACCTGGTGGGCTGTGGGCGGGATCCCTCCTCTTACTAAAAGGGTAATACTATCTGCGCTCCTACCGGCAGAAAACAGCTGCTTGCCAGGCTCAAATCACACTAGGAAAAGTGGACCAGCTGCATTTAAATGTCTAGTCTAGAATGCACCATAAAAATAGCTTACAAAAATAGTGAATGGTTGACGATATATATGTCTATTTTGAACAGAAATACCCCCCATCAATGGACTTTGAAACACATTTTTGGTTCGGTAACTGCGTCGTTGCATTGTGATTGATCTCAAAACGGCACAAAACGGCAGATGGACAGCCCCTGTCATGACACCGAAAATTTGGCTCACAAGAATCGGACACGAAAACCGAAATTCTTGGCATATTTTGAGGCTACGCCGCCTAGCGTGCTCGCAGACTTCATATACTGGCAACTCGCATAAGAACATGTCAAAGCTCGCACGCGACATCCCCATGACATCATCTTCAGTCGTGTTTTTGTTTTGACTCTGTCAGATAAAGTGCGGTATGACCTATTGATAATTGTAACCTGCAAACTTCGTCAGAAAGGCGACAGGAATGTCCCAGGCTCCAGCTATATTTGGCCATCCTACATTTACCATTGTCAATGTAGATACACACAATTAAAAACCAGAATCTAGCAGCACTCAGGAATCCAGAGTGCAAGAAAGAACATAATCAACATCCTCGACAGCAATGAGCCAGTCTTCCTGAGCACGATGTGCTCCTGCCCGTTGACGATATCCATCTTCTTTCAGCTTCTTGAGCTCCCAAGACCAGAAACATAACGCGGCCATTATGCTTACCCACCCGTTGACACCGTAGATCTGCATTCCGCTCCAGTCGCCCACGCTTCCTCTATCTGGCCTGCCAGCCTCATCTTTTGCCAACTTCAAATCATCGTCATCGTCACGCTTGCGAAATTCTGGTTGAAGGGATGACCACCACGCCCAGAACTTGGTATGAAATTCCCCCACAGCGTCGATGCCAGATCCGACTGGCTGAAGTTTGAATTTTTTGGGGCGTGCATGCGCAATCCAGTCATGTACAGCCTGAGGACGATTGACGGCACCAAACTTTCCCCTGGAAATCCAATTGCCTCCGCGCTCAAACTGGATCCATTTGTTAAGCAGTGCCGCGGACTGAGGTGCCATATCCTCCCGTTGAAACAGATGTAGAGCGTCGATAGCCCATTGCGGCGACTTGGGGGGTAATACCACGATTGGAGCTGGTGGGGACTTTTGTGCTGGTGAATGTTCTGCTTGCTCTGAGACACCTATTTCCTCCTTCGACATCACTTTCACTATTCAAGGATATTAGGAAATGGAAATACTTTAGAAGGAAACCAAACACACACCCCATTTGACACTTCTCCCAGTCTTTCCTGTGCCCACAGCCTTTCGTTTACCTCCACGGCTCTCCCCTCCGCCTCCCGACATCTGCTTTACCCCATCTACCTTCGATATTCTCCCTCGCTTCTGCATCTGTTTGTCTGTCGTTGTGCTCGCCTTCCTTTTCCTACCCTCGGTTGTCATATTCAATGAACTAGAATCTTCACCTGGAACGGGCGCAATAGATTTCTTCTGCCCGTCTTTCGATACTTGCGGGACAACCTTGGGCAAGGATGGTGGTTTAGACGCTGAAGGAGACGCTCTAAGCGATAGGATAGGCGACGGTCCACAGGATGGTACAGGAGAATCAGTGGACGCAATGGTTTTCTTCTGGGGGATTTTTGAACCTTGATGGACATCGTCGTGCAAGGATGGCGATTTAGATGCTGTCGGAGATGCTCTTGGTGATGGGACAGGCAATGGTCCCTGGGATAGTACGGGAGAATGAGTAGGGGATGACCTCTCAAAATGGGGCACAGATCTTGGAGATGGTGCCAGTGATGGTCCCAACGACGGTACACGGGAATGAGCACGAGATGGCCCCTGATTGCTGATCAACTCCTCAGGGGGTGCAGGTGGCTGTACATCTCCTGTCAAACGCACACTCGGGTCTAGAGATAGGGACCTCCATGGCAAAGGTGCTGGCATATTCGTTGGTGGGGCTTCTTTTGATGGTTTCTGGTTAGGTGGATGCAACGGCGCTGGCTGGTGCTCTTGTTCTCGGACTGGTGGTTGCTTCGGATCTGCTGCCTCTTTTCCTTTTGAGGACTTTGATGGCGGCATCGACTTGAGCACTCCCTTGGCGTTATACAGTGGTCCTTCGACTGTGTCCATGGCTATACCATTGTCGTCCGTCACCAAGCCGATGCTCTCTAGGGTAGGGGTATCCAAAGGAAGTGCGCGTGCACGGCATGTTTCCATAGCTTTAAGTCCTAAGTCAGACATGGGAAAGACGTCGCAAGATGGGATATACGTACTATAGCATTTCTTCAAAAAGTTTCCGAACATTGGTATGAAATATTTCTTGTAATTTTCGTTCTCAGCCTCTGCGAAGGTTTGCTTAACTGTACCCAATGTTCGTCCAGAATGCAAACTGTCTCGAATATGAGTACATCATGAGTACCACAGTATCGGGACGTACGCTGTAATATGCAATCTACCACCGTCCGCAGGCTGTGGTCCCCCCAATGCGAAAAACACCTTATTACCCATGCACTTTTCAATCATCTCAATGAACAGTTGGACCACTGTCGGTACGAGCTCGATGCATCTTCCCCAATGTCAGAATACAAGCCTATAGATGAGAGTGGACACGTACTTTTGCATTTCAGCCGGATCCGTCGAGATTGGAGCATTTAGCTTCTCCTCGTGCTCCTTCTCAGCCTGTTCGAACTCTTTGATTGACGTCGCCTCCCATTCATCTCTCTCCTCTTTCGGTAAAGCCTTGAATAGCACGCTCTTGATCTTGTTGAGGTTCCCTGCACGACTCTTGCCCTCCCCCGCCTTCTTCTTGGCCTCCTCGATGATGTCCGGATTTGCTTTTGCCCAAAGAGCCAATGCTTGTGCCTTCCGTGGCTTGGTGAGTCCCACACCTGTGAGTTGATGAAGAAGCACAGTAAACGGGTTTTCGGCACCAGACTCCTTGGCGGACATATCGAGGCTTTTAGTGTACTGGTAAGCAAGCCAGCGCTTAATTTGCTGAATGCCGTCATCAGTAACGTGACGAGACGTGGTCAATGTTGCTACTCACTCCGATTCGGTATGCCAGCGACTCTTGCTCCTTCTGGTAAATCACCATCTGCCGTTCATATTCCTCTGTGCCTAGGGAACTCTCATCTGGTGCCACAGTCTCAACTATGGGTGCAGCATCATCGACTTTGGCAAGATCTTCAGGACTGGGCTCGACATTGTGTTCGAGGGTCATTGGATATCTGTTAAAATACCTTCGAACCATGTCCATCAGCTGCTCTGCAGCACGACCCTCTTTTACAGCCTTGCCATATGGCTCCCTCTCCCCGAGCAAGAACTCCTTTCTGGAGCCAAGAAATGTGCCTGGATTAACCATGAAAACCTTGAAAGTGCAAGCACCTCTGGTCAGCTTTGTCTTCAAAAAATAGCAGGGGGAAGTACCTTTGTTTTTGTACTGTGGAGTTTCTCCCGTAGCGTGCTAACAGCTGAAAGGAACGAAGTGACGGTCTGCCTCTTCAAAGTCACACCCCAGAAGATTTGACTGGCATCTCCCAGTTCCTTGGTTATCTCCTCTGCTATATTGGAAATGACTAGTATGATCAATTGCGTATATAAAAATGTCTTCACGATCACGCTTGCCTACAGCCTCTCATCTGGAGTCACTTTCGACTATTCCACTCCTCGTTCGTTGTGTGTCTCCTTGTTCAGACTGTTGTCAATCCACTGGTCCGTAGCCTTGACGAGAGCAAGCAAGTTCAGGTACCTCTTATTGAATGACTTCACTTGTATGACACTGAACTACAGCCCCTAGCTCCACCCCGACCGCACCCACAGATATGATAATGTGAGACTAGACCATCGTTCTTCATTACTCTGATACGAGACCACAGCCACGACGACGCTACTCTAGTGTTTGAAGGATTCCTGGCCCCTCGTAGAGTCGTATCAAGACCGAAACATCCCTGCTACCCTATCCCACAGTATGTCTTCACAGAAGCTGCCATTATTGAATCTCAAATCCCGCTCGTGGCTCATCAATCACTCATAGTGTCTGACAGGTATTGCGTGATGCGTCCCGATCTTGTAAGTACTCCTTTTTCAACCAGACCTTTGAAAGACGTGCTAATTAGCAAATACTCCATCATCGGAATTCGACGTTCTGAGGGAGTATGCTAAGGTACTTTTGAGTGGGACATGGAAGTGTTCTTGCATGTGGATGCCGTGTCTGTCTCACTGATAAAACTTGCGGCTGCTATCCCTAGTGAAAACGGCTGTTTCAAGTTGACAGACTGAAAAAATATAAAACTGATTCGAACTATTCATTGGTCAATTACGCCGACAAGGCAGGGAGAACTTTTAAGCACAAGATCGTTCAAAAGATGCAATTATGAGACATGCCGCGGCCGCTGCCAACTCAGATCCTTCCGACCTTAGCGGGATGATTCTCCTCCTCCCCCCCCCTGGTTCTGGCCCGTGCATATCATGTCCCTGTGATTGAGGTCAGCACCAAGAAGCAAACTAGATGAAACCATCACTTTTTGTGTCTGTGCTGATGTTCCCGCTCTTTCAGTGCCAACAGTTCACGATTTGTCGCGCGATATTGAGCCTGAGAGGCCCGAGTCCTTGCCTTCAGAACATCCTGCTGTGTTTTCGGTAGCGAACGTTGGCGTTCTCGCCGGCTGTGAAGTTGTCAACATAGATGTGCTGTATGAAATAGAAATATTACCGTCTCATTCGGTCCTTACTCTTCTCGGCGAGTAATTCCTGATTCCTGAAGTAAGGTATTCAGCAATGTTCATGTGTAAGATGCAATCAACCGCACCGGTTGTAGTAGCTACGAGAGGCGCGTGTCGAAGCGGGGGTATTTTTGATCTCGAGGGCCAATGCCACTAAGACGGGGTCCTCGTCATCAAGGAAATCTCGCCACGACTTGCCGGCGTAGATGGTCATAGTCGAAGCGGAAGCCTGTCGCAGGCAACGGTCTGGATGCCTCGCCTGTTTTGCATGATCACATAATCCTTCGGACCAGTAGGGATGGATGTGTGGAATTCGCCACGGATGTGTGGAACTCGCCACACCAACTGACAAAGTACCTGTTTTCTCTCGAAAAATCTACACCCAAAGCATGTAAAAAGGCCAAATATACAATGGCAAAGCTTACTGCCGCATCTCCCCCTCATTGGCTGCAAGGTATCCTTTGCTGGAGGTCACTGACATAGTCGATGAATGGTTGACTAGGTGATCGGTTTGTCACCTTACACTGAAATCTATGTACACCTTTAGCAGTGGTGAATCTTAACTCACAGTCATTCATTGGGAATAACAAGATTTCATTCGGTGCATGATACTAGCATGAAGAGACTCTCAAATGCAATAGAGCAATCGTAAAAAATTCCTTCGCATTAAGCATTAACTACTGCCAGCTTGGAGCTCGTCTATGGTTGAAAACATATTTACTCCCGTACGCCAACGCTGCTCCCGCTCCTCAAGTGCAGTAGCCAGTTGATCCTCTGTAAGCCCGGTCCAATACTCCTCTGCTGTCTGAAATCCGTAGTCGACCCAACGGAATAAGCCACCGGATGAATATTGTGTGAACGAGTACCTCCTCTCGCCTTTCCCGATTCGCATGTTTGAGTGTCGGAGGATAGCTGAAGGGATTAGGATAGTCGAGCCTGGGGGAAATTCAATCACGAGCTTTAGATCCCACAATACAAGATGGCCGCCACGTCTGTAGTCGAATTTCCCCAGGGCAGTTATGGTGCACCACCCAAACAGTAGGTTCCCGGAATCTGTGTGAGGAAAGCACATCGTCTGGGGACCGAAGTTGAAGGTGGCGCAGGCAAATATGCTGCTCGCCCAATTCAAAATGAGGGCAGCGTCATGGAGCAGGAGGTCACGTAGATGCAAAGCATAATAGGTGAAGGTTTTCGGGGCCCACGTTGCAAAAGCGGCTGGAGAGAGTTACTCAGAAAGGCTTGAAATGGTAAGGCAAAGGTACTTACAGCTTGCAAAGCCGGCCAATCGAAGAAAGGTGATACAGTTCACGAGCGTCATCAGTACTACAAGGTTCGCATTGTTATGATGAAGGTTTTGTGGATGCTAAGGCTGGGTCAGCTTCGAAATCCTAGATGCAAAGAAGTGACGTACTGTTTGTCCCCCACCGTACGAAATGCCGTAGCTCAGCGCGCCAAATTGACCACGGCGGTGTTTTCGTTGTTCCATTGAGAATTGGCACTGTGGTCATAATCTCTCAAGCGTCTCGGCAGCTTCATCGGCAAGTTGTGGCCAATTAGGATCGTCCGGCTGACCAGCCATCACCGCTATCACTCTGCGGTCTCTGTCAATGACGGGGTTGGGAACGCTGTAGATCTCATTCACAGATCGCTGAGGGGTAAAATAATTAATGACGCACCTTCCGTTCCATTTCTTATGACTGAAACCGAACTTAGGCCCCGTCAGTTCCTCTAAGGTGTGCACGCGTTTCCACGAGTCCTCTACCAGACCGACGTAGCCGGTAGACGCATGCAGCGCCTCTTCAGTCGCATACGCAGTCATCAGGGGTTCTGCACCCTGAACGTGCTTGGCGTGAAGCCGGGGTGGAGCTTTGTACTCCGTGATACGAGCATGAGCCTTCTGTTCTGCATGTTTTCGCTTCCTCGACGCCTTGCTCTGCTTTTTGCTATGGGATAGGCGGGTAGCAGAATCTTGCAACTCGCTAGATCCGGGGGTATGGTAGGTTGATAATGAAATTTCAGTCGGGTTGGACATAGTGTGTGAGGGGGAGGATGTCGACAGCGAAGGAGAGGGAGGCACCGAAGATAGAGGGGAGCGGGTATCCATGGGGTCGAACGCGTCCAGGGCTGCTAACTCGTCCTCATCCGCCATTCGTGACTTCACAAGTCTCTCAAAGTCAAATTCAGGGTCGGGAACGTCGATCGAGCCCATGTCCCAGGGCGAAAAAACGTGTTTCGATCGTGTCTGTGCCTGGAGTGTCAGGTGCAACCTAGGAGGAAAGTGGAGCCACTCACCGTTCTGGCTTCGAAAAGATCAAGGAGGACATCTGACAATGGAATCGTCAGTTACGTTCAAAATCACACTATAGTAGAGCGTGATCCGTTCGACACGTCGACCAGCCACAGTGCGAGCTCGAATATTCGTGGCTGCACGATGGCTGGCGGTTGTGGAGAACGAAACGCTTAATAGGGAGCTTACCTGGAATGATTTTCATGTATGGCTTAAAGCCAGTGAGTGAGGAGTAAGTGGAGAGGTGGGACAACAAATAAGAATCAACTAAGGTCATGTGATTATACGCGTAACGCGTCGTATTTTCAAATGACCGTCACCATTCTGCTTGTAACGCCAAAGAAGTCATGCCCCTCATCGAGGTCGTTAACGGCAAACGGCGACGCTTGGGATGGGGCCCTCCAATTGCCATAAACAGGGACAGAGTGGAACTTGACTACAACTTCGAAGTCATATACTCCCATGAGATTGCAGTGTCTGCAGGCGGACGCACCTACGAAACACCTCGATCTCCGCAGAAAGGTCGAACAACCTGGACTGTCAGAGAGTCATGGCTCCCAGAGGATGACACGGAAATGGACTTGGACGAAAACGGGGAGGGATTTCATCAAGAGCTGATGGGGGAGATGTCGGAATCCAGAGTTTTCAAGCAGGCTGCCGCCAATCCATTGAAGGTGAAGAATGCTAAGAAGAGCCAAGTTTCTGTGAGTCACCTATCTTGTCGAATGGCAGCTTTGTCTCTTATTTTTGTTGCTTGGAAAATCAGCGTCGCCCTCACGTCGTCTGGAAGGAGAAATACGCGTCGGAGTATTTGGATGAACTGTTGCGCCATGAAGGTCGAGGGGATAGTCGCCATATGCTAGGGTGTCCTGACTGCGTCGCACGAGCATCTCCAAGTGTGAATGAGGCCGAAATACCGTGTAGGGATTGTTTTCTGGGAGATCTGGTCTGCAAGAGCTGTTGTAGACGCCGCCATCGGCAAAACCCACTCCATTCCATAGAGGTAAGTCAATAGCTCTCTTTGAGGCAGATGAGAGCTGATGCGAAGTCACAGAGGTGGAATGGAACCTTCTTCGAGCGCATCTCCCTTAAGGATATCGGTCTCCACGTTCAGCTTAATCACCACAGCATGTGCTGTAAACTTCCGGTGCTGTGTCACCAGGACTTCGAGGTTCTGCACACCAACGGCATTCATCAAGTGGCGGTGGACTATTGTGGATGTGAGAGGCAGATTCCGCACCACATCCAGCTTCTTCGCTGTGGTTGGTATCCGGCGAGTCAGCTCCGTCCACGAATGTGTGCTTCAATGAGGCTGCTCGAGTTCTTTCATCTGCTGAGCCTCTGTTCTAAACTGTCCGTGTACGACTTCTACCGAACACTGGAGAAGCTGACCAGCAACACAGGGATGGGCGTCCCGAAGTCCTGCATCAAAGCTCTGATGAGGATGATGTTGCAGTGGCGGTTTTTGAAGTTGCTCAAACGGGGAGGGAGGGGACACGTGACGGACGGCATAGCGGGAACAAAACCTGGCGAGCTAGCGGTGCTATGCCCTTCCTGTCCTCGCCCAGGGATCAACCTACCAGAGGGATGGGAAAAGGTGCTGGTGGAGATGAAGTACGCATCCGTCTGTGAAGATGCCATCATAACTAACGGCTATGACTGCAGGTTCCTTTACGTGGTAATCCTTTGCATGGATGCCAACTTCAGACTGAAGAATCAGCTGGTCTCTTCATTCTCGTGAGACCCAGGACTTGGCATCGGATTGGCATATTTTGTACCAAGGGAAGGCTACGAGAAGTATGTTCTCAACAATACGACTGACAAGGATGTAAGGGTATTTTTTTTCGGACATCTTGTTTGTTAACTTGGATATAGATCAGCACTTGTGTTGGGTTCGCCGCTCTTGCCAAAGCAGACACAAAGTTTTCTAGAGGCTTGCGTTACACCGGCGTGGGAGCAGTCTCGTGTGGTAGAGGGGAATTCGTGATTACTGTGGGAAACCTTCATAAGGGAGAACGGTATGTCTATGAGGAATCCTTCCCGGACGGTTAAGCTGACAGTTGCATGTAGATATGCGCCGATGGACCACATCTTCGGATCTTCACTGCTGACGTTTACAAACATTTTGGCAGCCATTATCAGCTATGATATAGCTTGTCAATGGTTCGTGAACCTATACAAGCGAATGAATAGCTGGCCGGAGTCGATCAAGCCCAGCGACAACCTGACGCTCACACCGGCGATTCCGAAGTTTCATGAGCCTGCACATGAAGAGGAAGGCCATGAACAATTCTCATGTAACCTTCTCCCCGGCATGGGTGCATCTGATTTGGAGGTGCCAGAGCGTATCTGGGGGCCCCACAACGCAGTCGCCAACTCTACAAAGACCATGGGTCCCAGATCACGAATGGATGTCATAGACGACCATTTTGGGTTTTGGAATTGGACAAAATATGCATCAATGGGTACGTCCAGTGTTATCATTTATTGTGTACACTATTGACATATGGAGGAATGCTAGGCACGACTTTGGCCAGAAAGTATAAGGCCGCTATCAAGGAACGGAATGTGCAAGTCGAGGGACACCGTGGATTCACTGAGGGAATACCAAAGCATCTGGTGGAGGAATGGTCGCTCATGTGCAAGGCATAGGATGAAGCGACGTACCCGAAAAGTGTGAACAATCCGTTTCATTTTGATAAGGAAGGTGAGCTTGAGAATTTGTGTTGTGATGGGTCGAGTGGCTGAAACCAGCGCAGGAATGAGCCTAAAAGAGGTCGAGAAAGAGTTAAAGGCTGAGGAGGAGGAGTGTCAACGGTGTGGGGGTCTTGTCCGTCATGCGACGAGTGCAGATCGATTCGTCATCTTAGGATTGGAGCTGGAGGAATCGCAGTGCGTTACGCTTACTTCAATGAGCCAGTTGTTGGAACTGATATCTTGAGCAGGCGGAAGGTACATGTGCTAGCAGTGCAGCATAAAAATCCCACCCGTCATCAGAAGGCATCGTTAACTGAGCAAAGAAATATTCTACGTGCAAAGATTCAGAATTGGGAGAAGCTACATTCGATCTACCTACCTAGACTGCTTCAATATCTATCAGATATTGAGGTGTCTGCAAACAAGTCTGCGGATGACAGCGTCGTAAATCCAGAGGATATCACACTTTGGTTACCATCTGCAGTGCCGGACGTCAATCGGGAGCATGTGTGCATGGATGGTCTGCCAACTATCGAGGATCGTTTGTGAATGGCGCAGTGCTATGATGCCCTTCATGGTATACGGCATACTCTCAGACTCAAGACGAGGATGATCCAGTACAAGAACAAGAACATCAGAGGTCAGCGAGACAGTACTCGGTCGAGATCAGTGATTGATAGTGTGCACCAGCGCGCGCTGAACTTTGCCACACAATACCGAGTGGCAAGGGCGATGAAACTGGCACTCGCAGGACCTGGGGAGTGGGAAAAGATGTACCGGGTTCTAGAGAACGGCGACATTTGGTCATATACCGATGCAGACCACAGTAAGCTGTGGGTGGGAAGGAAGGGTACCAACGAGGACAGCGACCAACCATCTGGTTTGGATACTGGTTGCCCACCAGAGCAGGATATGACCCTGGATGCCAAGGAGTGTACTAGGAGGGAAGGCACAGATCAAACACATTAAACGTTATCATGGCAGCCTTGTCTGCTAGAATTCTGTATGAAATGTGTCAGTTAACAGATTTAATTCATGTATCCATAGTGTCAGTGGACAGACCAGCCTATATAGGGTATTTTCACAGTACTGCATGGCATATTAGTCAGCACAGAACTCCGGACCAAATCATGTGATTACTAGAAAATCCGGCAGCTCCGGGAATTGAACCCAGGACCTTAAAAAGATTTTTAATAATATCACATGACATAACCAAAGTGCACATGCTAACCACTATACTATACTGACATTATATATTTATGTAATCATCTCCCTATATGGCCTCCCTCTCTTATATTTCTAATATCCCAATTGGGCCCTCCCTTTGGTGCGCTTTTTTTCCTTATTGGGCTGCACAAATCAGCCCATCAAATGCGCTCAAAAGCGGCTGTGCCCTGCCATTGATGGCATCAATATCAGGCCATTTTCGGTCAAAATTCGCATTTTGGCTCATTTGGGGCTTCCTCAGGCTACTGGGTGGGTCAGGGGATGGTACTAGTATATGTCTAAACATAAATAGCATAAAAGTGAACCCTCTGGTGAGGTATGGGGGCCCTGGGGAGGGGGTAAAAACAGTAAAATAATAAAAAATAGCGGAAAATCGCATAAAAATCGTGTTTCGGGGGTGCTACGTGCATCGGATCGCTTCGAAAACTTGACCAGTGAATTCCCTGGCCTTGAATACCCCTAAACGACTCCTCTACAGTACATGTGGCGCATTTTATGGCTAGGGATAATCGGGAAAATTGGCTTTTTATGGTGCTGCGTGCATTGGATCTCTTTGGGAATGTTACCAATCGATTTCTACACCATGAAGACCCTAGAATACGTCTTCATATGCTATATATGACCACCGGAATGTGATGAAAAATGGGGGATTGGGGGTTACATACAGTATATTTTGTTTTCTAGTCATTGCGCTGGTCTGAGGACATCACCAGTCGATTCCTTGACCTTGAAAACCCCCAAACGACTCTTGGTTTCATTTATGGGGCCTCAGCATCGATGATAATAATGATATTACAGTTTATGAGGGGCACATATGAATACTCCCATTTCTAGGCCTTGGAAAATTTCGGAGTTTTTACCAGTGGATTCCCTGACCTTAAAAACCCCCAGAACACCCCAGGAGCACATTAAAAACATTCGGAATTCATGGTTAAAATGAGTGATAGTGAAAATCTCCGAAATACCATATACCTCGTGTTTGTGGATGTTTGGGGAAACACTTTTTGGACCCAATTCACGATATACATTGTATAATAGTGGTTACAAAAGACCAGGAGGATCCGACATGTATTGGCAGAGATATAAGCAGATCTTTCTCAAAATGTGGAGGAGCACCCCCCAGATTTCGATGTTCTGGTCATCCTATGGCCTGGGGACTATCAGATTCGGATTCCTGGACCCAAAAAACAGTAGGATCACCAATCATCCATGGGGTTCATGTGTCAAAACTCCGAAGTAATGAGTGTGCTTTCACTTTTGCACAAAGATATACTGGTGTGCATGGATAATGCACTAGTAAAAATGACCCCCAGGGATGATAGATGAGTCTAATGTTTTTTGGGTCCAGGAATCCGAATCTGATAGTCCCCAGGCCATAGGATGACCAGAACATCGAAATCTGGGGGGTGCTCCTCCACATTTTGAGAAAGATCTGCTTATATCTCTGCCAATACATGTCGGATCCTCCTGGTCTTTTGTAACCACTATTATACAATGTATATCGTGAATTGGGTCCAAAAAGTGTTTCCCCAAACATCCACAAACACGAGGTATATGGTATTTCGGAGATTTTCACTATCACTCATTTTAACCATGAATTCCGAATGTTTTTAATGTGCTCCTGGGGTGTTCTGGGGGTTTTTAAGGTCAGGGAATCCACTGGTAAAAACTCCGAAATTTTCCAAGGCCTAGAAATGGGAGTATTCATATGTGCCCCTCATAAACTGTAATATCATTATTATCATCGATGCTGAGGCCCCATAAATGAAACCAAGAGTCGTTTGGGGGTTTTCAAGGTCAAGGAATCGACTGGTGATGTCCTCAGACCAGCGCAATGACTAGAAAACAAAATATACTGTATGTAACCCCCAATCCCCCATTTTTCATCACATTCCGGTGGTCATATATAGCATATGAAGACGTATTCTAGGGTCTTCATGGTGTAGAAATCGATTGGTAACATTCCCAAAGAGATCCAATGCACGCAGCACCATAAAAAGCCAATTTTCCCGATTATCCCTAGCCATAAAATGCGCCACATGTACTGTAGAGGAGTCGTTTAGGGGTATTCAAGGCCAGGGAATTCACTGGTCAAGTTTTCGAAGCGATCCGATGCACGTAGCACCCCCGAAACACGATTTTTATGCGATTTTCCGCTATTTTTTATTATTTTACTGTTTTTACCCCCTCCCCAGGGCCCCCATACCTCACCAGAGGGTTCACTTTTATGCTATTTATGTTTAGACATATACTAGTACCATCCCCTGACCCACCCAGTAGCCTGAGGAAGCCCCAAATGAGCCAAAATGCGAATTTTGACCGAAAATGGCCTGATATTGATGCCATCAATGGCAGGGCACAGCCGCTTTTGAGCGCATTTGATGGGCTGATTTGTGCAGCCCAATAAGGAAAAAAAGCGCACCAAAGGGAGGGCCCAATTGGGATATTAGAAATATAAGAGAGGGAGGCCATATAGGGAGATGATTACATAAATATATAATGTCAGTATAGTATAGTGGTTAGCATGTGCACTTTGGTTATGTCATGTGATATTATTAAAAATCTTTTTAAGGTCCTGGGTTCAATTCCCGGAGCTGCCGGATTTTCTAGTAATCACATGATTTGGTCCGGAGTTCTGTGCTGACTAATATGCCATGCAGTACTGTGAAAATACCCTATATAGGCTGGTCTGTCCACTGACACTATGGATACATGAATTAAATCTATTAACTGACATTAATTCATGTATCAAGGTAGCAGCCATAGGTGATCGTGGATCTGGCTGACGATGCCGATTGTGGTGGAGGACGGCATGGACAAGAACGATGAGATACTTCGTTCCGAGTGATGTCGCAGTCGTGCAAGAGCGAAACGAAGTGAAGAGGAGGTATTGATGCTCCGGGAGGAGATGTGACACACCCTGAAGTTTCTCGATTGGAAGATTGCATCGTGGCGGGATCATGACGGCCAGCGCAACACAGGAGACACGGCTTTGGGCGAAGCGTTAAAAGCATATACTCTCCAGCAGGCTAACATACAGGAGGCACTGCAGGAAAGGTTCCGCCGCCTCTGGGAAACCCCTCTGGAGGATATTATGTTGGAAGAGGAACCTACTGGCGCTGAGCAAGAATTCGATCTGGAAAACGACGATGGAAGCGATGGAGAAGACACGCTTGATGCAGCGTTGACAGACCACGAAGAAACCGATGATGAGTTGTAGCGGCTACTTCATTATGTGATAACAAGTACGTCCATTACTACAGGCATGCATACAAGGTTTCTATAATGTAAATTAATGTTTGCTGCCCGAAATTCTTCCCCCTATTGTTTGAACTATGTGACGCAAAATTAGAGTGAAATGCATGCATCGCCCATTTTGGGATGAAGCAGGTGATGCCGCTCATAGCCGGCAGCATGGAAAACTCTTGCTGAAACCCCTTTTAGTCATTACAAAAACAACGGAAGTGAAAAAATGCATTTTGAGGGATTTGCTGAAAAGGGAAAAATGCGCCCACAGTGAGCGCAAGGGCGGGAGCAGAAGCAGGATATAGTGAGGGGGAGGTGGCTGTGTGGCTGGCAGTGGCGGAAACCCCTTTCAATCATCAAAAAAAAAGGAACCAAAAATAACATATTTTGAGGGATCTACTGAAAATGGAAAAATGCGCCCACAGTGAGCGCAAGGGTGGGAGCGGAAGCGGGATATAGTGAGCAGAAGGTGGCTGTGTGACAGCGAGCGGGGGGGAGGCACGCGGCGGCTAGCAGCGGCCGTGACAGTGCCCATTAGCTTATTTGAGGTCAACTGTCAATTGACACTCTGGATATATCAGACAATGTGTCAATTGACAGGAATTCATATATCAGGGCAGCTGCCACAGGTGCTCGTCCATCGTGATTCGGTTGTGGGCAGCAAGGTTGTAGCGTACCTCGACGTCGTCCCGTCGTATGTCCCAGGTGAGGGATTGCTCTGGTCCGAGGATCTGTCTGTCGACTTCTGCGAGTCTTGGCCACTCGTAGTCGTCGCCATCTGCGTTGAGGGGGTCATCAGGTCTGCGTGGTGGGGGGAGGTGGAGAACGCTATCATCCCTGTCATCGTCTGGGAGGGGGAGTTCAAGGGCGTCGAGGTCGTTCTTGTCGTCGGTGGTGATGGTGATGAGTCGTTCCTCATTTCTTCTTCTTGCAACGGCTCCGAAAAAGCCGCCGTCGCTCTCATCGGAGGACTCGTCTGCAGGAAACTGGCCAGTGGGAGGTCGAATGAAGATGCGCTGGGCAGCTGCACCGGGTGCTGCCATGAGGGGGCGAGGTCGTACAGGTAGGAGGGCCCACTTCGGGGGTGGTAAGTCGTTTGGATCGTACTCGGGGGGGGGGAAGTTGTTGTAGCGAGCCCGTAGGTCCCTGTCGTTTGCTTCCTCGGGGGTGGGGGAGGAAGGGGGTGAAGGGGTGTGTCTAGTGTTACTTGGCCCCGGGGTTGCGTTTCTTTGCGGTGGCTGGGTCCCGGGCCTCGGAGGAAACTCGTCGGAGGAGGTTGGTGGGTAGGGAGCGCGGCCTTGGAGGCGTTGCTCCTCCAATATCGGTCTATCCATCGTTGATTCTGAGTTGGCGTAGGGGAGGACGTAGTGGAGTGGGAAGGGGGCTGGGGATTGCCTTCTTCGAGGTCATAGGAGGATGCCATGTCGGTAGAGGTATCCGAGGATTTGTTCTCTCCAGGTTAATACGACGAGGATGGTGAAGAGGGAGGTTAGGCACGTGCCTACGATAGCGGTGACGATGTCGACTAGTTGCTGTTGAGTGAGGTCGGGGGTCATGAGTCTTTCTTCTCGTGGCTGGCGGTAGAGAGAAAGAGAGGAAGTCTCGAACTAATTGTTAGGCCTTGCCTAACATGTGATCTTATAAAGATATAGCGTAAGCTGTACTGCCTTCGTATTAGGGCGATCATGCGTTATATGGCGAATCTTATAGATGCGGTGTGCTGAGTAGGCGAAGGTATGGATAAACTTTAGTTCGAGACTGGGGATAATACAGCGAGAACTACGCTACTTATATACTAAAGGCCGAACACTATATATAGATGTGGATGCATGTTGATCGTTCGGTTACTATGCGATAGACAATGAAAACAACGAGCTAGGCGAGCGACCGTCGTGAGCCGTAGCACAATTCCTGAAGTGGTCCGTTAGAGTCGTGGAGACCGGTCCGATCGGGCCGGTTACTCCGTGATAGGATGCGATAAGATTGGGATAAGATAAGAAAAATGGAAAAATCGTAACATATTTTCGGTACAGATTTCTTGGCTAGGCCCAAAATATCGCACATAAACATGCAATAGTCGGTCTAGAAATTGCTATTGGACGACTAGTGAGCCACGGAGCTCAGCTAACAGTTTAATCTCACGTTCTTGACCCAGCAACGTGCCACTAGCGCCAGAGATGAATGACTAGCCACACCCTTGTGCTCGCAACTGTAGTTGGCCATGATCGAAAGCACAGCCAGGCTATACTAGTACCGATCGTAATAGATCTGATTGCACTAGTCAGATCTGGGCATAACGTTAATCCGTTGCTAATTCATTTCTAAGTCCTGCTTCGAGATTGCTGCGTGACTAGTTAACCTGACTTAGGCCTTTCTGCCCTGATCAGTCTGCTAGTGACTGAACTTCACGAGATCTGTGTTACAATTTTTCCATTTTCCTTATCTTATCTCAATCTTATTGCATCTTATCTCAGATCAACCGGCCCGGATGGACCGGTCTCCACGACTATAACGGACGACTTCAGGTATTGCGCTACGGCTCGCGACGGTCGCTCACCTAGCCCGTTGTTTTCATTGTTTCACGCATAGTAACTGAACGCTCGACACGTATCCACATCTATATATAGCATTCGGCCATTAGTATATAAGTAGCATAGTTCTCGCTGTATATTCCTCAGTCTCGAACTAAAGTTTATCTCTACCTTCGCCTACGCAACACACCGCATCTAAGAGATTCGCCGTAGCCCTACGATCGCCCTAATATGAAGGCAGTTTGGCTTACGCAATATCTTTATAAGATCACATGTTAGGCAAGGCCTAACAATTAGTTCGAGACTTCCTCTCTTTCTCTCTACCGCCAGCCGCGAGAAGAAAGACCTATGACCCCCGACCGAATGAACAGCCAGACTATCGCCCTAAGCACCACCCTCGCCGGCGCATTGATGAGCCTAGACTTCTGTGGCAACGGCAACACCAACTCAGGAACGAGATTGGGCAATTAACGTGGTAACACGGCAATCAAGGCGATCGTGTGTGCGAGTGAGTTCGAGGCACCTCCATGCAGTCAATCAATTCCTCTATACGCAAGTATACACTGCGACTTTTCAGTCAGCGAAGTAGTACTGCTTGGTAGTTGAGTACTAGAAGCTTTGGCTGTAAGCTGGTAGAGATCTCTCGAAACGAGAGGGGACAGAAATGGGTATGACGTGAATACCATGAATCCGTAAGCGAAAACGTGAGAAGAGACTAGAAAATGTCTCTAGACGGCAATCCTAGCAAAGTGAGGGAAGAGAACGGAAATAAACGTGTGAAACTGTGTCTGAGAGCAGGGAATCAATGAGAAAACGTGTAACGGTGGCTGGGTGTGTCGAGAGAAAATGTGAAACGAAGTACTGAGGGCGCGGCATCGAGAATAAACATGGAAATACAGAAACTGGGCGATGATACTGAGAGCGAGAACGGAAATATACTGGCGATGGTGGGGTACTGGTCCTAAACAATATGGAAATACTGATGTCAATGTCGAAAACTGGTCTTGTGCTGAAGCGATCCTATCCTATGTCAAAACTAACCTTCAAGTCCACTCGGGGGACTGTCCTATATGAAAACTATGCTGAAACTGGTCCTATACTGGTGCGAAAACGATCCTAAGTCTGCTCTGAGACTACCCAAGTGGGCGACAATACGATGGTGAAAGTGAAGACGATAAAACGATCCTATGCTGGTGAAGTTGAAACGATAACGGCCGATAAAAGATAAACGTGGTCAAGGTATGGCGCGGCAATCACGTATTGGCACAATATGAGCATGCACCAATAGTGTTAAGAGCGAAGAGCGAGTGTCAAGCGACTCTTCACAGTCAAAAACCGTGGAATAACTCTGGTGAGCTTAAGAACTGACGTGCACTCGAGAATATGCTGGGATAAACGGTATATTGCCGTAGAACGGTAATAAACGTAGCAGAATTATCGATAGACGTGGTGGGTGGTGTAGACTCGATGATAGAGGGTACGCTCCGTTATGCTGACTGTAAGCTAAAGCTAAACGACGTTTTCTAGCTAGTTTTTATACTACAAGTGCGAAATTATAAATAGAGTAAGTCTGCATGACTTAGTCAGGCTGTAAGGCCGTGGCTTAGTAGATTTCGTAGCAAACATATGGTTTCTTGACTTCGAAAGTAACAGCAACTCGTTGACGTTGCCGTGTATGGACGAAAACCGTATGGTTTTATGGAGCAATGAACGGATCGTTGCGTGCTGGTTAGCTGTGGACTGGTGCGGTATGGCTTTTGTACTGAGGTGCATGCTTGGGTCTATGTCGATTTGAAGTCTTGGCGAAGTAACAGCCTTAGAAAAATGCAGTCTGTAGTGGCCGTGTGCTCAAAATATCGTGGATGGATGAGTGGCTGTGGCAATCACGTCATTTCATTAAGTGATTGATTGACGCGTCACTGTGCTGATGGGAAGCGATGCGGCAATTCCGTTTTGAGATGATTTACGATCGAAGGTGCCTTGCCGTGATGGAATGCAGCAATTGTGATGCATAACGAGATGGGATGGATATCAAAGTGCGTGAGGAGTGGTTGCCATAGCATGAAAGTAGTATGAGCTTGTGTGCAATCTTTGGTTTACTGAAAGTCCGTTGGGTGGACAGGGGTGGCAATTAGTGTATAAAATCCGCGAATTCTGAGCGTACAGAGCCTGGAGGCTCATCAGCATGCCTCATTTTCTTTCTCGGATTCTTCATCACTCTCACCTGGAGAGACAGAATCCTTCCGTTCCTATACGACCATGGCATCCTCATCCCCCCCCACTGACGACTCCGACCCCAACTGCCAGCCCCCTTCCCCGCCCACTACATTCTCTCTTACGCCAGCACCGAGCAACTCTTACACGAGCCGGTCACGGCGCCACCAACTGGGGTATAGCAACGCCCCACCTTCCATGCCAATTCCTCAGATGAATTTCCTCTGAGGGCCCCTCCTCCCCAGTGCAATGCAACCCCAGGTCCCAGCGGCACCAGGCAGACCCCTACGCCCCCTCCCAGCTCCCCCGAACTGGAGGTGAATGACAGGGACCTACGGGCTAGGTATGAACAGTTTCCCCCCCCACCTATGACCCCGCTGACCTACCACCCCCAGAACGGGCCCTATTACCCATCCAACCCCGCTCTATCATGGGCTTCCCCACTCTTCCCCCCGGGCGGATATTCATACGACCTGCCAGCAGGAATGATCCCTGGCCAGAGGACTACAGCTCCGATGACGATGTGCCCTGGAACCGTCCCGCTCCCCCCACCGACCAACTTCCCCCCCCCCCGCCCGATTCATCCTCATCAGCAGTGATGACGAGGACCTCAACACCCTCGAACCCTCTCATTCGGAACCAGACCTCCCCGAATCGATCTCCAGCGCCTCAAGGACCCCGTCACCCCCTCCCCGACCGCTCGCCTTCACATACCACGGCAAGTACGACCCACTCAACATTGATGGGCCAGACTTCGAGTGGAACGAACTTTCTGCCGTCGACATCCTCATCCTCAGACCCCACCGAACCGCTGCATGGGAACTCCGACGACAAGACGTTGAGGAGAGATACCAACTTAGCAGAGAGGGGCGAACACCAATGGGCTGGTACCTCGCCGTCGAACGAGGTGACCCAATCCCAGCCCTGGGAAGAGATGTGACCATCGCTGCACGCATCTTTCACAACAGGAACCGCGACGACTACGGCCCCGCCCCCGGGTACGTACTACAGGGAAGAAGACCAATATGAGAACCAAGAGCCCAGCTCCGGCTGGAGCTCGCCATACTTGAGCTGGCCACTCGACAACGAGAGGAGGATGCTGCCGGACTCTAACCAGTTCGACACCTTCAACGAAGACGAAGAGACGTTCGGTGGTTACACTACTGAAGTCTACGGGGACTACCAAGGTTCCACCTTGGCCCCCTCCTACCCATTCCCCTTCCCCGACGCCCCCCCACGAACGATACAACAACATGGCCAATACCACGGCCCCAAAACCAGCCGCCTCTATGCAGGCGCCAACGAAGGAGCGGAGGGCTCCAACACCAATCCACCAACCGACCCCCCCCAACCAAGCAACGAGGAGCGCCTGTTACAGGCTAGAGAACTCCTCGCGATCAAAGATCGATGACTCGCTGAGCTCCGACTAGAGCTCGCAGAACAACAGGCAGAACGGGATGCGCACGCCGACCTCCACCATCTCGGAGGAAAGGGGAAACAACCTGACAACCCCCACGTCCCAAACTGGTGACGGCCAATGCATGAATGAACCGACCGCTGGTCAGTTCCACGCCCACCGCCCAAATGGAAGGCCCCTGACCCGTTCCCCGCCCCAGTAGGCGAAGCACCTGATGAAGCACCATGGCTAGGGGTGAAACCCCTCATGGTCAAACCCCCCCTCTCCTTCAAAGGGAAATACGACGACGTCGAAAGGTTCGTAGGCGACTGCTTCACCTACTTCGAAGTCTTCTCGTCCTACTTCCAAGTACCCTCTGCCCGCATCGTCTTTGCCATCTCGCACCTCGAAGGCACCACCAAAGACTGGTGGATACACGCGTGACAGGACTTCTGGTGCAACGTCAAAGACGACCCAGAAAGTGCTCACTTCTGATTCCCTTCCTGGGCAGAGTTCACCACGATGCTCTCCCAGCAGTTCCACGACCCAGCCAGCAAGGAAATCCACGAGAAGCGGATGTTCGACCTATGGATGGGAAAGGGCCCTGCCCTCTCCTACTTCCAAGAGTTGGAGATGGAGGCAAAGAAGGCGAACAGACGAGGCGACGACCAAGCACGAGGGCTGATGGTGAAAGCGGTGCGACTCGGAGTCCCCAACTCCTACACCAACGCCATCGCCAGCTTGGAACAACATATCCCCATCACGTACAACGACTGGAAGCGACGTGTCTGCGTCATGTACGAAGAGTGACAGAAGAAATGGGTGTTCGACCAAACCATCAGGCACTGAGGCCCCAACCCCCAGAAGACGTTCAGCACCCCCACCGCTACTACCGCCACCAGTCATTCCCACAAGACAGGTGGTGCGACAAGTTCGTCGTCAGCCAAACCAACGAGCAGTATGCCAAACACTGGAGGCCGCGACGCGGGGGAAAGATGGTTAGCTCGACCAGGTACGACATACAGAGGACAGGGCGCACCCATGGACATTGGACAAATGCGTGCCAAAGGACTGTGCTTCCGATGTCACAAGCAGGGGCACCTAAGCAAGGACTGCCCAGAGAAGAAAGACTTCCAAGATATCCGGTCAGTACAAGTTACTAACGAACCGGTGATGGAGTCAAAGATTGAAGAGGTGAAGGAGGAGGGAAAAGCAGCGGCGGTCTAGGGTTCGATTCCCCTATGATCGCCAAGGACTTACATACTGGTGCGCGCTTGTCTTCTGCTGGACGGTCTCATTCTTCTTTTGTAGGTACTCCATTCAATCCTATCAGTATTACAATGCATTCGGATATACCCCGCACAATTTTACTTGCTCTTAACGTCTCCCGCATGACTAGCACCCCAGTCTTAGAATCACAAAACCGATACGCAGCACTCAGCATCAAAGAGTGCACCAACAACGACATTGACGTCCCTCTCAAAGGATGCACCAATGCATCGCCTGCCAGGGCAGAAGCAAAGGCGGTCAAACCCACTGGGCACGAGGCAGAGAGCCTCTCGATGCTTCGCAACAGGGGAGCAAACTGCTATGCAAGTAGCCTATGCAGGGAAACCCAACCGGCAAAAGCATCTGGCGATAAGTCACCCACCATCGTGACACCCATCGACACTGCGAGCCAGCCCCGCAGGATGGATGGGACATGGGAACCAGGCTCAGGCTCACCCTGTGAAGCTTCATTACGACATGAACAGGCGGCTCCGACCTGAGGGTCACCCATCGCAATGGTAGACGTTGAGTCTCTACCAGATGGTGCGCTGGAGAAAACCGCAAGGAATCCAACGACAACTCCGACGAGTGCGAGGGCTGTGACTCGCCCCGGGATGGGAATAAATAGGCAGCCATCGACAGACTCGGAGGGAATGGGGCAGACTGGTAATTCCACGTTCGCGGTTCAAGCCCCCCCGATCATGCCTCCTAGAGGTGGACCTCTGATGAAAGGTGAAGACGACCCCGGCATCCCACCCCTGAATGAACAGGGAAGATCCTCAGAAGGGATCCCGCCCAGGAGGGCACTTGCCACAGGACAGGAAGCTGCTAGTGCCCAGGCAGTACAAAGGGGGCATTCAGTAACCATGGTCGAAGTACCTGACCAAGACAACGACACGGTGTTCCAAATCTGGCTCGCCAAAGAACGAACTTCGGCAATAGCCAAGAAGGGCAACGAGCCAAGCTCAGTCCCACTGATGAAACCAGACCCATCGAGATGGTTCAAACCTTTCGAAGTCGATTGGACGCTCCGTGCCGTCTGCGAAGCATGAAACAACAATGCTGCACGAGCCGCGCTCTTTGTCTGGATGCACCAAGACCGCGTCCCCGAACTTACCGAAGACCTGCTCACGGAACTCCACCAAGGAGGAGAGCGAGCCCGGGAGCAGCTTTACGAGCTCCGCAAACCGCCTCGCTACCTTCGTCGCAGGCAGAGCAACGACAGGGATTTCTCACTCAACGTCCAACTGAGCCCCTGCGCCAGAAGACAGACTCTAGCCACCAAGGCGCTCATTGACAGTGGCTGCACCAGCAGCTCCATCAACCGAGCATTTGTAGCGGAACACCAACTCGATACCCGAAGAACAGCCATCCCCATTGCAGTCTACAACGCTGACGGTACCTGCAATCAGGTGGGCGACATCACCGAATTCATGGAATTCTGAATGACCATCGGAAACCACAGCGAATGCATCAACTTCATGGTCACCGATCTCGGCTCCAAGGATCTCTACCTTGGACACGACTGGCTGAAGCGTCACAACCCGGTTATCAACTGGGAAACTGGCACGATCATCTTCGGACGCTGCCAATGCGTCAAAAACCCTTTCCTGCTCCCCAACGCCGATCCCGACGATCGCTGGGACGAAGAACTCGAGGACAGAGACACTATTCTCGCCGTCAACATGGAAGAAGAACTCGTCATCCGCGCCATACATCACGCCAATGACCTCGCGGCCACTGCCAATGCGGAAAAACCCAAGAAGACTTTCGAAGAGATGGTACCACCCGACTACCAATCCTTCCACGACCTGTTCTCAAAAGAGAACTTTGACGAACTCCCCGAACGAAAACCCTGAGACCAGGTCCTCGAGCTAGTCCCTAATGCCAAATCAACGCTTGACTGCAAGGTCTATCCATTAAATCGAGACGAACAGGAACAACTCGACAAGTTCCTCGATGAAAACCTAGAGTCAGGATGCATCACAGAGTCCAAATCCCCATTCGCATCCCCCTTCTTCTTCGTCAAGAAAAAGGATGGTTCTTTACGCCCCATACAAGACTATCGAAAGTTGAACGAGATGACAATCAAGAACCGATACCTGCTCCCCCTCATTTCCGAACTCATCGACAAACTCCAGGGGGCCAAGTACTTCACCAAGCTCCACATTCATTGGGGATACAACAATGTCCAAATCAAGGAAGAGGATGAACACAAAGCCGCCTTCCGCACGAATCGGGGACTATTCGAACCGACCGTCATGTTCTTCGGGCTCACCAATTCGCCTGCCACCTTCCAATGGATGATGAACGACATCTTCAAGGATCTCATCTCCGAAGGAAAGGTCACTATCTATCTCGACGACATCCTCATATTCACAAAGACTCTCGATGAACATAGAAGTATCGTACGTAGGGTACTTCAACGCTTACGAGAGAACAAGTTGTTCCTCAAAGCGGAGAAATGCGAGTTCGAAGTACTCGAGACTGAGTACCTCGGGGTCATCATCAGTGAAGAACAGGTATGCATGGATCCCGTCAAACTCGCGGGGATTGCAGAATGGCTGACCCCCACCAAGAAGAAGGAGCTCCAGTCGTTCCTAGGGTTCACCAACTTCTATCGGAAGTTCATCAAGAACTATTTGAAGGTGGTGCGTGCCCTGACCCAGCTCACGGGCAACACAGAATGGACATGGGGCGCTGCTCAGAACCAGGCGTTCCAGCAGTTAAAGAAGCAGATGGCAGAAGACGTAATTCTCACCATCCCGAACAAAACAGGACGCTTCCGGGTGGAGGCAGATGCAAGCAATGGCGCCGTTGATGAGCCTAGACTTCCGTGGCAACGGCAACACCAACTCAGGAACGAGATTGGGTAATTAACGTGATAACACGGCAATCAAGGCGATCGTGTGTGCGAGTGGGTTCGGGGCACCTCTGTGCAGTCAATCAATTCCTCTATACGCAAGTATACACTGCGACTTTTCAGTCAGCGAAGTAGTACTGCTTGGTAGTTGAGTACTAGAAGCTTTGGCTGTAAGCTGGTAGAGATCTCTCGAAATGAGAGGGGACGGAAATGGGTATGACGTGAATACCACGAATCCGTAAGCGAGAACGTGAGAAGAGACTAGAAAACGTCTCTAGACGGCAATCCTAGCAAAGCAAGCGAAGGAAACTGAAATAAACATGTGAAACTGAGTCTGAGAGTGGGGAATCGGTGCGAAAACGTGTAACGGCGGCTGGATGTGTCGAGAGAAGACGTGAAACGAAGTACTGAGGGCGCTGTGTCGAGAATAAACGTGGAAATGCGGATACTGGGTGATGATACTGAGAGCGAGAACGGAAATATACTGGCGATGGTGGGGTACTGGTCCTAAACGATACGGAGATACTGATGTCGATGTCGAAAACTGGTCTTGTGCTGAAGCGATCCTATCCTATGTCAAAACTAACCTTCAAGTCCACTCGGGGGACTGTCCTATACGAAAACTATGCTGAAACTGGTCCTATACTGGTGCGAAAACGATCCTAAGTCTGCTCTGAGACTACCCAAGTGGGCGACGATACGATGGTGAAAGTGAAGACGATAAAACGATCCTATGCTGGTGAAGTTGAAACGATAACGGCCGATAAAAGATAAACGTGGTCAAGGTATGGCGCGGCAATCACGTATTGGCACAATATGAGCGTGTACTAATAGTGTTAAGAGCGAAGAACGAGTGTCAAACAACTCTTCACAGTTTAAAAACCGTGGAATAACTCTGGTGAGCTTAAGAACTGACGTGCACTCGAGAATATGCTGGGGTAAACGGTGTATTGCCGTAGAACGGTAATAAACGTAGCAGAATTATCGATAGACGTGGTGGGTGGTGTAGACTCGATGATAGAGGGTACGCTCCGTTATGCTGACTGTAAGCTAAAGCTAAACGACGTTTTCTAGCTAGTTTTTATACTACAAGTACGAAATTATAAATAGAGTAAACATGCGCGACTTAGTCAGGCTGTAAGGCCGTGGCTTAGTAGATTTCGTAGCAAACATATGGTTTCTTGACTTCGAAAGTAACAGCAACTCGTCGACGTTGCCGCGTATGGACGAAAACCGTATGGTTTTATGGAGCAATGAACGGATCGTTGCGTGCTGTTTAGCTGTGGACTGGTGCGGTATGGCTTTTGTACTGAGGTGCATGCTTGGGTCTATGTCGATTTGAAGTCTTGGCGAAGTAACAGCCTTAGTAAAACGCGGCCTGTAGTTGCCGTGTGCTCGAAATATCATGGATGGATGAGTGGCCGCGGCAATCACATCATTTCATTAAGTGATTGATTGGCGCGTCACTGTGCCGATGGGAAGCGATGCGGCAATTCCGTTTTGAGATGATTTACGATCGAAGGTGCCTTGCCGTGATGGAATGCGGCAATTGTGATGCATAACGAGATGGGATGGATAATAAAGCGCGTGAGGAGTGGTTGCCGTAGCATGAAAGTAGTATGAGCTTGTGTGCAATCTTTGGTTTACTGAGAGTCCGTTGGGTGGACAGGAGCGGCAATTAGTGCATAAAATCCGCGAATTCTGAGCGTACAGAGCCTGGAGGCTCATCACCATAGGTGCCATACTTAGCCAAGAACAAGGAGGAGTATGGAGGCCAGTAGCATTCATGAGCAAGGCGCTTACCGCTACGGAACGCAACTATGAAATCTATGACAAGGAGTTACTCGCCATCATGCTCGCCCTCTCCGACTGGCGCCACTACCTTATGGGCACACTAGAAGATGTAGAAATCTGGATGGATCATCAGAACCTCCAGTATTTCCGAAAGCCCCAGAAGCTCAACCGCCGACAAGCTCAATGGGTCACCGAACTCGTGGAATACCACTTCGTACTCAAGCACAAGCCCGGAGCCACCAACGTCAAAGCCGACCTCCTTAGCCGATGAAGCGATCACGATCAAGGGGAAGATGACAACGGAGACATCACGGTCCTCTCCCCCGAACACTTCCGGGCCATGATCATGCCCACAACGACCGAGACGTTGGAACGAGTAAAGACCGCTACTCGACAGAAGGAGCTTTGGGATAAAGGCATCGCCGCATCCCTAGAGCACGAGCGAGGTATCATTGAGAAGGATGGCGTCTTGTACTATGACAATCGAGTCTATGTACCATGCCACACTGCACTTAGAGGCAAGATCATCGCACAGAGTCACGACCACATCACGGCAGGACATCCCGGTGTCGCCAAGATGCGGGAACTTGTCCTACGCGAATACTGGTGGCCAAAGATGAAAAAGGATGTAGAAGCATACATCGCAGGTTGCGAAATGTGCCAACGCACCAAGTCTAGCAACCAAGCCAAGGCAGCACCACTTCACCCCAACGCGATCCCCACCGAGCCCTGGACCCACATCACCATCGACATGATCACTGGGCTACCTGACTCCAATGGCTATGACGCCTTATTAGTGGTCGTCGACTGATTCTCCAAAGCCATCATCCCCGTTCCTTGCAACAAAGACCTCTCCGCTGAAGGGTGGGCCCGAATCCTTAGGGATCACGTATACGCATGACACGGCATGCTCCAGACAGTCATCTCCGACCGAGGCCCGCAATTTGTCTCGAAATTCATAACAGAATTGTACCGGATGCTCGACATCAAGCAAAACGCATCTACTGCCTTTCACTCTCAGACCGACGGACAAACGGAGCGTGTTAATCAAGAAATCGAGAAGTACCTACAAATCTTTGTTAACTTTCGACAAGACGATTGGGCCGACTGGCTACCCCTAGCAGAGTTCGCCCATAACAATCGCGTTCACTCCAGCCTTGTCTGCTAGAATTCTACATGAAATGTGTCAGTTGACACATAGTGAAAACACAATATGAGTGTCAGTTGAAAATATTCAATTTCCCAGGATTATATGGTATATTAGTCAGCAGCCCAACTCATGACATCATCAGAAAATCCGGCTGATCTGGGAATTAAACCCAAGATCTTAAAAAGATTTCCATTAATATCACATAACTTTTTCAAGCAGACATGCTAACCACTATACTATACAGACATTATATATTTATATATCCATGTCTCTATATGACCTTCCTCCCTTATATTTATAATATCCCAATTGGGCCCTCTCTTTGGTGCGCTTTGGTGCGCCTTTTTTTTCCTTATTGGGCTGCTCAAATCAGCCCATCAAATGCGCTCAAAAGCGGCTGTGCCTTGCCATTGATGGCATCAATATCAGGCTATTTTTGGTCAAAATTGGCATTTTGGCTCATTTGGGGCTTCCTTAGGCTACTGGGTGGGTCAGAGGATGGTACTAGTATATGCCTAAACATAAATAGCATAAAATCGAACCCTCTGGTGAGGTATGGGGGCCCTGGGGAGTGAGTAAAAAGGGTAAAATAGCGGAAAATCGCATAAAATTCGCGTTTTGGGGGTCCTACGTGTATCAGATCGCTTCGAAAACTTGACCAATGAATTTCCTGGCCTTGAATACCCCTAAACGACTCCTCTACAGTACATGTGGCACACTTTATGGCTAGGGATAATCGAGAAAATTGGCTTTTTATGGTGCTGCGTGCATTGGATCGCTTCAGGAATATTACCAATCGATTTCTACACTATGAAAACCCTAGAATATATCCTCATATGCTATATATGATCACCGGAATGTGATGAAAAATGGGGGATTGAGGGGTACATACAGTATATTTTGTTTTCTAGCCATTGCATCGGTCTGGGGACAACACTAGTCGATTCCTTGACCTTGAAAACCCCCAAATGATGCATGGTTTTATTTATGGGGTCTCAGGATCGATGGTAATAAAGATATGACAGTTTAGGAGGAGCACATATGAAAACTCACATTTCTGGATCTCGGAAAACTTCAGAGTTTTTACCAGTATGTTCCCTGACCTTAATAACCCCCAGAACACCTCAGGAGCACATTAAAATCCTTCGAAATTTATGGTTAAAAGAGGTGATAGTGAAAATCTCCGAAATACCATATACCTCATGTTCCTGGATGTTTGGGGAGACACTTTTTGTACCCAATTTACGATATACATTGTATGATAGTGGTTACAAAAGATCAGGATGATCATAAATGTATTGAAAGAGATATAAGTAGATCTTTCTGAAAATGTGGAGGAGCACCCCCCAGATTTTGATGTTCTGGTCATCCTATGGGCTGGGGACTATCAGATTCGGATTCCTTGACCCAAAAAACAGTAGACTCATCTATCATCCATGTGGGCATTTTTACTTGTGTACCAACTATGCAAATAGTATACCTTTATGCATATATGAGAGCACACTCATTACTTCGGAGTTTTGGTATATGAACCCCATGGATGATAGATGAGTCTACTGTTTTTTGGGTTAAGGAATCCGAATCTGATAGTCCCCAGCCCATAGGATGACCAGAACATCGAAATCTAGGGGGTGCTCCTCCACATTTTCAGAAAGATCTACTTATATCTCTTTCAATACATTTATGATCATCCTGATCTTTTGTAACCACTATCATACAATGTATATCGTAAATTGGGTACAAAAAGTGTCTCCCCAAACATCCAGGAACATGAGGTATATGGTATTTCGGAGATTTTCACTATCACCTCTTTTAACCATAAATTTCGAAGGATTTTAATGTGCTCCTGAGGTGTTCTGGGGGTTATTAAGGTCAGGGAACATACTGGTAAAAACTCTGAAGTTTTCCGAGATCCAGAAATGTGAGTTTTCATATGTGCTCCTCCTAAACTGTCATATCTTTATTACCATCGATCCTGAGACCCCATAAATAAAACCATGCATCATTTGGGGGTTTTCAAGGTCAAGGAATCGACTAGTGTTGTCCCCAGACCGATGCAATGGCTAGAAAACAAAATATACTGTATGTACCCCTCAATCCCCCATTTTTCATCACATTCCGGTGATCATATATAGCATATGAGGATATATTCTAGGGTTTTCATAGTGTAGAAATCGATTGGTAATATTCCTGAAGCGATCCAATGCACGCAGCACCATAAAAAGCCAATTTTCTCGATTATCCCTAGCCATAAAGTGTGCCACATGTACTGTAGAGGAGTCGTTTAGGGGTATTCAAGGCCAGGAAATTCATTGGTCAAGTTTTCGAAGCGATCTGATACACGTAGGACCCCCAAAACGCGAATTTTATGCGATTTTCCGCTATTTTACCCTTTTTACTCACTCCCCAGGGCCCCCATACCTCACCAGAGGGTTCGATTTTATGCTATTTATGTTTAGGCATATACTAGTACCATCCTCTGACCCACCCAGTAGCCTAAGGAAGCCCCAAATGAGCCAAAATGCCAATTTTGACCAAAAATAGCCTGATATTGATGCCATCAATGGCAAGGCACAGCCGCTTTTGAGCGCATTTGATGGGCTGATTTGAGCAGCCCAATAAGGAAAAAAAAGGCGCACCAAAGCGCACCAAAGAGAGGGCCCAATTGGGATATTATAAATATAAGGGAGGAAGGTCATATAGAGACATGGATATATAAATATATAATGTCTGTATAGTATAGTGGTTAGCATGTCTGCTTGAAAAAGTTATGTGATATTAATGGAAATCTTTTTAAGATCTTGGGTTTAATTCCCAGATCAGCCGGATTTTCTGATGATGTCATGAGTTGGGCTGCTGACTAATATACCATATAATCCTGGGAAATTGAATATTTTCAACTGACACTATTTGATGTCTTAAAAGTAGCAGCTATAGGTGTTCACTCGGCCACGGGCAAAAGTCCCTTCATGATTCTCTACGGGCATAACCCTCGTATCATGCCTGACTCACCGTGACCTGCCAATTCAAAGGTACCCACCGCCTCCGACTTCTCCCAAGAAATGGCAACGATCCACAAGGAGACCGAGACCGCACTTGAAGAAGCAGCCGGGAAAATGAAGGCGCAGTACAACAAGCATAAGCGTCCTTCAAGGAACTACCAAGCCGGAGATCGCGTATGGCTAGACGCCGCAAACCTCCACCTCCCCCGGCCAAAGAAAAAGCTCGATGACAAGCGTGTCGGTCCCTTCCTGATCTTGGAAAAAACCGGCGCGTCGGCATACAAGCTCAAACTTCCGTCACATTGGAAGATTCATCCGCGCTTTAACAAAAAGCTCCTCACTCCTTTCATCCCACCCGCCTTCCCTAACCAGGAACAACCGCCGCCCCCACCACCCGACCTCATCAAAGACGAGGAACAGTGGGAGCTCGAAGAAGTACTTGACTCGAAGACATGCAAAGTCCGCGCTAAACGAGGACAGCCTTCTACCACAGTCATTGACTATTTCATCAAGTGGAAGGGTTGGACTTGGGAGCATAACTCATGGGTGGCAGAAGTTGACATGGGGAACGCTCAAGAGGCAATCGCTGACTACGTCCAGAAGACCCAATCTAACGAGAGGGTTGCTGTAGTCAAAATCACAACACTTTCCAAATCTCCCCTCACCATGATCGTCAATCATCGCTTCGACCCTGATGGAGACGTCTCATACCTCGCACAGCGGGAAGATGGAACCCAGAAATGGCTCCTAAATCCCGACGTCACCAAGTTCGACAACTTCCTAGTTGAGTACTGGCAGAACTACTACAGTGCTCAACACAACTCTCAGGAAATGAATGCCTAGGCAGTCGGGATGCCTGCCTTAACAAGAGGGTAATGTTACGATTTTTCCATTTTCCTTATCTTATCTCAATCTTATTGCATCTTATCTCAGATCAACCGGCCCGGATGGACCGGTCTCCACGACTATAACGGACGACTTCAGGTATTGCGCTACGGCTCGCGACGGTCGCTCACCTAGCCCGTTGTTTTCATTGTTTCACGCATAGTAACTGAACGCTCGACACGTATCCACATCTATATATAGCATTCGGCCATTAGTATATAAGTAGCATAGTTCTCACTGTATATTCCTCAGTCTTGAACTAAAGTTTATCTCTACCTTCGCCTACACAACACACCGCATCTAAGAGATTCGCCGTAGCCCTACGATCGCCCTAATACGAAGGCAGTTTGGCTTACGCAATATCTTTATAAGATCACGTGTTAGGCAAGACCTAACAATCTGTGTATTCTGCTCCTTGTTTGGTGCGCTAGTCACGTTACTCGTCTACTAGTGGCCTTATATTAAGTAGTCCGGCTAGTATTCAAGTCACTAGTATGGCCGGTGATGAGCCTCCAGGCTCTGTACGCTCAGACTTCGTGGATTTTATGCACTAATTGCCGCCCCTGTCCACCCAACGGACTTTCAGTAAACCAAAGATTGCACACAAGCTCATACTACTTTCATGCTACGGCAACCACTCCTCACGCGCTTTGTTATCCATCCCATCTCGTTACGCATCACAATTGCCGCATTCCATCATGGCAAGGCACCTTCGATCGTAAATCATCTCAAAACGGAATTGCTGCATCGCTTCCCATCGGCACAGTGACGCGCCAATCAATCACTTAATGAAATGACGTGATTGCCGCGGCCACTCATCCATCCATGATATTTCGAGCACATGGCCACTACAGACCGCGTTTTACTAAGGCTGTTACTTCGCCAAGACTTGGAGAAGGCGTAGACCCAAGCGTACACCTCAGTACAAAAAAACATACCCCACCAGTCCGCAGCTAAACAGCACCCAACGATCCGTTCATCGCTCCAAGAAACCATACGGTTGTCGTCCATACACGGCAACGTCGACAAGTTGCTGTTACTTTTGAAGTCGAGAGACCATATGTTGGCCACGAAATCTACTAAGCCACGGCCTTACAGCCTGACTAAGTCGCGCATACTTACTCTATTTATAAATCCATACTTGTAGTATAAAAACTAGCTAGAAAACGTCGTTTAGCTTTAGCTTACCGTCAGCTTACCTCGAGCATAGATCAGCTTACCCCAACGCATCGAGTTTACACCACATCGAGACTATTCTACTACGTTTATTACCGTTCTACGGCAATATACCGTTTACCCCAGCATATCCTCGAGTGCACGTCAATTCTTAAGCTCACCAGAGTTATTCCACGGTTTTTGACTGTGAAGAGTCGTTTGACACTCACTCTTCACTCTTGACACTATTGGTGCACGCTCATATTGTGCCAATACGTGATTGCCGCGCCATACCTCGACCACGTTTACCTTTTATTGGCCGTTATCGTTTCAACTTCACCAGCATAGGATCGTTTTATCGTCTTCACTTTCACCATCGTATCGTCGCCCACTTGGGTAGTCTCAGAGCAGACTTAGGATCGTTTTCGCACCAGTATAGGACCAGTTTCAGCATAGTTTTCGTATAGGACAGTCCCCCGAGTGGACTTGAAGGTTAGTTTTGACATAGGATAGGATCGCTTCAGCACAAGACCAGTTTTCGACATCGACATCAGTATCTCCGTATCGTTTAGGACCAGTACCCCACCATCGCCAGTATATTTCCGTTCTCGCTCTCAGTATCATCACCCAGTATCCGCATTTCCACGTTTATTCTCGACACAGCGCCCTCAGTACTTCGTTTCACGTCTTCTCTCGACACATCCAGCCGCCGTTACACGTTTTCGCACCGATTCCCCACTCTCAGACTCAGTTTCACATGTTTATTTCAGTTTCCTTCGCTTGCTTTGCTAGGATTGCCGTCTAGAGACGTTTTCTAGTCTCTTCTCACGTTCTCGCTTACGGATTCGTGGTATTCACGTCATACCCATTTCCGTCCCCTCTCATTTCGAGAGATCTCTACCAGCTTACAGCCAAAGCTTCTAGTACTCAACTACCAAGCAGTACTACTTCGCTGACTGAAAAGTCGCAGTGTATACTTGCGTATAGAGGAATTGATTTACTGCATGGAGGTGCCCCGAACCCACTCGCACACACGATCACCTTGATTGCCGTGTTATCACGTTAATTACCCAATCTCGTTCCTGAGTTGGTGTTGCCGTTGCCACGGAAGTCTAGGCTCATCATTTCTGGAGCCCACCGCGAGGGGGATTAGTTCACATCCCAAATCAATTCTTTGATCGCGTTTATATATGCCTATCACCTTTAAATTCGCCCTTCGTAGCGAGCTCATACTTGCTGCGAACCCGAATTCTTCACCATTTCACGAAAATTCGAACGTAAAGAACCTTACGTCCCAGCGCCAGGCAGAGGACTCAGAAATACCTCTGCACGTCTACAGTTACAAGAATCTACTGCCCATTTAGCCCCTTCTACAGCGTCATCTTCGACTGCCGCTACAGACGTACCGTTACCCAAGTCCCCTCGTAGTCCCATCCCCGGGTCTTTCATTGAATCTCCCGGATCTCCGTATCCCGAAGAATTAAACATCTCTACCAGCGAAAACTTCCAGTTTTTGGAACCAGAAGACGCAGAAGAAACCGAAGTTACCGCCGAACTCTTTGGTTCCAGCTACGGAACAGCCCCAGGTACACCTTATTCCGGACACGCTTTCGGAGGCTACCACGTAGAAGGCACCTCGTTCACAGATTACCGCGGAAAAGAATCCGTTGTCTCTAGTGACGAATTACTACCAGACACCGCTACCACGATAAACTTTGATATCAAGGATGAATCCTTTGAACAAAGCGTCCCTTTAGAACCCCCTAATGAACAATCTACTTTGTATTTCCCCATCGTTCCCATTTTACCACCAGTTTTTACCAATCCACCACCAGTTCCAGCACCACCAGTTCCATTACCGCAACCAGCACCCCCCGTTCCCCCAGTTCAACCACCAGTACAACCAGCAATCATGGCGGTGACTAATATGCCCTTCAGAAAAGAAAAGAGCGCACCAAATATCATTGACGAAGTCAGTCCAGGACGCGAATTGACGCGTTATATCAGTGACATCGAAGGCCTCTTTTCTCGTCATAGTATCACCCAAGACGCAGACAAGAAGAAGTGGTTCATCTACTATCTGGGTCTTACTATTTCCGAATTTTGGGAGAGTTTGCCAGAATACACAGACGCTCAAAAGACCTACGTTCACTTCAAAGACGTGATCATTGCGCAGTATCCTGATGCTAGTGCTAGTCGCAAATACGAGAGACACGATCTCAAGCGTGTTATTGGGAAATATGCGCGAGAAATCGATAATCTCGCAGACCTAGGAGCGTTTTACAGAGAATTCTTCCCTAAAGCAAAACATCTAGTCACGGAAGGGCGATTGTCCACTCACGAGACCGGCAATATGTTCAGCAAAGGGTTTCCTAACCACGTCTGGGACGCCATTGCTCGCCGTCTTCAGATCAAATTACCAGACCATCATCCAGCAGATCCGTACGACCTCGCAGATATTTATGCGGCCGCCCAGTTCGTTTTACAAGGCACGAACAAGGGTGAAAGCACCATTAGCGGCATTTCTTCACGCAGTTCATACAGAGACGTTGGCGCCGCTCCAGCCAGACCATCCGAAATACCGTACCCCGTACCAGTTCCCCAACCGCAGCCTACCGTTCGCGTTAAAGAAGAGCCCATAGAACCACAAGTTAAGATGGAGCATATCAACCAGCTCATTAAACTTGGGGAGACGTTATTGCAGCTCAACTCGAATGACCGATTCCAGAAGGCTCAGCAACGTTTTCAGCCAGGGCCTCCACCGCAGAGCAGCTACGCTAATGCGAGTACTGGCCAGAATTGCAGTTTTTGTGGTGGGATCGGCCATTTTATTCGAGAATGCCTTAGAGTCGAGGAGATGATTAAGGAAGGGAAGTGCAGGCGCAATATAGATGGGAAGATCGTCCTTTCTACTGGCACTTGAGTCCCTAGGAATATCCAGGGCACTTGGCTTAAGGATCGCATCGAGGAATGGCACCGTCAAAATCCAGGCCAGACCGGCATCGTTAACCAGATGATGAACGCTATTGTCGAGCCCGTTCCATATCTCAGTCAGCAGCGTTCTTCGCCCGTCAATTCTGATGCGGAACCTCAATTACTTAGCGCGCCAGTCTCCGGCATTGATGCGCGTCAACGCCTCGAGGTGCTCATTGCCAAATCTGAAGCTATTGGAAAAGAGATCCAGGGCATCAAACAGTTCATGCACGTTGCCGAAGAAGACTCTTCTAGTCCGATTGCCGCAGACGCCACGAATACTATGCTTCGCCAGGTCATAGTCGAAGTACCACGTCTTAAACGCGGACCACTCAAGAAGGCAGTTCCCGCAGCAAAAGCGGAACCCGCTGTTTCGCAAGAACCTACGAAGGCAGTCGGGAGACAAACTCGTACGAGTCGGAAAGCCGCTGAAGAAGCCGTGCTTGAAGACGAGCAGGAGGTTGCCGTACCCAAGATCCGCGATCACTTCAATCAAGATCTTACCCCAGACTATGACGACATGCCCGGTCTAGTTGAAGATTCTGACAATGAAGAAGATATTACCGTACCCCCTCAGACGAAGAAAGACGACGATATTGCCGCAGCCGTTATAGAGTCTTATGCTCCACGCCAATTCGAGAAAGCAAAGACCATAGTTCACGATAATGGCAAAGACATTACTTCCAAATTTCCGTCTTATGCGCCTCCTGTCACTCCGCGACGTGATCAATCCAAATCCGTAGCGGCAGTGCCCGAGCCTGCGCCAGCCAAAGAACGTGTACCACAGCTCATCCCCGAAGATATTCATCCATTTGCCGCAGCAAGACCAGCCAATTATGCACCGCCAGCAGTTCGTAACGCAGGTGCCAAGCCAGATATCCGCAAGTGTCCTAAAGACAATGAACCTGCTTATAGGACGCGGGCGCCGATAGAAGGTTCTCATGTTGCGCGAGAAGTCTACGAGCGTGCGCTTGACTCCACGATCACATTGTCGCATCAAGAGTTATATTCCTTATCACCAGCAATCAGGGAAATGATTAAGGAGGATAACACGAAGCGCAAAGTCCCAAATACTGTAGAACAGTTCCAGAAGGAGGTAGCTTTACCGTTTACCGGACCCGAAACCATTGAAATCATGGTAAAATCACCAGAGGACGACCAGGATGGCAAAACTTCCACTCTTTTATACAGTATGCCGACCGGTTTCGTTCAGACCTTTGAGCAAACCAGCAGTAATCGTCCTCGACAAGAGCCTCCTGAAGGATCGTCAGTCGTCCCAGATCCATACGAAGCTCGCATCAAGAAAGGGGAGAAGATCGGACCCTTGAAGTGCGCAGCAGATTCTATTTCATTAAGATCCATCGTTCCAGTGGTGGATCATCAGCTCAAAGTCGAGTGCATCATTGATCCCGGATCACAAGTGATCTCCATGTCAGAAGCCATGTGCCTACGCTTGGGGTTAATTTATGATCCTACAGTCATTTTGGAAATGCAATCCGCGAATGGCACCACGAATTATTCCTTGGGTCTAGCACGAAATGTCGCGTTTTTATTTGGAGATATCACGCTTTACCTCCAAGTTCACGTTATTCGGCAATCAGCGTATGATATTCTCCTCGGCAGACCTTTCGACACGTTAACTCAGAGCATTGTGCGCAATTATGCTGATGAGAATCAGACCATTACCATCCATGATCCGAACACCGGCAAAACCGTGACTATCCCGACGATTCCTCGTGGTCGTCCCCGTATCCTTAACCACGTCCCATTTTCTTGGGAAAATTGACTAGAAGAACCCGGAAATGATATAGAGGAGATCGCCCTCGTCATTGAATTAGACGCGAATCAAGAACCTAAAATTATCGCCTACGCGGCCTCTCAGACCGAATTTGACTCAGAAAAAGCTTCAACCCAATATTTATCGGCGTGCAACCCTAATAAACTCCCTATCCAACCCACTACGTTTACACAATCACTATGGTCGACCGAAACCGTGTACAGTTCCACCCCATATGCCGAATTCTCTTTACCAACCAATCGCAAACAATTGTTACCGTTATATTCCGTTCCAGCCCAGATTCCACAAGATTTATCAGACTTCCGTTCTGTTTCCCAGCCCCGAGATTATATGTATCGCCTATACGGTTCTAATATTATTGGAGATCAATCCTACGAGCCATGGTTCTCTAAGAAAGTCTCGGTTTTCGCAGGCAAGAAGTACAAGCCAGTCGCGTTAAAAACAAAGCCTGTGCTTGCAACCTTGCCTGATAAATTCCATATCATTCGCAATATTCGAGGAGATCCATTAGCCGATATACCTACATTATCTCCAACACCACCCCCTTTCATTCCTACCGAACGTTATACCCAAGAACGCAAGGAGTATATTGACTCCATCCATAATGATGGTTTTCTTTGGCCGGAAGAAATGAAGCTTATGCATCACTTCATGACGGTTCAGGAGAAAGCATTCGCATGGGAGGACTCAGAACGAGGCAGTTTTCGCAAAGATTTCTTCCCTCCAATCGATATCCCAGTCGTTGAACACACCCCTTGGGTTCTACGAAATATTCCCATTCCACCAGGCATTTATGCAGAAGTTTGCCGTATGATCAAAACAAAGATTGACGCAGGCGTTTATGAACCTTCTAATTCTTCCTATCGCTCGAGATGGTTTACGGTTTTAAAGAAAGATGGCAAGAGTCTTCGCATAGTTCACAGTCTAGAACCATTGAACGAAGTTACCATTGCTCATTCTGGATTACCACCGACAACAGACCCTCTCGCAGAACATTTCGCGGGTCGTGCATGCGGCGCTACTCTAGATTTATTCGTTGGATACGATGAACGTCTACTAGCAGAGTCGTCTCGCGACCTTACCACCTTTCAGACACCCTATGGAGCCCTCCGACTCATTACCTTACCCATGGGTTGGACAAATTCCGTACCAATATTCCACGATGACGTTACCTTCATTCTACAACCCGAAATTCCTGAATTTACCATTCCTTATATTGATGACGTCCCAGTTCGAGGACCAGAGACTCACTACGAAACCATAGGAGGCTACGAGACTATCCCTCTCAACCACGGCATTAGACGATTCATTTGGGAACACTTCCAAAACCTGAACAGAATCGTCCAGCGCATGAAATATTGTGGGGGCACGTTTTCAGGCAAGAAAGCCTACCTTTGTTGTGCCGAAATTACCGTGCTAGGTCATAGATGCACATATTCTGGTCGACTTCCTCTCGAAAGTATTGTCGCTTCAATATTACGATGGGGACCTTGTATTAACGTCTCTGACGCGCGTGCCTTCATTGGTACCGTTGGAGTTCTACGGATATTCATCGATAATTTCGCAACCCGAGCTTTACCCATCACCAAGCTATTCAGAAAAGACGTACCATTCAAGTTTGAAGCAGTCGAGATTGCCGCACAAGAAGATCTTAAAGACACAGTCAAGGACAGTCCTGCGTTAAGGCCTCTCAGTTACACGTCAACCGGAGCTGTCATACTTGCCGTTGATACAGGGCCTGCCGCAGTCGGCTATTATCTTGCACAGTGCGACCTCTGTCAATCCGAAGATTCGATATTTCGCCAGATTTGGTTCGATCACTCTTAATGAACGCGAGTGCGGATATTCTCAAGCCAAGAAAGAGATATTTGGACTTTACCGCACGCTAGGAGATTGCAAAATTTATCTTATTGGCCTTCCTACGTTTATTGTTGAAGTAGACGCAAGTGCTATCAAGGGAATGCTCAAGAACCCTGATATCGCACCTTCAGGCAGCAGTTAACCGATGGATTATCGGCATTCTATCTTTTCATTTCGTTCTAGTCCACGTACCAGGCTCTAAGCATGGTCCAGATGGATTATCGCGACGCCCACCCCAACTAGGAGACCCTCCTCCGCCCGAAGACGGCATGGAAGACTTCTTACACACTCATTACGGGCTTATGCATTTTATTAATTCGACTTCACCTACGGTTAATTCACCAATCAAGTTAATTCAAGTTCTACAGCAAGACATTACCGAAGAAACCACGGAAATCATTCCTTACTTGACAGTTCCTCGTACAACAAAGCAAAAACGTCTAGATGAACGGTTAATGCACTTATTGCCGTGGCATCTCCACCTCAAGAGACCTCCAGGGTTCGATGATAACGCATACGCAAAGTTCATGAAATATGCCGTTCATTTCTTCGAGAGACAAGGAAAGCTATGGCGCAAAAACATAGATGGGAAGCATCAGCTCGTATTGTTCCCCGAACATCGCATCCAAGTGATGACGTCTTGTCACGATGACGTCGCTCATAAGGGCTTTTACGCGACGCACGCGTTAATTAAAGACCGATATTGGTGGCCGGATATGAAATATGACATAGCCTGGTTCGTAAGGACGTGTCATTTATGCCAAATCCGTCAAACCCGACAGATCTATATCCCGCCTACCGTCGCTCTTCCCGCTCCGTTATTTTCCAAGATGTACATGGACACGATGATCATGCCTGTCTCCGGACAATACCGTTACATCGTCCAAGGCAGATGTTCACTCAGTCATTACCCTGAATTCCGTTGTTTGCGCAAAGAAACAGCACGAACCTTAGGAGAATGGATTTTCGAGGATATTCTATGCCGATGGGGATCCTTAGTCGAGATCGTTACCGACAACGGATCCGCCTTTGTTGCCGCGATTAATTATTTGAGCAAGAAATACCACATCAATCATATCCGAATCTCCGGTTATAACTCCAGAGCCAATGGGATTGCCGAAAGACCTCATTTTGACATCCGTCAAGGACTGTTTAAGGCGTCTGATGGTGATCAAAAGAAGTGGAGTCAAAACTCCTATTCCGTATTTTGGGCAGACCGAGTAACGATCAGAAAACGTATGGGTTGTTCACCATATTTTGCCGCAACCGGGACGGAACCCCTTCTCCCAATGGATATAGTCGAATCTACTTGGTTGATGCCGCCGCCAGATAATATCATCAGTACCACGTCATTAATTGCACGTCGAGCCATTAGTCTTCAAAAACGTTCTCAAGATCTCGAGCGCTTGAAGTCTAAAGTCTACGAAGCCAGACAAAATGCCGCAGTTAAATTCGAGAAGGACCACGCGTACTCTATTAGAGACTTCAATTTCCAGAAGGGAGATTTGGTTTTGATGCGCAACACGCAGATAGAGAAAGCTCTAAACCGCAAAATGCGCGCCAGATATTTGGGCCCCTTAGTGATCTTGGGGAGGAATAAAGGCGGCGCATATCTCCTTTGCGAATTAGACGGTTCGACCTTCGCAAGACCAGTTGCCGCATTTAGATTGGTGCCGTACTTCGCCAGAAAGAAAATTGACGTACCAGACATCAATGCGATCATTGACGTACCACCCGAACGGATCAATGATCTCTTCGTGTCAACTGATGATGGCACGCTCGACGAACTTCCAGATCAAGAGGGAGCGCATAATGAAGCTGAACTTGCTTAGTTTCACTCGAGACGTTGGCGAAAACCAAAAACGTTTATATAAATAATTGGACTCCATTTTGGAGCCCCTACACGTTCATTCATAGCTAAAAATTCTGACCGGTATATCCATACCGGTCCCCCGACTCTCATTCAACATATACCCCGCGCAAATGTCCGTACGAATTGAATATAACCACCTCGAAGACCACGGCAACTCTAGTAGTAGCGACGACCGCGCTTGGAGCCCGACGCCTTGGAACCAGAGGCATTGCCCCAGCCGCCGCTGTAACTGCCGTAGCCATTGTCGTTACCCTGGTAATGGTTGACGTCCTCATCAGTCTGTTCCCAACTGCCTTTGTTAAAAGTACAAGCGGGAAGATCGCAATTGCCCCAACCACCACAGTCGCAGGGACCTTGCACGGCATCTTCAGACTCCTGGTAATAGTCGCAGTCCTTGTGCTCGCAAGCCCAACCAGGGCATTTCTTGAGATGAGCGACGGCGTGGTTCTTACCTTTGCCTTTGCGATCGTCCCTCTTGCCCCTACCCTTGTCCTGAGCCCGATTCTTCTTACCATGGCCGCGAGAGTTGCATTGGTACTTCCTCTTCCCCCAATGACCGTTATGGTTGGGAGCAGAAGAAGACGCGTGATTGTCGTTCCTCATCTTTGCCGCAGTATTGGCCTCAGCCTCCGCCTGAACGCGAGCCTCGTCAAGTTTGGCCGTGACAAGACGGTAATGCTGAACCAGGACATGGCGCATCTTCAGGTCCAAGTAAAGATCGCGCGTGTTCGACTCGAGACGTTGGAAGAAAGCTTCCTTCGTATGAACCAAGGACTCGATAGACTCGTAACCGTGGAAAGGGAATTGACCAAAGTTGGTGCCGACGTATTTCATGGCATTGTCAACGATCTCCTCGGTGCGAGGATCGCTTGGAATATCGGCCGGTGGTTCTACGAAGTTAATTGGAATTAGTAAACGTAGTCGAATGGTATGAAGAACGGAACTTACTAGTTCCATACGGGTCAAGGTCGATCAGCTCGTCAATGATCCCCAAGATATGTTCGTCATCCTCAGGATGCGCATCCTCGAAGGGCATCAACAGGATCTGCCGATCAGGGACTCCACCAACGCATTGCCGTAGAAGAGACTTGTGACAGGCTTGACACTCGGAAGACAACCCCGCGAAGTAGCACTCGGTCCCCTCACGCATGCAAGGACCACAAGGACGTACAGCCTAGAAAATCACGTTAATACAAGAGCAGACGAGATTTCAAAGGAGAAAACGTACCCTGGCCAAACGAGCTGGACAAGTGTGCGCCGGATGACTAGGAGTGCCCGAGCAATAGGCACAGAAAGAGTTGCCGTAGCGGAGGTCCGCCTTATTGAACGACCGACGGTAAAGATCAGTGATCTTTTCGCCAATCTCCACGGCGTCCTTGAGGGTGCCTTCTTTCTCGGCAAACTGTTCAATGAATGGAGCAGGAGCCGTGGCGACCGGCGAAGGAAGCTAAAATATCCCAAATCAAGTTAACGTGATATCACGGTTATAATTGATTCGAAGCACGTACCACCCAATCAGCAGAAGAGACCATAGAAGGAGACATAGCACCAGTGTCCCTCAATGGAGTCTCCTCTCGAATCTCCGGCTCGGGATCCTTCGAGGCAGAGGCAGACGCGGCGTCAGAAGACACTGGCGCGGTCTGAACTTCCTTGGAAGTGGCGAGAACGGGAGTGAAGGGAGCAGACGACATTTGGATGTCATTGTCAACTCGGATCCTCAAAGGAGGCAGAGTCATGAGAGCATCGACGATCTGGGTACCAGAAAGGGAGTAACGCCCACTGACGGACACCTTGATACGGTTGGACTCGATCTGGAGCATTGTTTCCCAGGTCTTACGGAAATTGAAGCAAGAGATGCAACCTTCCACGACGTTTTCGAAATTTTTGAAGAAATCTCATTGAGCGCGGATGGGTAGTAGGTTTCGATGAAGAACTGCAACACGGTTATCAGCACACAAACACTCGTTCAACAGTACGGCAATGTACCTTGACTTTGGCCGCTTCGTCAAAATACGCCATAACGCGCGGCAACAGAGCATTGAGCTCCAGAGGATGGCGCATGACGTTGTCAGCACGAGTCACAAGGGAGACGAGAGAAGGAATAGCTTGAGCAACAGAGGTAGACATTGCGATTCAGTAAAATGCGATGATTCTGAGGACGCTACGACATAAAACGTCCTCTTTATACAAAAATGAGAGGACACCTCACCTCATCGCATTTACATGAAAATTCCTATCGAGCTCGGATCGTACGTTCGACGGAACGCAGCACGGAATCCCAACCGCATGTTTACGACTTCCAAAACTCAGCGGCATTCACTTTCAAATTCCAAGTGTTCGAACCTCCGGTTTAAATCTTTTCAGCCTTCGACAGCAAAGATTTAAAAAGTTTAGGGGGGAGAGACATGGTCCCGCATGTGGTTCACAAGACGAAAACACGCTTTCTTTTCAACACGACATTTTTTGCGCAAAAAGTAACAAAATCACAAAAGAAACAACCACAATTCACGAAATACTTCACGAAAATCACGAAAATTACCCCACAAACGACAAAAAATATCTTACTCCACCGTCAATTTGACTATACACGATGGAGATATCACCACAACACATTGCAGTAACGAACACTCATGACCACCAGCACGAAACACGACGAATCCAAAGGCCAACGGCGCCAGAGCCACGGCCATCCACATTCCTTACCATTTCAATTTCACGGCAATTCGGACTTAGAGGAATTATTCAAGAAACAGCCAAAGGTGGACTATCACGTGAAATCCAGCACGTGAGCCCCAGCCGCTGAAATTTCTCTAAGTCCAAATTCCCCCAAAAATCACTCAAAATTCACAAAATCACACAATTCAAAGCCCAAAAATACGATTTATTTTTTTTCACCCTCTTTGGGGCGGTGACATGCAGTACGAAAAATTTGCCCGAAGGCGCGCGATACGAGCCCGTATATA